>OX387424.1:29263599-29383521 GCA_947563755.1 Lochmaea crataegi
ATGATTAACCAAAAGCTGAGAAAACACAGGTGAAGCATGAAGCTTTTTCTGTACTTCTGAATATCTAATTTTATCCCAAGCCTGTGATCCAAACCGTTGACAGTCTATTCCTTGCTTTTTTATGTCTGCTTGTGGTTCTGGAATACTGGGCTCTTGTTCCTTTGTTGTAGGCGAAAAATCAAAATCGGAAACATTTTCTTTATTTTGTACAGATACTAGGGCAGGTGCCTTCCAACTTGAACACTGACTCTCGTCATCCATCACCTCGTCAGAGTTTTCATCTTCCGGATCGTACACGGAGCGATCTGAATAGATACTAACCTCTTCGTCTGGTTCTGATTTGTTAGAGACATTACTCAGAATCGATTCCAATATCTCTTGAGTCTTGTCGAACTTTGCTTCTAAGGCATCCATTCTAGATGAAACGGTCATTTTTCTCGTTTCAGGTGTACAATCGTCGGAGTCTTGATCCGATTTTTCACCTGTTATTTGCTTTGAAGCCTCCCACCTATTAATGAAGAGGTGCTTCACATTATTTATTGATTTAAATACTAATTGATGTTGTATATATGAACTTCTTATTTGAATAGCTAACGACGCTGGACTAAAAATAAGACCTCTACAAAAGTTCCATCTAAGCATTCTCTTCTTCATGTCTCGATAATGTTTTTCCATAAGGTTTGTGGCCTCCGGATTGAATGCCAGAGCAAATCGTCGGAAGAGCAAATCGTACTTTAGACTTGAGGATCAATATCCTCTTTTCCATCTGTCATCGCTACTTTCCACTCCATCCAACCATCTGGTAGATTGTTTGAAGCGAGTTTTTTCAGTCTCTTTAAGACACCATCTTCATCATCCTCAACATCTTGAATATACAAATCTCCTAAAGTTGAGATTTTGGTGTTAATTGCCATCTGAAAGGCAAAGAAGAAAGTCTTAAAAAGGTACTTATTATGAAACAACTTGTAATATATTGAGAATGTACGGCATTCTTCAAAAAACAGAGAAATTAGGCCTGCTCAGCTTAAAAAATGAGCCTCTTCGGCCAACAATACGGCTGCAAATTTGGGCCGTGCCGGCTGTAAAATTGGACCGTGACGGCTGTAAAATTGGACCATGACGGCTGTAAAAATTGGGCCGTGACGGCTCCCCATCTGGGACGTGACGGCTGCAAATTTGAGAGAGACGGCTGCAAATTTGGGACGTGGCGGCTGCCAAACCTGGGCAGTACCGACCGACAATCGAGTCGTGGCCGCCAAAAAATCGAGCCGTAAAGGCTGAAAAATTGAGCCGTATGGTTCAACAACTAAGCCCCAGAAGGCAGTGAAATTTAGTTATACGGGCAGTTAGGATCTGTATCCTTATACTCAGACCATCCTATGGCACTAGAAAGTATATCATTTTGAGCTGAATGGCTGCAAAATGGATACCCGGCACTGTGCCGGTTTAACGCCTTTATATTAGGAATCTACTGAAAAAGAAACATTTTGTTACCTACCGTAGAAATATCCATTGAAACACTGTAGTCACTATTTTCACTAAAACGACCGTAACACTTAACGTACTGAATACTTTGTACTTTGTTGACACACTCTGAACTATTTGAAAAATAGAAGCGTACTGACATGCTTCGCTAAAGCTCAGCGCTAGCAGGCACGATCGGCGAGAGAAATTTACTCGATGGGGGGGAGATGGAAAAGGTGGGGGCAGGTTAAAGGGAATTTGGACAAGAAATGGCACATTCTGGAGGACAGGAAAGTAGAAGGTAATCTCAAATGGGTCAAGCGAAAGCACAGACATAAAATAAAGATCTATCAACAAACGTGAATATTCAATATAAGCGGTGTGTCACAAAATACTAATTTTACAGGAGAACATTTTTTTCATTTACTCTGGTACTAAAACCAAGTTTGAAAAGATTTGTCATTTATAGTGTAGGATTATAAGTACCAGTGTGATTCTTCCAAGGTTTTTAAGATAAATTTATTTAAATTAATATCTAGGGACTTAGAGCATTTTCAGACGATACCATTACCATACCATTTTCAGCGGGCAATAAATGGTTGCAAAATGGTATATCACATTCAAAACATAACCATAATTTGATACGATTGAATTCTTTAACCTAATGTAATTATTACACAGTTGCCAAGATTACTTTGTTAGAAAGTGTTATGGATAGAATGGAGAAAAGCAAGGAAACAAAGGGAGGCCCGATGGAAAAATCGATGGTTCTGGGTTCATACTTTGTTACCTATACTGTATATTTATCTTTTTTGAGTCAATAAACGTATTTAATTAGAAATGCACTTATCTGCTTCTATATTTTCTTCGTTTGGGATGTTTTATTATAAATTTCAGCCCATGCATTATTTTTCATTTATAATCGTCCTGGGTTTTATCCCATATGCATGGCCTTTGTTCTATTAACTCTATTAGAGTTAATAGTTCATACAAAAATTAAGATATTTTCTTCGACTTCACAACACTGGTACCTACTGCAAAGCTGCGATTTGCGATTTCTTGCTACACGTGCGAAAACATGCATATGCTTGCATAAATGGTAATGGAATAAAATCGTACCGCATTGCGCGATTAGCGAAGAACAAATCGCGTGTTCATGCGATATCGCATCGGCACTACCATAGTAAATGTAGTATCGCCTATGTGTGAAAACGGCTGGTTTAAATGCACGTAGATTTGATGTAAGTAATATTGCGATACTTTAACATAGTCGGAAATAATCTATGTCCATATTGTCCATATAGGATTAGACAAATTATACACAGAAAGGACTTAAGGTTACTTCTGACATCATTATTGTACAATAAAACAATTCATAAAAATCTTATGAATAAAAAAAATAAATTAATAAGAAATAGCTACAAATTAAATTTTAACCAAATTCTTCTCATTGAAATTAGGAACAGGAAACAGGTAGGGGAGGGCGGGGCAAGATGGGCCCCCTAATTTTAATCGCTTCTAAATATGTTGTTAGTTGCATTAGCGATTTTAAATTTGAACAGCTGGAAAGGCTGATGTGTTATTTACTACTCACATACAGTTTAATATTTTTTCAATTTAGCGATAACATAGTGAAAAACATTTTTTACGAAAGTGTATATTTCCCATCTTGCCCCGCAGGTGGGGTTAGATGGGAAACTAGGTGGGGCAGGTTGGGATATACATGATTTTGTAAAATAATATAATTTTTTATTGAATTTTAATTATTCTGTTATACAAAGTGCACAAATATGTTGTACTTCGTCATCATCTTCCTTCTTTCCAACACAGGAACAGTGTGCCCAACGTCTGCACTTAATGCATAGCACCCATCCTTCCGTTGACTGGGAATATAAATGGTTGCAATAGAGACATGCTGCATCATCTTCCACGTTTCCTTCGTCTTCCCCAGATGAGTCACTCTCTATAGTTTTGTTTTTCTTCTGTTGATTATTATTAAGGTGAATCTGACGTTTAACAATTTGGCGAGAAGTTTCAGATTTCCGTTTCTTTACCAAATATTTTCCTTTTTCGGAACTTTTTCTTTAACTACCGTCTTTTCTTTGCTCAAATTTTTTTTTCATTTTTCTTATATCTCGTTTTTGTTGCTCCTCTTCTTTATGCTTCAATTCTTTCTCTAATTCCTTCTTGTACGGTGACTCTGTTATAACAGTACATTTTCCTTTCTTCCCAACTCTTCGTTTTGTCGTCTGTTTTTCGTTTTAAATGTGTGGAATGGGAACAAGATCCTTTGGCGAGGATATCTGAAATGCAGTGGATGATGATGCACCAAAATTTAATGAGTTTTCCAAAACTGACGGTGTTAGTGGTAGCCGCTTTTCTGTTGATGCTTCTGTTGTATGGATAACATTGGGAGCTAAAGGTGGTGTTTTCACGGATTGATGTGGCAAATTATCAGATTCTTGTACTTCAGGATCCAAATTTTCATTAATATTTTTTGTTGCTGCAGATAATTCTATTGTTGGTTGATTAGGTATTTCAGTCTCTAAAACATCAACATCTTCAGCTGTTTGATGGGGTCTGTTTGTAGTTTCGGATGGTGCAAAATCAATAACTGTGAACTTATTTGAGTTGAATGGAAAAATTCCCGCTTTTTCAAACGAAGTTACAGCTGTTAACATAGACGCTGCTCGTATAAACGCCGTTCCAAATAACTTAGATATTTGATATGGGTCACAACTCTCTCTGGATGATTTCGAAGCCAATTACTGACCTCCTGATCATAATAGACACTTAAAGGTTTCATGAAACATATGTCAAGTGTCTGAAGTCGGTGTGTGCAATGGGGAGGACAACACAATATAACCACCCCATTATTTCTTGCATAGTCAATTACTTTAATATTTTTTATATGAGTAGAATGTCCATCTAATAAGAGTAGCACAGGACGATCCTTTGTTGCACCAGAAAATTCTGTGAAGCGTGTAAACCAATCAATTTGCATCCAGCCACTAGGATGACATTCTGCTGTCGCAGCAGGAGGAGCATCATTTAAAAACTCTGGATTTATCCTTATTCTGGGAAAAATGAATAACGGTGGCATATAAGCTCCTGCTGCACTGAGAAGAAATTTTCACAGTGACGGTTTCACCTCTATCTGCCGATGTGAGGGATCCAACTTGTTTCCTACCTTTTGTTGCCAATATCTTAGATTTGGTCTTAGGTAACACCTGTCTCGTCACAGTTGTATATTCTATCGGCGGTAAAGTTATACTTATCAAAAAGTTGTTTAAGTAAATCGTAAAATCCATCCACAGCCACTTTATTGAAACCTATCGATCTTGCAGCGGAAGTAGCTTCAGGTTTCCTAATTGACAAGTCTGGGTGTCGTCTTAAAAAGCTGTCATCCAATCTTTACCAGCTTCATTTTTACTTTTATTAAAATTGTGTTGTTTTTTATTTTTTTCCACAAGCTGGAAAGCTAACCATCTTAGCTCAACACAGGTTAATCCGAATAATCTCGATTCCATTAATTTCATGTATTTAATCTCTCTTGTTTTGTTTTACGTTCTAATGTTGATTTTGGTACATCAAAATGTGTAGATGCGGTCCTGTATCCCATTTGACCAGAGATTACAGCCTCTACTGCTTTTGTACCATGCTCTCTTCACTCCATTTTCCCCGTTCTGATACACGTTTATAAGTATGCACCATTTTCTGAAATAGAAACAATACGTCTGCTTTAATATCACTTTTACTTTTTGCGGGGCAAGATGGGACCCTAGCCCTCCTTGCCCCTCCCAAAATACCTCATCTTGCCCCACAGGAATTCAAAAGGTTAAACAAGATTCCCATAATTAAATTATTATTAAAATTTAAATGTATGATGTCCTCAACAATAGTAATTAAACTACCATCAAACCCAGTAAAATACATTTGCATAAATACTCACATAAAACTCTCAGCAGATGCACAAACGTAACACATTTATTTAACACACATACGAATTTGTTAAAATCTAACTTCCAACTAAAATCTGTGAACTTCGTTTACTGTTGCAGAAATTTTCATTACAGAGAGGTACATTGTGAGTCATTAGATCTAGTTTCAGCTATTTGCGTACAGACGTCACTACCTGGTTCGTCAGATTCGGTGGGTTCCCATCTTACCCCGCGTCTTCATCTTGCCACGCCCTCCCCTACTTATCTCACTTAAAAACCAACAAACTTTATTCAACAGTAGGTAAGTTAAACGAAAAATACTTAGAATTTCATTCCGAATTATCACCTTTGCATGAAGAAGAATGAGGCAAATTCCTGTAAAAATCATGGTACTGAACGGGTATTACTTTTTTCTCAGAGAAATTGTAGATGCTCATGTTTTTGGTTGATGGAAGAAGTTCTTTATAACATTGTTTCATTTCAATTTTGTTTTTATCGATTTCTTTCTACCATTCTGTAATAAATTAATTTATTTAAATATTTTTCAAATTTTGTAAAGCGTTATAATAGTATTAAACTATTAATTATTGATCACGTTATACTAAAATATGAAAATTTTGTACAGGAAACTGTAATTAAGTAAATAACTACAAAACCGAGATGGTTTTATGTCGATATAGAATTTTGGTTTGTGATTAGATGTGGTGATGTCGCTGTTATCGCAGTCTTAGCATTTCCTTCACTAAGGTTAATGTATTTGTGTGGTTTCAACGTAGTCTCCAGTCCAGGATTATGCTCTCAGGGCTTCTGGACGAATGGCATCTACCTTGTACTGATGAGGCGCAAATACGACGAAACCGGTCTACAAGTCATGTTATTCCTTCTAATCACAAACTAGAATGGTTGGTTCGATCTTGCAGATATACCAACCCCGTTCAACTTAGAAGTGTAATTCAATGTTTGTCGGGGCATATAGCCCGAGAAGAAGTTGCTGCTTCTTAGTGAACGGTCTGTTCTTATTTTTCAAATGTTGTAAAGCGTTATAATAGTACTGATGAAATAAAACAAATTAATTTGTTTAAATCTTCATTATTTATTTTGAACTGACGTTCAAATTAAAATTAGTGACGCGTTTCGCTACACAGTAGCTTTTTCACTAGTTTGAAAAAGCTACTGTGTAGCGAAACGCGTCACTAATTTTAATTTGAACGTCAGTTCAAAATAAATAATGAAGATTTAAACAAATTAATTTGTTTTATTCCATCAGTAGTATGGATCTTCATCAAGTAAAAGCCTCATCTATTCAATTTTCGTTATAATAGTATTAAACTATTAACTTTGACGTATATTTAAATTCTTCTTGATAATCATATTTAAAGAAAATTTTGTTTGGAAACCTGATATTTTCTTCAATAATGCGTTTTTTATTTAGATATAACTTTTCATTGTTCTCATCACGATCCCAATTTAAAGTAGTCTCTTGAGCAAGAATTTTTAGATCAAAAAAATCTTCTTTGTCCATTTCAAATAATGTTTTATTCCCTTTCCTTCTTAGTTTCTTAGCACCTTAGTTTTCAATATTCTCTTTTCCATTGCTACTCTCGTTTCTATTCTTCTCTCTTAACCGTGCTCTAGCCTTTTCTGACATATTTTCATGCTTGGAAATGAAATCACGTTGCCTAGGAGTCGTAATCCTAGTTGCCAATAACTTTCAAAAATCTGACTTCTCTCTTCTTCAGAAATCTTTTCACTGCAATTTTTTCTACAGTTGGTGCAGGTCGGTTTCATTTGCCTTTTTAGATGATTAATACCTTCCCAGTCCGTATACTTTTCGCCAAGATTCCGAGATTTCTTGATTTCTATCCTTCGCCACTTACTTGGAATTCGCAGTCTTTTTCTTGTATTGAAGTCGTTGTTGTGTTTTCATTGACACTATCTGATGAAGTTTCATCACCTATTATTGGAGCTTGTCCGGTGGATGGCGTTTTTTTGTGATGTCATATAGTCAGATAGTTGTGTTATATGTAAGGTTAGGGTTAAATGGAAGAGCCTTTCCGTAATGAAACTTTGGTTTCATTGATGGAAATGAATTTCGCCCTTTATTTCCTTATTAGTTGGTATATAATTAATTTGATTTAGTTGTAATGTAATATCATTGGGAATAATAAAGACTATTATTATTATTATAATTATTAGTAGCAAACGGATCTTCTTCAGAATCAGAAAGTAACAAATCTTTGTCTAAAACGGAAATACACCGATTCCTGATCGAATCAGTACGACCTCTAAGACCGATTGATAGATTATCTAATGATCTGATATTATTATTTGAGGACTTGGCATTTCGGAAGTCATTTTTGTCTGCTGTTTGTTCACAGTTGAATTCTGTCATAGTGGAATGAACTAGCGCCAGCAATTCATTTGATGGTGCCTCTTTTTGTATTGTTAAGCTATTTTGAGGAGGTTTGAACTTTCCCAAAGAAGTAAAAACGAGGATGGTTGTAGTGTAGCACTAAGTTCCATTAGACGGGTTAAGTCTTCCAACGGAATATGTCTGAAATATTAAAAAACATAATGTAGGCAAATCTTGTCTAAAACTAAACTTAGTTAATTTTTCCTATCTTTGGAAAATCATAACCTTTGTTGTGGAAAATTGGAATAAACGAAGAAGAATGAAGTCTCGTAGTAGTATTAATGGGTTGATTGGCATCCTTAATACTTTTATGTGGATCTAAGAATACCATATATGAAATACAATTTTGAAAAAATATTATTTCACGTACTAGTGCTTGGTAATCAACTTTAAGCACTGTTTTAAATATGTAATTGAGGATTTCAACGTCTGCACTGAATTGAAGCGACCGTTTTGAGTTAGGCTAGCTGATCGGAAATTTGGGTGAAGGGGTGCCGGGGATTGAAGTTGGGCTCGTTCTGCACCAAAATTCGGCATGCCTGGATCTCTAACATATGCTTGTAAACCCAAATTAACAAAAAATGGACATATGCTAGTTCTGCATTCAATAAGCGAAATGAAGTTTTGTATATTATCAAAGATTAAATAAATCGCTTTTCATACATTTATCTCAATTATATAATAAGTAAGTATTGAAGGACTTATATCAAGGAACCACAAGACAATTTAAGTCATTACCTTTAAATAATAGGACATGGCAATTCCAGCAAAATAAATAAATAAACTTAGACATTATTTATGTTAGCATCATATAATACGTCTGTTTACTATTCTAGAATGTTCATTGTTCGGAGGGCTGCAGAGTTACCGAAGACTTTGTCAGACGGGCTCGTAAAAAACTATTTTTATTCCGAGGGAATTTTTTTGTAGAATTCTAATTTTTTCAATATTATAAGCTGCTTGAATATTACAGGAAATTTTTTCCATAAATTATTAATATGTTCAAACTGAATATGTAAGTACCTACAATTATTAATAAAGCGTTAGACTTGTAAAAGCACTGAATAAAACATTTTGACAATAAAAAAATCAGGGTAGTCGTCCGAAACAAATCACACCCAATCAAGAATATGAAGTTTTGGAGTAGATGATAATCCAGCAGTAAGCTCACGTCATCTGACAGTAGTAATTGTCATTGAAACAGTAATTATTGTTTCTTATATTAACGTTAGAGTGGTAGCAGACATTTCCTGGAAATTATTTATTTTTACATGTGACATATGCGCATTAGGGGTTCTGCGCTAAGACAGAGATGAAAGAGTAAAAGCACGCTGGCTTGTCTCTCTGAATCTGTCGCTAAGAAAGGGCGAAATAAAATTCCTTTGAAGCCGCAGAGATATTGAAGAATTATAATTTGTAAACAATAAATGGTTGTTAAATAAATGGTTCAAACGATAATTCTTATCTCTGGTAAGTTTTAATACATTAATTAAAGACATATAGATTAACTAAACTGTCGATGTGTTTGGATTTAAATGGAACTACAGAGATAATATTTTAACATGGCGGAAGCTTATAAAACATGAATATCTGTTCTTCCTATTGAATTTTGCAAATGATACTACTATTCACTTACCTGTTGTTTAATTCCTAAATTCTCATATTTATATTACGTAACATATTTGTACAGAATTCAAAGATAACCAAATTTATAAAACACAAACTTTCAAGGGGCATGTCTGTTCACTTTTCTCTTTAGTTAGAAATGTAAAACATTTAATTGTAAAGATCTTTTTGATGTAATTCGTGTAATTGTAAAATTATTATTTTATTGGGGGGTTTAACAAATTGTGATATGATGGAAACTGTTATTTTTTTATATCTTTTAGCGGTTTCCCATGAGGATTTCTAAGAAGTTTTCTATGGGCGTATACGCTTTTATATGAAGTTTCCTAGGACTTTTTCTATAGGCTTCTATGAAGTTTCTATGAGTTTTCTATGAGGTTTGTGAAGCTTATATACCTATTTGCAACGTATCGAAAGACATCTATCTAAACAGAAGACACTTACTTCAGGTTTCCCACCATCCATCGAGGGACCTCAACTATAAGCATCAAGAATCACTACAGATAAGTAGCTTAAGAGCGGATAGTTTGTTTGTACGGCATTCATATTGTTTTTATATCTTTCCCAGTATTAAATATATAACACTAACTTAACTAACACCAACTAAAAGCAGTCAAGATAACTATTGTATTTTTTGTATAACTATTGTATTTTTTGTATAATTTTCACTATACACTATTCATCACAGGATTTTCATTAGATTTAGTAATCATTAAGACTGTCTTTTATTTTCAACTTCAACTACCTACCTGCAGTAACCAAGTAAACTTCAAAATAGCTACTACCTAGAGTCTTTATAGGTCTTTTCAAAGTTTTTGAGAAAACTTTGTGGCGCCCATGGTCTTTACTTACAAGATATTAGTATTACAATAGCTCTAAATAATTTTATCCGATTAGACTATTCTCTACAATTTACTCTAGGTTCATAAGAACCCACATTCAAAAAGTTAACCCTGAGAAGTGAATAAATATATTTTTTTAGTGTCTCATATTTTTGGCACCCAATTTAAAGTTAATCTTTTTGAGGGTCTCATATTTTGGAGCTCAATATCTTTTAATGGCACATCATCTATTATAAGAATTCTTGAAGTTACACCCTTATTACTTGCTTAGTGGTTACGACGCATTTTCTAATAAAAATCACTAAAAAGTTTCGTCCAAAAAAGTTACCAGTTGATTTGATTATAAGGAATCATTCACGTGGTACCCCCTGTAAAATAATATTCCTTGTCTGAATTTATGCCTTTGTATCGATTTTAATAACAATTTATAAATATACAGTTAAGCTATTAGCAAAAATGTCAAATTTAACGCCCTGTATCTTTTCTCCACAGCAGTATTTTATTAAGGCATATTTTGTTGTATCGCCATATTTTGGTATAAAAAGTCCGCTCTTAGCCTATGTCCCACTAGTTATTAGTCGTCCCGTATATATTTTTGAAATGTGCTAATTAAGCTCTTTTATTCGATACCCATCAATAAGAGAACATTTCTTCAGTTATTGATTGTTCTCTAGAAAGCGCGATATCTACTTTTATGTAACTTCATATAGCCCATAATAAACGGACGATCAAGACGTTTCCAACGATATATCATTTGTCAAATTATGATAGGTAGCTTGGAAGTTATGAGGGTACAGATGAATTTACATACCGGTCAAAATAATAACCCTACTTTTTATTTTTCAGTAGTCGGGTAAAAATTATAATAAAGCTCTTCAAATTTCACATTTCTTTTTTCGATTTTCAAAACCGTCTGTCAAGGTCCCTGATGAAAAGTGATAAAGGTGAGCGTGCACTCTCATCCAATTAACTTACCGTGCGGTGTTCACAGAAAGTACAAAAAAGGTGACGTCACTGCTTGATTTCTTTCGTTTTAGAATTTATTTGTAGAAATTATTATGCTATGCCGTAATCCATCAGGGGTAAAACTTACCGCACGTCGTTAAAGAACAAGGAACAGACAAGAAAGGCACATATTTTTTCTTAACTATTTTATTGTCATTCTTTTTTTGCAACTGGATTTCTTGTTACCATTATATGACAATATTCAAATAAGGGTTGGGTGAAAAGGTGGGAAAGGAGGTAGTTTTGCTTGCGTCTATTTGTAAAGTACGACCAAAGATCTAAGAAGGTCGTAAATCAATATAAGCCAACGACCGTCATTATTACCTATCGTTCGAAGTGTAGGAAAGTTATATGTCAAGGTTGAAAAAATTATGTACCAGCATTTTTCAATGAAAATGTACGAGGAATAACTTCCTAAACAACATAGTAAAAGACCCATCAAATAGGACTATGGCAAGTTGCGAAAATCGGTCGCCATTTTGTTTTTGTCATTTTATTGCAAATATCTTTATGAAGTAAAGTCAAGAGATAATTTTTATGTAAAATTCGAAACTACACTTGATGTGATATATCAAAAATATGTATTTCAAGTTTAACGAAATTATTCATATGAAAACATTATTTTCGTCCTCGTCATTTTCAGGTATGATGCAGTTCCGAAGCACTGACCACACTTGGAGGAACAACTTAACCCTAGTTTTTTGCAGGAGCATGATTTGCCACATGACGCTTCCATGCAGTTACAGAAAACCATTTTTGATATGTCAGAAGGAGCATTTTCTTTTGTTGCGGTTGTAGGAACCAGATGTCCCTCTCTATCTCGTTGCCAACCATAAGCTAATGGATCCAACTTGCATCACATCCACTTTTGTACCTAAAAAGTGCATAAAACTTTATTATTTCGGCTAAGAAATAATAATTAGATACCTGATAATAGACTCTCAAAACATGTTGTACAGCAGCGCCTTTGGCAGACCTTGACGACATTTTATTCGATTATATAACGTGTCAATTTCTTCTTCGCTCTTCTTGGGCCTATATTTCTTCGTAATGAATTGTGCACCTGCTTCTATTAACTGGTTATTATCCGAATTTTGTTTGATAAAATATTTGAAGGCGATCTCATAAAGAAATGTTATTCTTCAACACCTGCAAACAGAGTTTTTTGCTTTTTTTTTTTGAATACGAACAAGAAACAATATGTATTGTTTAATATGCCCTAGTTTTTCTTGAAGCTCTGATATTTTCGTTACTTTATCAGCTTTGGCAGCTTTTCCTGGCCGGAGCAAAAACATTTTATCATATTCTGAATGGTGAATCAACAGAACGGCAATATCTGTGTCCTCAGATAGAACTACGATTGGTCTACCAGAACTTGAAAGTTCTACTGCAATTCTAACGATTAAATAGTCTGCGTCACTTTCAGCCAGTATTACCTTTAAGACTGTTATTTCAAATACAAAGTAAAAAGGCCCAATCCTAACCATAAACATGTTTAACGTAATTAACATATTGGTCGCAAATTTGGTTAAACGTGGCAGGCTTCTGTCTTAAAACTTTATGTAAGAGAAAATCACCATTAATTACATATATTGCATTTTGCTCAGTGTTCGAAGTAGGTGTAGTTAGAGCATCAAATACTTTTAAGAGAAGGCTTTTTGTTCCTTTTCTTAAGACACCATCCTTAAACAGTGACAGCGGATATGGAGATAATTCGAACAAATTTTTGGTTCATTTAAATATAGTTGGAAGAAGGGTGTCAAAACTATGTTACTCGATGTATTTTTTCATTTACAGAAAATAATATCACTTGAAACTTATCCGAATCTAATTATTTAATTTATGTTTTCTTGTACGTGAGGACTGAAATAGTTATATACTCTGATTTTAGTTTAATAAATAACTACCAACAAAACAATATGGAAATAAAAAATAACAAAGACTACTGTAAACAAAACTACAATATTTTGTCGTGTCGACAACAATAGAAATGTGAAATACTCTTACCGCTAATATTCGCACATCTCCGAATTAGGGAACGTGATGTTCGCTTCGCTTAAACAGCTGATCTATAACTTTCCTTACAGAAATGTGAGGACGTAACCTAAATTAAATTTTAATATCATTTACTTCAGTATCATGCGAATATTAGTAAATTTAATATCAAATTTAACGTAAGTATGCAACTATTAATAATAATAAATACAACCTACAATTAAATGCCTTATTTATACACTTGTAATCACTTTCAATGCGTTAGTTTTTTTTTAAACATTAAATTTGTGAAGCAAATAAATTGTTATAACTAACAACCGTAACACTTTTTATTTTCTTTCAGCTTCCTGAACACAGCATTCAACTCCTCCAAATATTTATCAATCAATCAACTATGATATATAGCTCGAACAAAATTTACTGGATCGCAAATTCAATATATTAATAAATTGGTTATCTCACCATGTACATGAGTAGGTTGTCCTAATGTAGTCGAATATACCACAACTCGCTCGTAGACCTCGTTCTGACACTTTATACTCAACTCTTTCTTTTTGGTTTTTTTTACCAGAAAAGAAATTCACACCCCACATGAATTATCTGACGCTTCTCACCTCTCCAGTCAAAAACTCCCTAGTTTTCTGGTTTTTCTACCATAAAAAATTATTTGATGCACCTCTCGCGCCCACAGTGCACAACAACCCCCTCTCTTCCCCTAAGCAACCTCATTTTTTTTATATTTCCCCTTCCTTTTCAAAACATCTTACCAACCAATATTTAATATTTCGGGTAAGTACTTAAATTTTTACTTTAACATTTTCTTGACATATTTCTATAAAATATTTATTTATAATATTATTATCTAAAATTCACAAATTAAATAAAATCAGAGTATTATTACCACTGGTTCATAACTTTATAAACTTTAATATTCATAATTCCATGATTTACAATAGTGACATACAAACATTACTTTCTGATTGTGTACCCTATTGACATTATATTCAAAAAAATCATTATAATCAATCAAGCTTTAGATATGAATTGTTGACATTCGTCCTCACACAAAATATGTATACAGGATGTATCAAAATTGTTCAAAAATAATTTGAATTTGTTCTAACAAACGTGATCTTAAATTTAATTTGATACAATCGTATCACGATTCCATAAAATCCATAACAATAGATAAGCAATAAAAGTGTGTGTCCCTTAAAAGATTCCAAGGTCCGGATTAAAATATCTTATGGAATAGTTTGGCATTTTAATAATAGTAGGATCTCCATTATTTTTGGCAACGGCTTAAAAAGAATGAAACTGGTATCCAGTGTTGCAAAGAGACTTTAATGAAGTCTCGTTTACAAAGCGGATTTAAATTTAAGGAACTCACTAGTAGCAGAAAAATCATAATGGAATCTGTGCGCGTTAAGAAGTGGAGATTTGAATATTTATTGGCAATAAACAAATTTAGAGAATATGATAGAATAGTAAGGTATTTGGATGAAACTTGGTTCGATACTCACGATATTCCAAATATAAGTTGGGTAGACTCATCTCACTTGTGCCAAACTAATGCGGCGTCTAATAAAGGAAAACGCATTAAGATAATTCACGCAGGAACCGAAAATAGAATACTTTTGTGATTAAATGGCTGAAAGCTTGGGACACGCAGTGCTCAGACTTCCTCCTTATCACTGTATGTTTAACCCAATTGTATATACAGTATCCGCCAAAATAAACAGTACCGAAAATAAAAATAAAAATTAATTTTTAATTTCTGTAATGTAAGTGTTCAAAATGTTCACCATTTCGACGCAAACAAGCTTCATATCGATTTTGTAAGTCAATAAACATATTTATAAAAAGTGGTTGATGTAACTGCCGAAAAATATTTTGTATTCTTTCCCGTAGTTCGGCAATATTCGCCGGCGGATTTTCCGAGTGAAATATTTTGTCCTTCATTATGCCCCAAATGTATGCGTCAGGTGGCGTCAGATCAGGTGAATGAGAAGGATATTCGAAGTCTGTTCCCCGAGAAATTATTCTATTTTCCGTATGAACGAAAATAATGCTCTACCAAAAACACTTTTTCTTCCGTTGTTAGAACCATTTTTAAATCAAATTTAACTGCAGCGTACTATTAATAAATCAACTAATGACAATTAAGTCAAATATGACAAATCCATATTACATAAACAACTCCACAGCACTCTCTGTTTCGGTACTGTTTATTTTGGCGGATACCGTATATGGCATCAGCTTAAGTCAGCAGTTCAAAGAAATAATACTTCTCCAGCCCCAAGTTCAACTGTGTGTTCAACTATTATTCAAACAGAAACTGCAATCATTCCTGATAGCAGTTGAGCCATGTGTGTTTCCCATATTAAGAGGGTGGAAAAGTCATATATGGATATAGAAAAAATTCCCGAAGAAAAGTTTATTATCAATTTGGATGACGACAGTGAAAGTGAAACTGATCTTCGTGAGTAATTTTGTTTATAAATACCTTTTTCTACAAACGTCAAAAATTGACAAGGTTTGCGCATTGAGAACAATATGCGAAGTGACACTTTTTTTCGGATTCTTACGTTACCATACCGTGCGCGAAATACTTCGCGCACTAGGGTGCGAAGTATTTCGCACTCTGCATGTAAATTAATAAGACTTTTGTATTTCAATCTTTGAAAAAATGAAGCAAAACTCCAAATTATTATTTATTTTTAAATGAATAACAATTAAATACTTTGAAAATAATGATAGAATTTTACAATAACTTCAGTTATCATTTACAATAATAATATTAATCCATAGTAACAGTGAAAATTTGATTAGGAAAGACATTTTAAGCCAGCTCAACACTATTTTCTATAATAAATTAGGCATTTTACTTATTTATAATATTTTTAAAAGATAGATTTTGACGTTTGTAGAAAAAATATTGTTTGCATCTTGTGCACGAAGTACTTTGGTGGTCTCGAATAATTCAATTCTCGATCACCAAAGTTGCAATTCGCGCACTAGATAAAAAAATAACTATTAATTTATATACATATACCTATATGCAAAAAACATCAACTTCGCAAGTGTGCATATTGAATTTAATTCTAAACAACTTAAATTTTATAAACTTTCTGAATTATAATCGCACTCATTATCGTGATGTTTATAAATGTTTTTTTCCTACGACTACATAGGAAAGTAACGAATATCGCACTATACAGTACCTCGGAAAGTGGCTTATATCAAACTAGCGTGCGAATTACTTTCCACACATGAGCGGAAAGTAACTTTCCGCACGCTTGCGGATAATCAGTCGAATGTATAAGTTTTATTAAGATTGACCACTGTCAAGCTGTCAAACATAATTTTTAATTAGATTTACCTATGTAATATCTAAATTTGAAGCGATCTATTTGAAAAGTGAAATTTTTTCATGTTCTTGATTGAAAAAAATTTAGGACGAGGTCGGGGATCGAACCCACGTACTCTTCGTCAGAAGTCCGATGCTGTACCAACTAATCCAAACCAACATTAATAATAAACGGAAAATGTAATCATCTTACAGGTATTTATTATAATATATAAAAAGCAGGCTTTGACAAATTGTGATAAATGTCAAAAAATTATTCTGATTAGTGAATGTTAAGCGCATTAATTGTGAGGTCAGTTTATATACCTACCTACCTGGAACTATCTACAATAACAACGTATCCCAGACATGCATAACAATAACAATAACAATATCGTCATTGTCAGTAATGACATATATACAATAATTAAGAATTAATTGTAATAACCTACCTATAACTAATTAAATTTTTGTTACTAATGATAGTTATTGTTATTTCTTAAAATCAATTATGTTGACTTTAATTGTAACATTTTGTATATTAATATGTCAGATGTTGATTACACATTATTTGGTGAAATTATCACGTGATCGTAGGAAAAATACTGTACATTACTTGTGCGAAAGTGATTTTTCACACTCGTGTGATTGTCGCACTCAGCTTATGCCTCGTGCTACAATATTTCCCACTCGTGTGAAAAATGTCACTTTCCGCACACGTTATGTAATATACTATTACCACATTGTTTCTACCACATTGTGGTGTAGAGTGATATTTTTACTCTTTCATAAATTTTTTCCACTTCTTTCTATCAGTGGCCAGCTTTTTAGCTTCTATCCAAGCTATTCCTTTCCGCTGTAATATTTCCCCTATTGTCTCATCCTAAGTCTTCCTGGGTCTACCTCCCTTTTTATTGAAGCTTGCTTCTTATTGCACGACATAGAACTTTTGGGAAGGCTTGTGAACTCGTGAAACGTGTGATGTTACGAAAAAGCGTTCGTCACGCGATGACTCATTCTTCGTCTCTTTCTCGGCCGCCCGCTGCGCTAACTCTCTCCCCTCTCTTCCTCAGCCGCCTTCTTCTTCACTCTTTCGTAGGCTACACAGCGGCACGCCTCTCTCTCGCTCTCTTTCTCTCTCTCTCATACGCGCCGGCATGAGGGATTCCCAAACGGCCGGAAGAGAGAGAGAGAGTATCGCGCGTCTCTCTCTCTCTCTAATTGCCAAATATGTTGAAATTTTTGGAAAATTGTCAAAAATTTTGAAATATGGTCAAAAATTGTCAAAAATTTGTAAAAATGGTCAATAATTGTCAAAAACCGTCAAAATTTTTAAAAAATGGTTAATAATTGCCAAATATTTTGAAAAATGGTCAAAAATTTGGAAAAATGGTCAATAATTGTCAATAACTGTCAAAAACTGCCAAATACTGTCAAAAACTGTCAAAAATTTGAAAAAATGGTCAATGATTATAAAAGACTGTCAAAAATGGTCAATAATTGTTGAAAATTGTCAAAATTTTTGAAAAATGGTCAAAATTATTGAAAAATTGTCAGAAATGGTCAATAATTGTCAGTGTAAAATTACTGTTACGTAATTTTTGAAAAAGATTGAGTGAGTTGGATGTATTTATTTAGGAATTAAAACAATCGCCTTTTGTTACAACTTTACTATGTCATCTCTCTTACCCAACTAACTACATAATATGAAAATGATGGTTGTAAAGGGAAAATGCAGCGTTGTCACGCTGAATACTTTTTCATGGTTTCCCATATTTATATAATAACAATAAAGTAAACGAATTTGAACATAAAATGGAATGCTAACACTAAAATACAAAACAGTCAGAATCTGTCAAAAATTGTCAAAAACTGACAAAAATTGACAAAAATTGACAAAAATTGACAAAAATTGACAAACATTGACAAAAATCGACAAAAATTGACAAAAATTGACAAACATTGACAAAAATTGACAAAAATTGACAAAAATTGACAAAAATTGACAAAAATCGACAAAAATTGTTAAATATTTTAAAAATGGTCAAAAATAGTCAATAATTGTTAAAATTTTGAAAAATGGTCACAAATTGTTAAATATTTTGAAAAACTCACAATAATTGTCAAAATTTTTGAAAGTTGTCAATAATTGTCAGAAACTGTCAAAAATGGTCAATAATTGTTAAAATTTTGAGAAATGGTCAAAAATTGTCAAAATTTTGAAAAAATTGTCAATAGTTATAAAAAAATGTCAAAAATGGTCAATAATTGTTGAAAATTGTCAAAATTTTTGAAAAATTGTCAAAGAAGGTCAATAATTGTCAGAAACTGTCAAAAATGGTCAATAATTGTTAAAATTTTGAAAAATGGTCAAAAATTGTCAAAATTTTGAAAAAATGGTCAATAATTATAAAAAACTGTCAAAAATGGTCAATAATTATAAAAAACTGTCAAAAATGGTCTATTATTGTCAAAAATGATCAATAATTGTCAGAACCTGTCAGAAATGGTCAATAATTGTTAAAATTTGGAAAAATGGTCTAAAATGGTAAAATTTTTAAAAAACTATTTCTTAAAAATTATCAATAATTGTCAAAATTGTCAAAACTGTCAAAATTGGTCAATAATTGTCAAAAATTTTTAAAAAATGGTTAATAGTGGTCAAATTTTTTGAAAAATGGTCAAAAATTCACGAAAAATGGTCATTCTATTGTGCATGAGAAGCAAGCTTCTGTCCGACCGCTCACCTTTTTTCTTTTAAATTTTCGCTCCCCATATTCTTTTAGTTAATCTAGTCTCCTTCATACGCTGCAAATATCTCCACCATCCCAGTTGTCTTTTCTCAATATACTCCAAAGTTGGCTGTATTTCCAGTTCTTCTCTTATTATTGTGTTTCTTATTTGATCTTTTTTTGTTACTCCTCTTATTTGCCTTAGATACTTCATTTCAGCCGCTTGTATTTTACTCTTTTTTGTTCTATTAAGTATCCAAGAATCACACCCATGCATTAACACTGGTCTGTAAACAGTTTTAAAGACCTTTAATTTAGTTGTTCTTGAGATTCCCTTTTTATTAATAAAGTTTTTATTCATAGAATAATATATATTACTTGCTTTTTGGACTCTTCTATTTATTTCGGCTTCCTGTGTTCCGCCCTGCTCTAACTCTACTACAAGATACTGAAATGATTCCACTTGTTCTATACACTTCGATCTTCAATAATAATTTTTATCTTTTCTGTTTTATCACCAATCACCATAGTTTCAGTCTTATTCGTGCTTATTTTCATACTGCACTCTTTCAATGTTTCATTCCAAGTTTAGGTTTTGTTGTGATTCCCTTTCACTTTGTGCAAATATAACAATGTCGTCTGCATAGGCTTCATTTGTTGTTTCAATTTTTTGCAAGTTTCTATGTCCTACCATATATTTTTTACATTTATTTTTTGTTTTCTTTATTGTTTCATGCATAAGCACAATGAAAAGAAATGTGCTTAATCCTCCGCCTTGTCTAAGGCCACTTTGAGTTGTGAATGCTTCTGATCTTCTATTATGGCTTATAACAGTATTTAAATTATTATCGTATATTTTTTGTACCATTCTTATTTTTTTATTATCTACCCCTCTTTTCTCTAATATTTTTCACATTCTTTCCCTTGATACCATATCAAATGCCTTTTCTAAATCTATGAATACGCAATATATATTTCTCTTCTCTTGTATACATTTCTCTGTCATCTGTTTTATCATAAATACATTGTCTTGTATGCTCCTTCCACCTCTAAACCCATTTTGCGCCTCGTCTAGTGTGTTTTCCACGACTTTTCTAATTTTTTGGTCCAATATCAGTTCTAATATTTTCATGTTTGTACAGAGCAACGTCAGTCCCCTGTAGTTACCACATTCCCGTCTATCACCTTATTCTTCTTCACTTTTACCCATATTTTTTATCAATTCTCCAGTTATTTTGTCGCATCCTGGTGCTTTCCCATTTTTAAACTTCTTAATTATTTCCGTGAATTTATCTATGGATATTTCTTCATCATTATTGTCCTGTATTGTTTGTATTTTTTCTTCATTTGATTTAGTTGTGCTTTCTCCGTTATCTAATAATTACAGAAAATATTCATTCCATCTTTCCATTACTTTCATATCTTCTGTTAACATTTCTCCCCTCCAGTTTTTATTATAATTATATATGCATAAACAATTCTCAATTATGATCAAGCGGTTTTTGTTAATAATTATCTTAACCCAATTATCATCATCATAAAACAAGCTTTAATTGCTAGGGAAGGTACAACTTTGCGTAGAATCGACCGCCTGATGATCATTCAAGTGATTGGTGATTTATGATCTTCTTATATTTCTGGTCGTACTTTACAGACTCTGAAGTATCAGTAGTAAGAATAAGTAGGAAAGGTGGTCACAGCTAGAAGGAGTACATTGAGGAAAGCGAGCTGACCAACTACCGGTAAAAAGAAGGGTGATTGGTATTCACGTTGTCCAAGGAGAGAGGGAGAGACTGAAAGATACAAGTCACAAGATACACAAGTTTCGGTTATTTGGCCCTTAAAGATTTGATGCAGTATATTGTTGTTAAAGCAAGCAGTTTTTGAAGCTTGCTTCTTATTGCACGACATAGGACTTTTGGGAATGCTAGTGAACTCGTAAAACGTGTAACCGTTACGAAAAGTCCGTCACGCAACAGTGTTGCCATATTTCTGAAAAGGCTAGTGAACTCGTGAAACGTGTAGTGTTACGAAAAAGCGAATGAGGGTTCATCACGCAACAGTGTTGCCAGATTTCTGAATTATTCACTAATCCAATGTTATTTAAATTGAAGCTTGCTTCTTATTGCACGACATAGGACTTTTGGGAAGGCTAGTGAACTCGTGAAACGTGTGATGTTACGGAAAAGCGTTCATCACGCAATAACTCATTCAAGCAACTGTGCGCAATCTCTCTTGCCGCACTGAGCTCGCACACCTATAGGTGTGAAAAATTGTCAAAAATGGTCAAAAATTGTCCAAATTTTGAAAAAATTGTTAATAATTGCCAAATATTTTCAAAAATTGTTAAAAACTGTCAAAAATGGTCAATAATTGTCAAAAAATGTCAAAAATGGTCAATAATTGTCAAAGACTGTCAATAGTTGTCAAAACCAATCAAAATTCGTCAAAAATTGTCAAAAATGGTTCAAAAGGATCAATAATTGTTAAAATTTGGAAAAATGGTCAAAAATTGTCAAAATTTTGACAAAATGGTCAATTATTGCCAAATATGTTAAAATTTTTGAAAAATTGTCAAAAATGGTCAATAATTGTCAAAGACGGTCAATAAATGTCAAAATTCGGCAAAACTGTCGAAAATGGTCAATAATTGTTGAAATTTCTGAAAAATTGTCAAAAAATTTTAAATTTGGTCAAAAATTGTCAAGAATTTAGAAAAATCGTCAAAAACTGTCGAAAGTTTGAAAAAATGGTTAATAATTGCCAAATATTTTCAAAAATTGTCAAAAATTGTCAAAAACTGTCAAAAATAATCAATAATTGTCAAAGACGGTCAATAATTTTCAAAACCAATCAAAATTCGACAAAAATTGTCAAAAATGGTCCAAAAGGATCAATAATTGTTAAAATTTTGAAAAATGGTCAAAAATTGTCAAAATTTTGAAAAAATGGTCAATAATTGACAAATATGTTAAAATTTTAGGAAAATTGTCAAAAATGATCAATAATTGTCAAAGACGGTCAATAAATGTCAAAACTCGGCAAAACTGTCAAAAATGGTCAATGATTGTTAAAATTTTTGAAAAATTGTCAAAGACGGACAATAATTGTCAAATATCGTCAAAAATTGTCAAAAATTGTCAAAAATTGTCAAAAATTGTCAAAAATTGTCAAAAATTGTCAAAAATGGTCAAAAATGGTCAAAAATGGTCAAAAATGGTCGAAAATGGTCAAAAATGGTCAAAAATGGACAAAAATGGTCAAAAATGGTCAATAATTGTCAAAGACGGTCAATAATTTTCAAAACCAATCAAAACTCGTCAAAAATTGTCAAAAATGGTCCAAAAGGATCAATAATTGTTAAAATTTTGAAAAATGGTCAAAAATTGTCAAAATTTTGAAAAAATGGTCAATAATTGACAAATATGTTAAAGTTTCTGAAAAATGGTGAATAATTGTCAAAGACGGTCAATAAATGTCAAAACTCGGCAAAACTGTCAAAAATGGTCAATAATTGTCAGAATCTGTCAAAATTTTGAAAAAATGGTTAATAATTGCCAAATATTTTCAAAAATTGAAATAGTCAAAAACTGTCAAAAATGGTCAATAATTGTCAAAGACGGTCAATAATTTTCAAATCCAATCAAAATTCGTCAAAAATTGTCAAAAATGGTCCAAAAGGATCAATAAAATTGTCAAAAACTGTCAAAATTTTGAAAAAATTGTTAATAATTGCCAAATATTTTCAAAAATTGTCAATAATTATAAAAAACTGTTAGAAATGGTCAATAATTATTAAAAATTGTCAAATTTTTTGAAAAATGGTCAAAATTTTTGAAAAATTGTCAAAAATGGTCAATAATTGTCAGAACCGGTCAAAAATGCTCAAAAATGGTCAATAATTGTTAAAATTTGGAAAAATGGTCTAAAATGGTCAAAACTGTCAAAATTGGTCAATGATTGTCAAAAATGGTTAATAATTATTAAAATTTGGAAAAATTGTCAAAATTTTTGAAAAATGGTCAATAATTGCCAAATATGTTAAAATTTTTGAAAAATTGTCAAAAATGGTCAATAATTGTCAAAGACGGACAATAATTGTCAAAATTCGTCAAAAATTGTCAAAAATGGTCGAAAATTGTCAAAATTTTTGAAAAATGGTGAAAAATTCACGAAAAATGGTCATTCTATTGCGCATAAGAAGCAAACTTCTGTCGACCGCTCACCTTTTTTTTTCATGAAGGGGACGAAGTCGGCACATTTCACCAATGTTTTTTGCGGCGTTTGTTGACGAAGCTGAGAAGATACATTTTGAGAAAAAAAACTTGTAGTATACAGGGGCTGGGGGAGTTATGGGTAAAAGGGTTGGCGAAAGGAAAAAATTGATAAATAAATAAACTGAACATGTGATTTTGTTTGATTGTTTCATTTTCAGCTGCTTAGGCTTTGTGTAGTTGGCTATGGGGGTCTATTCTGGAATGTCGAGTGAAATATGTCGAATTCGACATATTTCGATAGAAATTGTCGCTCATGATGGAAGTGTGGTATTATCTATTGGTTTCGACACGAAACTCGCACTAGACAAATTTTGTCGAATAGCATGAGCTGACAACACCGAATTTACAATGTGTCCTATGCACAGCACAGGATAACTTCAATTCAATGCAGTGTCTATGCTTCTATTCAACGTCAGTTGACAACTTGTCTGTTCGCAGTTTGTATTTTTAGTTAAAAACAAAAAAGGTTTTTGAACTCAATTCCAAAGAAAACCTTTAATTAGTTTTATGAAAAAAAGAGAATGAGCTTCTTTTGGCAGAAAATCGATGTCCCCACTTCACAAATTGTTCAAAGATATTTATGAGCTCTCTAGCTAATTCATTTGTTAATCTGACTGCTCTCACAAACTTTTTATTGGTTGAAAACCTACAGGCATTTTCATATTATGCCTTGTCTTTCTCGAGATCGTTGATAATTTTCTTGGTTCTCAATATTTTCAATTCCCATTAGTGAACCTGCCATTATCATCTCTCAATAAATTCGAATTACTATGAAATTGATAGATAGGGATCTGTCAAATATTTCATATCGCATGAGTTGCAAATTACATAAATTGTCGACTGCTTAAGACCACTACAATTTGTCTATAAAAATTTTCGAATGCGACATTTGAGAATAAGCAAATACAATTCTTGATCGAAAAAAAATACAATCTCGCATGCGATAAAAAATGTCACTAAGAAAGATTATGATATTTACGTAGAAAATATTGGAGAATCGAAAGTATGACAATATTTTTAAATAGAAAAAGTACCTAATATGGCTAACTTACATTTGAATATAAGCCATAATAAAAGTATTCAAAAAAAGTGCCACTGGATCTCTTACTCTCATCATCCTCTTCTCCGCATTTCTGGAGCCTCTGTAGATGTCTCTTACCTACAGTATATCTATAAATTCCTTCTCTTCTCGACTTTTTGTCTAACTAAAAAAAAATGATAGTGATCTAATGTATGGCAGAACATGCGATAATTTGACTATGTTAAAGCACTTTAATGTTAATTAAACTTTACTTGCTTCCTTTAGAATATTTTAATCCATATCCAGGAGTTTTATAATTAGATTTATGTGTAATTTAAACATATTTGCATGGCCTCGTATCTATATGTTTAATTAAACTTTGCTAACAAACTTTGCTTGGAGTTTTCGACATTTTGTCCTATAGGATGGTCGCTATTTAATCTTTCAGTATTGTAATAATAGAGTTTTATTTGGAATCTAAAACAATTATGTAATTGAACAAAGTTTGAGCAAAAATATCAAATCATTAAAAATTAAGTAAATCTTAAAATGAAAATCAAAAATTAAATCTTTATCTGGGAAGTGAATACAAAAAATGTAAAAGAAGTAGATACTGCCGAATAATGATGTTTGGATGAAGCGAATAACAATCTTTTATCCATTATTATTATTATTATTAAATAGGCAACGTCGAAAAGAGGAAAAGATCTGACCATTGGTAAGATCTAGTGGAGGTTACACGATCAAATATACTCCTGGGAGACTACAACCAGGTGAAAACAAATGAATGTCTAAGCCATAGTAAAACTGCACTAAGAGTTTTTGGTGTTCTGACAGGCACCTGAAAAAGTGGAGCAAGTAGAATCTGTGGAATAGAAGCAGAATCCTTCATTCACATACTTGCATTCATTCATTCGTTTGGGTTGTGCTCAACAGCCCGGGCACTTGAACTGAATCTTTGTACCATTTTCCAAGTTATCTACTTGCATTCCAGAAGCTTCGTGTCTTCTATAAAGGCCACTAGTTTTACTGTAATCAGTAGTTGTAAGGGTTGTATTAATTCCTCTCCAAAGTGCTTTCTTTTAAGTACTTGTGAGTTCTCGCAGAAGCAGAGTATGTGAGTAGGTCTTTTATCATCAAGTTCACATTTTCTGAACATAGGTTCACTAACTTTGCCCATTTTGTGCAGATGTTTCATCAGGTTGCAGTGTCCAGTCTCTAGGTCGGTAACTGTCTTCAAATGTCTCTTACCCAGTTTCAATAGCCTGGTTGAGATTTCCTTGTCTACCTTGTTCATTAAAATCTTTGTATGGAGGTGCCCTTGTTTCAGCCTCCATTAGAGTTTGTGTTAACTATCTAGCCAGTACCCGATTTCCCCTCTTTTGCAATCTTTTGTGATTCCACAAAACGGTTCCGGACCTGTGAAGTCTCCTTTAGAGCCTTCTTTAGCTAACTGGTCCGCCATTTCACTACCTGTAATCCCCTCATGTGCCGGCACCCATATTAGGGACACTTTGTTGCCTCTTGTCAGGGATCCTTTGCAGTTTCTTACCAGTCTAGAGCTAGTTGTTGGATTACTGATAGCTTTAAGCAGAGCCTGGTTGTCAGTGAATGTTTTAATTTTTATACCCTCCTCTGATGTTTTCATCAATATAGGTTATAGCGGCAATCGTCTCTGCTTGAAACACAGTCGCATATCGACCAAGAAAAACATTATCTTTCTAGGTCCTTTCATACCAGCCCCAGTGCCAAGGTTTGTTTTGGAGCCATCGGTGTACCAGATGATCCCTCCAGAATTACCTGGGTGCACCACCTGTTCCCTAGATGGGACGATAATGTTCACTCGCTCAGTGAATATATTCTCATCAAAACTCATGTGAAATATGGGTTCATCTAGTCCCATTTATATCAGTGTGCTCTTCTCGAACATTGTTCGGGGACCATAAGCCTCCCGATTTCAGCCTAAGAATTGCCATCATTGCCTCTGCCCTTACAAAAAATTCCAAAGGAGGAAGTCCAATAAGGGCTTCCATTGATACCGTTCCCGTGCGGTTAATTGCTCCGGTAATACGCAAGAAGTGGATTGCAGTTAATATATTGCCTGCAGAGGACACTTCCACCAGACTATTGTTCCATATGTGATCATTGGCCTTATCACAGTTATGTAAAGCCAGTGAACCACCTCAGGTCGTATTCCCCAGGTTTTGCCCATAACTCTTCTGCATTGCCAGAAAAACCTAGTCGCCCTGGTAGAAGTTTTCCCAGGTGTGCCTTCCAATTCAGTTTGGAATCAAGGGTCACTCTCAGATTTCCAGATATTTAACTTCTTTGGATATTTCTAGTTCTTCTCCGAACATCAGTACTCTACCCTGCAGGAGAACTCTTCTATTCGTAAAAGCAACTAGTCTGCACCATTCCTCCACAATTCGTAGTGCTTCTTGTAGGACATTCATAACTACCTCTGCGATCTTTTCAGATCTATTGTGGTCCTCTGAATCTAGATTACATTCTCCAGCTCGACTCTTGTAAAATAGCAATAGCCAATCAGCCTCAAGACTGAATCTTTCATGTAATTTCTTGCCGTTGCCTGCTCATCGCCGAGTACAAGAAACCGCATATTCGCCAGGCATAGTATGTGCTCTGCAATTCCCTCCTCTAGGTGACAGAATCTGCACATGGCTTCGTCTGTCAACCCCATCAGCTTTGCGTGCTTACAGTGTCATACATAACTACAACGGCTTTGATTGAGATGTTGGTTACAAACAAAGTGTGTTGACAGTATAACGGGTTATTCATATAGATTGTTTAATGATCAAAGCACACAGCAAAGGTCGCTGATTATAACAACAGTGCCGTGCTGTGTGAAGAAGGGAGTAAACTGACTGAATATTCATATCAAACGTTCCAAATAATAATAGAAATACTTATTACTCGGGAAATCAATTTTGGTTGCCGTCGACCAGATTGGATGCAGACTCTGCTCTCACTCTAAGACTTTTTTTTCACCTGGTCCATCCACTACATCACTTGAAATGAAATGGCTAGAACATAGTCTAGCTTCATTCGGAATATTCTTTTTCCCAATGATATTTTCTTATCGCTGAAGTTGATTTGTATCTCGAGTGACCCAAATTTTATTCAAATTAACACTAACCATGCTGAACTTATTGCAGAATGGATGAATAGTATTTATTGTAACGGATTGAAAATACAACAGCATTCAAAATAAAGTTTAAATCTATTAAAAAAACTTAGCAGCAACTGAATTTGATAAAAAGTATTGATGATTATAAGCATTAAGGATTGTTATCATGAAATAATATAATAGTAAAATACCTATGTATGATTTATTATAAAGTAACTGATAATACTTACAGTTTATACTAGGTACAGTAATTGTCAAAATTATCTTTTCATATTTTTTAAAAATATTAATTGATGAGAATAGTAAGAAAAAAGGGTGGAAACACATTATTTGGAGTCTTCTCATAAATTACTGAAACAATTCAAAGTCTCAGAAGTCCTTCCTCCAACACTAGAATCGAAAATTCTTATCCACCAAGACTTCAGTTGTAAACCTGAAAAAATAAACTATAGTAACATTTGTAAATATAAAAGAAACACATAAACTGGAAATAAAGGGTGCAAGGACATGTTATAAAAGGTTTTGAATAACTAAAATGCTTTAATTTTCGAAAATTTAAAAGAAATCATTTTGACAATGAGACATTTTTAAAGTGCGATTTCTATATCTAGAAGAGGCTTTAAGATGTGAGATTTGTACATTTAATATTATGTTTTATGTAGATTATAATTATATGTGTAAAAAAGGTGTGTGTTAGAAAATCAAAAATACCAAAATAACTTTTGACCATCCTCGTATATCGGTTTTGACACAAATTTTATTAAGAAATTTAACATAGTGACCTGTGACTTGTGTGTTTAATAAAGGTAAAAACTCCAATAGGATGGCTCATTCCAGTTTTTTTACTTGCACAATAAAATCTAAGAAAAAGTAGTTCCAATATCGATAAAGTAGGGAATCAACTTACCTTGACTCTTGACAGAAGGACATTTTGAAGTTTAAAAGTGTGGTAAATTTAAAATTCTTCACGTGCTGAGAAATCAACAGATAGAGACTTAGACTTAAAGGCCATAATAATAATAGAAAAGACAAACAAAAACAATAAATGCATTTAAATTAAAGAAAGCAATCAAAGAAGATTTGACATATTCATTATTTACGGTAGTATTTGTATTTTTATGTAGTATTATTAGATTGTGAACATTTATCTATTTTTTTTTGTTTTGCTTATAGACTAAACAAGTTTCTAGTTTTCCTTTATAAATAAATACTTTACTAAAATTAATTTCCACTCACCTTGTTGGTCGATAAGCAATTTTCATCAGTGATTTTGTACTTATATTATAACCATTGTTTTTGTAAACACTTCTCATTTGCAAACTGAGTTCTTGAATTCAGCAATTATTTTACTATTCATCAAGTGTGGAAGGGATGGTAATACATCGTACATAATTTGCCACTGTGTTAGATTTTGTTTCTCAATAAAAATATGATATTTCTTCGTTTAATTCAACAACTTGTCTATTATTGAACAGCCATTTTGGAGATAATTATAAGAGTGTGTAGAGCGTCAACTCCAAACACAACTAACGAATCCGACTGAGATAGGTAGTTTCGTGCTTTATCAGAGTAAGTTACAGGGTTGTACTGAGAAAGAAAGGTCAGGTAAATTTAATAAAATTTTAAAAGGTGGAATTATATGAAGAAATAAAAAGATCATTAACTGTATCCAATACTTCATATTTATTTTATTTTTAAATAAATATTGGCGCCCAACTATACAATACAATAAAATCACAATTCAAAAATCAATTTAATAAATAAAATAAAAATTAATAAACCCCATTACCCCATTGCACACATTACAATATATATCAAATTATACGATACTGGTAGTTTTATAACTTTATAACTGTTCAGAACTTGCTGCTTACCTGTTAAACGATGTATTGTGAACACCACTACTTTTTTTGCATACCACACAATGATTCACAATTTTGTGAGTATAATTCAACGAATAAATAAAATATCCTTAATTGATTTACATCTAAATTTCTTCACGATATCTACCATAGTTAAACACAAAAAATTGAGGTAATTGGATGATTATAACTTTTAAATAATCTGACATGGCAACATCTGGGGATTCCAACAAAATAAATAAATAAACTTTGACAATATTTATGTTGGCTTTAGACAATAAGTCTGGTCACTTTTCTAGTATGTTCATTGTTCGGAGATCAACATGAGTACTAACAAAACCGTAAATCTAATGTACTTATCCCGCGTAATTAAAAAAGTCACATCTTTTTTCTACAAAGCGAAACTTTTATCTATTAAATATTGCAGTGACTTATCAATCTCTTTTTTTAATCCCATTTTTATATCCCACTCTTTACAGGCAACGTTTTTTTGCCTCAAGTATTCTTTATTTGATAATAGAAGGTGTTCCGATGGTTTTAATGTATCTACACTTCAAGACACGCAATCTCTTATCCTGTGCTGTTAACAGAGTTGGATTTAGGCACTTTCCTTCGCGAATTTATCTTGAACAGAGTAATTTGAGTTTTAATTAAACTTTTATCGCTCTAAAATCGTTAAGATTTGATTAAAAGTAGATAGATATAAATTGGCGAACTACATTTATACAATGAACCAGAAGAGTATATTGTACAGTTTGGAGTAAGACAGTAGAATATTATACAGTTAATAGAAAATTAATTATTTCAACCCTTACTACGTGGAATCTCTTTATAAATATCAAATAAAATCATTAAGTAAGCAATTTACCAACAGAAAAATAACATAGGGGAGAGTGGGGATCATTCGGACCGTTGGATGGATGAGCATCTGTTTTATGTCAATAAATTGTAATATTATTGTGTATAGAAATGCCGTATTTTCAAATTTCTGTTCAACTAGACATTTTACTTTTTAAGTATTTTATTTTTGATTGTAAATAGCCGAATCATTCCCACCGGTGGTGAACATTCGGCTAGCACTAGGGGATCATTCGGGTGTTCTATCAAAATGAACCTAAGCTTAATAAAACAAGTCCAATCTAGTGAAGTAAGTATAATATATTGAAAAATAACAAAATCAAATCAAGATACATTATTTAAAAAAAGAAACAGGATATAAGTAAAAATAAGGATGAACGAGCTTTTAACGAACATTCAAAGAAGAAAAATTTATCTTAAACTTATAGAAACAAGATGTTCTTGATATTCCTTGAGCAGTAGAATGTGGTAAAATTGCCACGATATCATTTACTGGTACTGTTGTGGTATCATCTACATCAGGAAATAGGAAGCAGTTAGATTTTCCTTTTCTTCTCAAAAACTTCACTTCATATTCTTTATCAATAGAAATCATGTTACCAACATAATAAACCTTTGTTTTATTAACAATAAACTTAACTAAGACAAAATTTCCAACAGATATCATATCTTCTTCGTTTAGAAGTTTTACATTCTCCCAAAAGTGTTCATCGCCAGATGATTCTTCTGAAATGTAAACATTCGACCTCACACTTGACTCACTAGATGTCGAATCATGCCGCTCTTTAGCACTTGCCACTAAACTCCTTTTTACTGACTTAAGTAAGGATTTATTTTCATTCAATGCACGTTTCCTTTTTCGTTCTTCTTCAATATGCTGCCTATTTTCGTACTCTGGTTTTGATTTCTGTCTTACCTTCTTGGTTTTCTGCATAACTGGTGCTTTTGGGTAAGGTCGGATTTCGCATAGGGAAGGCGTTTGACTTAGTAATGTTGACGTCTTGTTGCCGTCTAAAGTTGTAGTAACGCCAGTATCGCTAATTAGCGAATTGTTATTGATTGAGTTATTTTGATCATCATTGGATGTGGAAGGTCTTGGTGATGCTTCCTAGTGTGAGTTGATATTATTCTGAGTATTACTAAGTGGTGGATTATTCTCGCTTAATGGAATGAAAAATACAATAGTCCTCGAGAAAGTGGCAATACGGCATCAAGTCTTGGAGAAATTTTAAAAGAACGAGGTGACCTACTAAAAAATAGAATAGGAAAACTAATCCAAAAACTTTGGAAAGAAGAAAAACTACCACGTGTATGGAGGACTGTTATGATTTGCCCAATACATAAAAAGGAGATACCAGTGTTTGCGACAACTATAGAGGCATTGTACATCTGGAAATGATGTATAAAATACTAGCTCACGCAATAAGAAACGGATTAAACATATTGTAACGAAGTTAATTTTCCGACAATAGTTATTTCAAGTTTCCGAATATATTTTCATTTAATATTGTATATAATCCGTGTTATCCTCTGACTTCTGTGTAGAAATATTTTGTTACGAAATATCCATTCCGATTTTTAATTTAAAATTTCAAATTCCAACCGCGATATGATTGTAAACAGTCATGGTTCCCCACTGTCGCGAAAGAAGTAGCGCGCAGGTCGAACTAACCAAGAGAGGTGGAAAGCAGTCTGAATCGAGGAAGGCTGGAGCGGCGAGTCGACAAGCAGTTCACTGCTGGCTGACGAAGATACGAGTCGCTAGCATTGAACGCTCCGTCCGCCGAATTTTTTTTGCTTTGTAGTCAGTTTGTTTTGATTTTTTTTATACAGGGTGTCCCACGAGGTTTTGGGCAGTATATATCTCGAAAACTATTTGAACTACAATATTGAAATTTTACAGTTATAAACCGTAGGTAGTATTACACATTTTAAGCAATCAACTACTTTGCTACAATGTCACATTTCGGGTCAAGTGGTATACTTATGATATGACGGAAAATACTTGACATCGTCAATTATTTCCGGACAATTTTCAGTTAATATTTGAGCGAGGGTTTTGCTCTAGTCCTTGAAATTTTGTTTCCAATGTTGTACAATGATTTAAGATGTGAGGATGATGAAATTTTCTTTGATTACACTTGTTAAAGCGGTTATAAGCAAATGCTATGATAAAGGAGAGGAAAAAGAACGTAGAAAACGATTTGATTTTTCTTTCTCCAATTAAAGAAAACGTTTTTGATATTTCGTCTTGAAATATTATTTAGAGGTGGACTTGTAAAACGATCTCTTCCAAAGAAATATAAATATTGAATGAAGGAGCAGAAGCATCAATTAAAAGTGGAAATTGAAATTCGAGAGCCAAACTAATTATGAAAATTACAAAAAGTTAAAACATGAAAAAAACAGTTTATGGTGGTGATGGTAGATGCAGATTCTGCCAATACCGAGTATCCTAAAAGTTTTCATTTTAAGAGGCTATCCTAGTGTAAAACTTCAAAGGATAGGTACTTTTTCGGGAATATTTTTGATGAAAAGTTCATATACAATACAAATCGACTCATGCACCATCTGTCGATCCCGTAAAAAAGTGTATCTTATTAAAATTTTTGAAAAATATTCATAGTTGACAAAATGTCGAAGCTTGGATTTTGGACTGGCAAATTGGCATAAAATCCCCAAGAATTGGCTGAGGATAAATTTGATAGAAGATTACAATTTTGTGAAACAATTACAGAGAAAATTAGGATGAAAAACAATTTCTTAGATTTTTTGGTATTCAGTGATGAAGCCACATTCTGCTTGAACGTTTCTGTTAACAGGCATAATTGCCGGTACTGGTCAAATTGTAATCCGCAATGGTTTGAGGAGCTTTTGTACACAACGTCGACAAAAAAGTAATGTGTGGGCGGGTTTGGTGATAAGCCATTTGATCGGTCCTTTTTTATTGATGGTACGGTGCCGAAGATCTTGATTTAATCCAAAATGAAATTATACCTGAAATAAATCGATTATTTCCTAATATGAACGTATACTTTCAATAAGATGGCGTACCTCCACATTATCAAAGAGACGTTAGGCAATATTTGAATACAATTTTCCTTCAGAGAGGGATTGGTCGAAGAGGTGCAATTGAGTGACCGGCAGGATTCCCCGCCTTGACACCACTTGATTTTTTCCTCCGGTGCTATCTGAATTACCGCGTTTATGTTAACAGACCAACTATTTATTACCCCACAAATGATTAACGATTCTATTCGCAGCTTCCGAATACAAAAACAAAGGTAATGCGAGAATTTTTTGTAACATAGGGGAATATCCCAGGATTGAATATGGTAAAACTTTTCAGACAATATGTGAAAATACGACCTTGCAACACAAACCATCCATCCACGTTTTTTTGTCACTTATAAAAATGAGAAATGCACGGAACAACCCGTTGGAATTTACACATTTGGCAAAATGCCAAAAGTTACAGCTACTTTTTTGAATTCACCTCACCCTGAAGAGTATACCGGAATTTGCTATGGAGGATTCTGGAGCTGATCTGTGTACCGTGAACCGTTATGCCGGATGGAAAGGCAATACTTTTGCTGAAGGTTACATCGAAAATTCGAAAGAGCAAAAGAAAAAAATATCAGAAGCAATTTTTGGTGCCAACAAACAAACAGGATTACAAGTTTACCAAAAAGCATTAACTACTGATAAAAAACTCTAGAATCCATTGGAATTGATATTGCAAATTGTAGTAATTCACATGTCACATGTTTTTCATATAGAATTAGTACCATAATTACCTCATTATTGGACTAAATACCATAATGAGCTTCCTCATGTCATCAAAATTGAGTGTTTTAACGTTGTCATTATGACATGCTATCAGATAAAAGTATTAATTAAGTAATATCTGTCTCTAGGGTTTCGTTAATGGCCTACATTTACCTTTTATACGAAGGGCACTTCATGTCTTTTTGGATTGGACAGTCTAAATCCACAGACCAGAACTGTCGATTAAGCGATAATAATGTGTGGGCAACGTCGATGCATACCTTCAGTATATACCATTTATACCATTTTGGTATCACCCGCGAATTTAAATTGATCTAAAAATTTCGGAAATTATTTAAGTTATAGGTAGATAACATGTGGAAAATCCACGATATTTACATATGAATAGACCCATTTTCTAAACTCGCTGTATAAAAATTTACTGAATTGATATTGATACTTAAAGAACCGTTGGTGAACATGAATGGGTAGGTTAAAATTGCACCTTAATAAAGATTTTGAAAGTTGGAAAATATTTCCAATATTGGGACTCCCATTATTGCATAAAATATTTTAAATTAATCCCTAGGGAAGTAATGGACCAGCATAAATATTTCTATTGTTTTTAAGTGTGATGAAATTTTGTTGGCGTCATATCCATTTTATTGCTGAATAGTTTGTTTGATAATAACGAACATGAAGAACTTGGAATTATACCGTTTTTTTAATGGTTTTATTAGGACCTCATCGTCACAGACCACGTAAACGTATCTTTGTCGCGTAAATACACCAATTCCGCGTTACGGCGTCATTACCACGAAGAGAATAATAAGAGTTAAGGCAACAAAACATATCCAAAATGCACGTTTTGGTTATGTTTGTCAACTGTCAAATATTTGTTTGGTGAATTTTGTGTTTGAAAAATTTGAGAAACACTAAAATTTATTAAACTGACGATGATGATGATATTGATGATCTTTTTGTGGAACATTTGCCTAATGATGGGGAAACATTTGGTCCAAGGGCTAGTTAAATAAATTTATCTAAAGTTTAAGTTTTTAGAAATAATTTATTTTGGCGTTGCCTTCGGCTAACTTGTTGCGTCGGCTAGTTTTTATACTGGGTGTGCGAGTATGTTCATATAACTGGCTCATGCTATAAGTTCTTTTTGATAAGAACTATAACGTTGTTTATTGGAATTTGATGGTAAAGAATTACAGAAATATATTGAATGTGTTTACTATGTAGGTAGGTACATATCAATAATTTTCTTTACTGTACTATAAGTTGGAAATAATAGTCAGTGACGTCAGCACTAGTTCAGAAACAGTACAATAAGAGCGGCACAAAATAATATTATATGTATTTCGAATTTATACTCTCGAAATGTCCGCTTCTTCTAACAGGTGACACAACTTACCAAGATAAAACGCGCACCGGTGCCAAATTTATTTTGAACCGTGCAATAGTATTTGAAGCACATTCTTTAATCAACGAAAGTTAGTGTTCGACTTCCGTATTTGTATTGATATCTATCGACGGCGGCGTGGAGCTGGCAACACTGAAGGATAGATTCATTTCATCCCTAGCGTTGTCATCATTCATAGTCGTGCTTTTATAGTTGCTGCATTTTATTTGGTGAAGGTGAAAATCGACAATTCCATAAAATTAGTTTAATTTGTGATATAATGGAAGAGGGAGAACCTTCGACAAGTCTTGGCCCTCCTCCAAAAAAAGTGAAAAGACATTTAAATGTGGACGAACAATTAATGTTAAAAACTTTATATGAAAGTGTTCGTGTCCGAAATCCCGATTTGTGTGCGGAGGACGCAGCAGAATTGTGCGGGAGTTTAACAAAAACGTGTTCTAGGACAGTTTTCAGAGCACTTAAAGTGGATAAAAACAAACAAAAAAAGGAAACAAGAGGTAGAAAGAAGATTATCTTAGATGATGATATAAAAAATGTAATTCGCCGGAAAGTGCACGCTTTTTTTTAAATGAAATGCCAGCCCTGAAGAAAATCAATGCTGAATTAGATGCTGATAACTCTTTACCAAAAATATCCTTTGGAGTTTTAAAACGAACATTGCGAGATTTAAACTTTCGTTATTTAAAGCGAAATCGCAAAAGCTTTTTAATCGAAAAAGATGAGATTGTGTTGTGGCGAAGAAAGTTTTCAAAAGCAATACGTGACCATAGACTTAAAGTTAAAGAAATATATTATACTGACGAGAGGGACACACGCGCTCAAAAGTATGGCAAGACTTAAATGTAAGAAGTTCACGGCAAGCATTTCTTGACGGGTTATCGACAGGTTTGAAATCTCCATCCAGTAAAGGCCATCGATTGATTATTACTCACATAGGTAATAGCTCTGGATTTTTGGATGGTGGTCTTAACGTTTTCGAATCTAACAAGACTGACGACTACCCCCCCTTCTACCTGTGCTATCGACTTTTAAGAGTAACTAAAATTTACAGCAACATATAATTAGTCTGTTTATGGTTTTCAAACTATAATAAATACATCTTTCTGCTTTTAATATATCTTTCATATTATCAAATCTTTCGAAACTCCTAAATTCCTTTTATATTTTGATAATAGAAAATAATAAAATTTTGATAATAGAAAATACCAAATATATTTAAAAAAATTGTTGGTTGTGTTTGAAAAATAAGTTGTTTACAATAATACCTACCTACCTCGGTCCCTAAATTCTAATCCTAAACATTAATGTTTACCTAGAACTGCAAACAATACCTACCTACCTGAAGAAGTTTTAGGTTTTCCATACTGATTATCTATAGAAAAATCTACCCTTAAATAAAATTATTGTCTAAAAAGAAATTGTTATGAATTATATGTCTATATTATTACAAATTAAATTATTACACATTACTTATTTAAAAATTAATTGTTTCTGCCACTGGAATTCCTTCCCCCTTCCCTTGCCTCGCTTGAGATACCTATATGCCAAAAATTAGTCACTGACTATTATTTCCGACCCAGGGATAAATTGCTCTACTTGAAATGCATTTTTCAATTACTTGCAATGAGTTGTTATGAGTAGTATTTAATCTGTTGGTGTCTTCATATGGGTTTTGGCCTCCAACCTCCGTAATAAATACTGGATTTGTAGGTTATGATGTCTCTTCGTTTCTTTTCTTGTTTATTTCGTAATTAGGTTTTTTTACAGTTTATCGAGTTTCGTCGGAGTTTATCGGGTATGCCGTATCGTTACGTCCAGCATATCTCGTAACACAATGAAAATGTATACTGCGCCTGCGTAGCTGTCAGTCGATACGATATGATGTATTCATTTATGATAACTGAATTGGAAGGCACACCTAGAAAAAAATACTACCAGGGCGACTAGGCTTTTCTGGCAATGCAGAAGAGTTATGGGCAAAATCTGGGGAATACGACCTGAGGTAGTTCACTGGCTTCACACAACTGTGATAAGGCCAACGATCACCTATGGCACAATAGTCTGATGGAGGAGGACATAAGTGTCCTCTGCAGTTGATATATTAACTGCAATCCAATGACAAGCTGGTATTACCGGGGGCAATGAACAGCACGGGGACGGCATCAATGGAGGCCCTTATTGGACTTCCTCCATCGGAACATTTTGTGAGGGCGGCGGCAATGATGGCATTTATTAGGCTGACATCGGGAGACTTATGGCCCCCGAACAATGTTCGAGAAGGAATTGATACAACTGGGACAATACTAGATGAATCTACATTTTACATGAGTTTTGATAGCATGACACCGGAGAATATATTCACCGAGCGAGTGAATATCATCATCCCATCTAGGGAACAGGTGATTCTGGAGAAATCATATGGTTCACCGATGGTTCCAAAACAAACCATGACACTGGGGTTGGTATAAAAGGATCTAGAAAGAGAATCTTCTTTTTCCTAGGTCGATATACGACTGTGTTTCAAGCAGAAATGATTGTCGCTATAGCCTTTATTCATGAAAACATCAGAAGAGGATAACCGGACAGGCTTGCCAGCCTCAACAGAATGACAAGAGACAACAAAGTGTCTCTAATTTGGGTGCTGGCACATGAGGGGTTTGCAGGTAATGAAATGGCAGACCAGTTAGATAAAGAAGGTAGAGCCTTAACTGCAATCCAAAGAAAAGCTCTTCTTGGTATTACCGGGGCAATGAACAGCACGGGGACGGCATCAATGGAACCTCTAGAACTTTTTATAAGGGCGGAGGCAATGATGACAATTCTTAGGCTGAAATCGGGACCCCGATCAATGTTCGAGGACACACTGATACATCTGGGACATTACTAGATGAACCAGAGAATATATTCACTGAGCAAGTGAATATCATTATCCCATCTTGGAAACAGGTGATGCACCCAGGTAATTCTGGAGAAATCATCTGGTTCACCGATGGCTCCAAAACAAACCCTGGCACTGGGGCTGGTATAAAAGGACCTAGAAAGAGAATGTTTTTTAACCTTGGTCGATATATGACTGTGCAAAGACGATTGCCGCTATAGCCTGTATTGATGAAAACATCAGAAGAGGATATACCGGACAAAAAATTGAAATATTCACTGACATCCAGGCTCTGCTTAAGGCTATCAGTAATTCAACAACTAAGTCTAGACTGGTGAAAAACTGCAAAGAATCCCTCAACAGGCTGGCAAGAGACAACAAAGTGTCTCTAATATGGGTGCCATCACATGAGGGGATTGCAGGTATGCAGGTAATGAAATGGCGGACCAGTTAGCTAAAGAAGGCTCTAAAGGAGACTTCATAGGTCCGGAACCGTTTTGTGGAATCACAAAAGATTGCATATGAGGGGAAATCGGGAACTGGCTAGATAGGGAACACCAATTCAAATGGAGGGTGACACAAGGGCACCTTAATACAAAGAGTTTACTGAACAAGGTAGACAAGGAACTTTCAACCAGGCTACTGAAACTGGGTAAGAGACATTTGAAGTGGACACTACACCCTGAGGAACCATCTGCACAAAATAGGCAAAGTTAGTGAACCTATGTGCAGAAAATGTGAACTCTATGATAAAAACCTACTCACATACTCTGCTTCTGTGATAACTTACAAGGAAGCACTTTGGAGAGGAATTAATGCAACCATTACAACTACTGAAAATACCTTCAATAAAACTAGTAAAGACTCGAAGCTTCTGGAATGGAAGTGGATAACATGGGAAATGGTACAAAAATTCAGTTCAAGTGCCTTGGCTGTTGAGCACAACCCAAACAAAAGAATGAATGTATGTATATGATGTGTAGCCTTAACTCCCTATTATATTCGTCTATATGTATTATGTACCTTCAATACGTCAAATTAAATTGAAACTTTGCACACTTAGGTTTATTCCAATATCCTGACCAGGATAAAGAATAAATATGATCTCAATAATTCGGGAATGTTTTGATAATGGCTCATTGGCGGAAAACATATAACCCAATCGGCGATATGCTAATAAAAGAAATTTTGACGAACTATTTGAAACTGTTAGACCCACAGGTAGTGTTAAATATAAGATGGAGACTTCAAAATCAGTTATCGATTTATGAAGACAGCCAATTCATGCTAATGGGATCTGTTGTTGCCCGTCGGTCAAGTGTATCCGGAATTTGAAAAAAATACATGAATATCACCCTTACTATATTCATATCCACTTTTCACCATTATAATACATAAAGCTTTATTGTTCATGAGGGAATTATAGGCGATAGTTTTTGGCCCATATTTTTCATGGACATTTAAATGGGCATGAGTTTTTGCGATTTTTCAAACAAGGTTTTTAGGAACTGTTGGAAAACGTTACATTAAATATTAGACAAAAAATGAGGATGCAGTTGGATGGTGCTCCAGCACATTTTTTATTTAATGATATAAATTATTTGAATAGAGAATTTTCGAACAAATGGATAGGAAGAAGGAGACCAACTGATTTTCCACCTCGGCTGGCTCCTATGGATTTTTTTATCGGCCCAAGGGAATAATATCTTTCATAATACCCCACCAATAACATTTAACAAAGGATTCTGAGCACAAAGTATGTCCTAACTTTAGGCACAGTATTAACAGATGAGAGATGATATTTCAAATGACGAATTTTCATTTGTGTATGTTAGGTGCGTTTGGTATTTACGTCCGATCCTCGATCATTAAACAGACTAGATTAATAACTTGTTATACTGACAACACACTTTCTTTGTAAAAAACATCTAAATCGATTCTTTCATTTCAAAACAAGGATAGCAATACACACAGCAAAGGTCACAGTCTCCAACAATAGTACCGTGCTATATGAGTACTGAATAATCATAATAAAATTTTCGAGTAATGATATAAATATTTATCATAAACTTATTTTTTACTCGGGGAATCAATTTTAGTTGCCGTTCACAAGATTGGATATAGACTCTGCTCCTACTTTAAGACATTTTCACCTTTCCCAACCATTATATCACTTGAAATGGAATGGCTGGAACATAGTCTAGCTTCCTTCGGAATATTCGCTTCCCGAATTATATTTTCCATCGCTGAAGTTGGTTTGTATTTCGAGGAACCCAAAACAATGCAACAATACCATCCATACAGAACCCATTGTATTCTTATTAGAATGGCTAAATAGTATTTATACAGATACATTCAAATAAAAACGGAACATAGTGATTTAGTGTATTCACCGATCTAAATAGTCCACCAACAAAACATTTCTATAAGTTCACTTCAATGAATATCAAGTATTGATCTGGACAGCTGGATTCAAAATCACTGTAAAAAAGCCCGCCCCTTCTCCTTCCAAAATTTGTTAGTTATGTGCGAACTGCGATTTAGTATTGAATAACTATTTGATGGGGGTAGTGAACGACGCTACATATCGAAACAATATTCTTACGTTTTATGTTGTTAAAATCGAAAATCACTTGTTAAATTCTCTTTAACAATTAATGTTTCGAGTTAAGATAATATCTTTTGATTTCTTTTGGCCATAACGGCTTTCAAAATAAAAATAAATGCGTAAATAAAACAAAATAGGATTCTTTAAATTGCAACAAAGTTATGGGTTTGAGCACTCTCACCGATCCACTGACTGTCTGACGCTAATTAAGGACCGCCCTCTGTTGAGAATACGGAGTGGTGGGAATTGTACGATATGTTATAGGTATCCAAATAAACGATTGTAATAATCGTGTTTTTAATCTGTTGAAGCTGGATGTTGGTCGACTAGTTCAAAAGCAGTTCTGATACAATGCTTAAAATCCCTATGTTCCGTTTGTGTTTGAATGTATCTGTATATCAAATGATTCGACAATGGTACTTTCAGAACTGTGGAACTTTTCAGAACTTATCTGTGGAACGATGTATTGTAAACACCACTATTTATAAAAACTTTTTTGAATACTGCACGACGATTCACCATTTTGTGAATACCTATAATTTAACGATAATAGTGTTCTTCATTGATTTAAATTCAAATGTCTTCACGATATCTGCATCAGTTGAACACAACAACCATAAAACATTTGGTCAAATTCAAATCAAAGATCTGTCAACAAACGTAAACATTTAATATAAGCATACATTTACTGAAAAATGCTGAATTACAGAAACCCTCAGATTGACATCCTGTTTAAAAGCGTCACTCATGTATAAATGAAGTTTTGTATATTGTCAAAGATTAAATAAATCGTTTTATATACATTTATCTCAATTATATAATAAGTATAAGAGGACATAGGTATTGAGGAACAACAAAAAAATTGAAGTCATTGGATTATTATTACATTTAGATATTATGACATGGCAACATCTGTAGAATCCATCAAAATAAATAAATAAACCTTAACATTATTTATGTTGGCATCAGATAATACGTCTGTTTACTCTTCGAGTATGTTCATTGTTGGGAGCTCCGATTTATGCTTGAATAAACCTAAATACCGAACGCAAACGTCTCCTTCTTAATCGTCATATATATAATGTAACAAGACATTTTGTGACAATATTTTGTTGTTTATTAGATAATAGGTACGGCTTAAATTTATTTATTTATTTATTTATTTATTTATTCACGGGCAAGCCCAATTCACATAAAAATTACATTGTTAGAAATTACAGTGTTAAAAGTTACAATGTTAAAAATTACAGTGTTGAAAACAAAAACAAAGAGAAAAAAAAAACATGTAAAATTAAATTTGAGAGTGATAACACTACAACATCAATAGGCAATCAAACATTTTAAAAATTTTAAAAATATATCAAAGTTTAAGCTCTAGCAGATGCTTTTTAAATTTGAAAGTTGACACATTAAAAATTGAAATGTCCTCAATAGAGTTAGCTAATCTAAGTGTCCTAGGGAGAAAACTATTCATTGCATAGTTGTACCTATGAAAAGAAACATGAAAGGTTTGCACCTGCCTGGTAAGACGAGGTGGAACAAATAAATATATTTTAGAGAGAAGCTCAGGACTATTACATATTCCATTTAATATATTGAAAAGCTGTATTAGATCTCTTTGCTTTCTGCGAATCTCTAGGGTAGGGATGTTTAAGAATAGTTCCAAAATATCATAACGATGGTAGACATGCATCTTAAAGGCAATGTATCTTAGAAATTTGTGCTGAACAGATTCTAGTTTCGCTTTATAAGTAATGTAATGCGGAGACCATACTGGAGAACAATAATCTATAGTATCAATAATCTCAAGAAAGAGTGAATTACACCAAAGTTAGCAGAGGAAACCTAATATACGTCGAACAATAATAAAAATTTCTGCATAATGAAATGATAAACTACAGATATAATTGGTTTCGATACTTTATGTAATTTAACGGTTCTATATAATTGTGGAGATTGAGGATTTTTATTCATCATGTATTTCCTCTCATGATCATTGGAAACATAATTTGAACTATTGACAATCTCTAAATCACATTACGCAAAACATGTACTTGACACCAAACATTCATTAACACCAAACACAAAACTATTGAAGTAATACTTACTACATATTTGTGATAAGAAACAAGAACTAGATTTCCTTGAATAATTAGAAATTAGAAGACACTTAAGAGACCCACAATATAAAGTCGTCAATGAACAGATGAATCTAGGGAGCTCTCCACTATTAAACTGTCTTCTGAAGTAACAATTGTAAAGATCAGCATATATAGTTTTCCTTGTTTTCCTATATCATTGCACAGTTATATTGATCTTAAATGGAAAAAAGATATCCAGGATATCCCCATAGGGCTTATATACCTAAGCTTTAATATTTATAATATCATATCTTCTATTCATATATATCAGAGATAAGTAACCTAACAAGATGAGCATATCTAATGGAAGATTTAGAAATATAGTCATATGATTAGTTTCTGCTTCATATATAACTGCATAACATAAAATGTAACTTATGTCATTCTGATGATGATATGCAAATATCGAAATATTTATAAATGATATTTTAGAGTTTTCATTGGTTTTTTCATTAACTAGTGGAATTAATTATAAACAGTTGGTTTCATTTAAAAAGGTAATTTACTTTTTAATTCGATCCGCTATAGAAGCGTTTTCTCAAACATTATTCGTAAAGAAAAAGTTAGCATAATAGGATTATTGTTCAAAATTAGAAAAATCTTCTGTTTCCAACATACTAAACATATATTACTTCACGAATCCAATAAAGCGCCTAATTCCGGAATTTATGATATGTCATGTAAAATAAACGAAAAAAAAAATATATGAAAAGGCAGCAAACGAAGAAAAACTGTTACCTCTAGAAAGCTCTTTTATGTGAGGTTTGGTTAATTTGTTATTTTATTATTTCTGGAGCTACAAGTCGAGAAACCTCCATTCATTTAAATGTCAAAAGGACTATTCAATTTATCACGATATTATTTTCAGCTTTAGACCTTTTTTCCTCAAATATTTTATAAAAGAACCTTAGAGTTATGCTAATTTATTTTGTAACCCCAACCGCAAAGGCTAATAGCGGATTAAACTTTACTATTTTGAGATCAGATATTCTTGAGATATGATATATTGTTGGGAAATTTGAATTGAGTACTTGCACCGTTAAATACTAATTTCAAATGTACCAGAGAAACTTAATTATTAATAAAATTCATATTGGAGTTAAATGTTATAGTTAACAACCAATTTTACTATACAAATGTCGAATATAACATGACCACACCAGAGTTACCAACTCCCGAAATATGAACTGAATTATACTTGAGGTGTAGCCATAGAGACACGAATTTCAATTCGCAATTAACCGTACTCGTAAGAGGTATTTTAATACCTTGTAACAGTAAAGGGCGCCAATTTGTAACGGTAAGGGCTCGAGCTTGAAGGGCTCCGGCTAGAGACTCCTCTCAAGGGTGATTCGACCCCAATTTTATGTCGCACCAGGATAACAGGAAGGTTGTAAAAATTGAGGGCGCCACTACCTTTTTGACGTCGATAAAAAATACTAATGAATTTAAAAAAACTAAGGCGAAAAAGGTAGAAACGCCTTGTAGAATTTAAATAAAAGTTCCTAAAAAAAAGAAAATTTTAAAACTTCACCCGGGCGATATCTCCCTCAACTTTTATAGTTGAGGATTTAGAAAAAAATACAAAATAGGATATGAAACAAATTCATATTTTATTCTTCTGCCACAGGAAATGAACAAATGTGAGGAGAATTCGTACTTTTATAGGTACTTAGCTTATGAAGTGTTGTTTCCGCAAAAGGTGATGGTTGAAGAAGGTAGGTAGATCTTGCCTCTAGGAAGTCTTGAGAAGATGGAGACTAGATCTCGAAGAAGATAGGAAGGTAAAGATGTCTCGATTAGAACGGTATCCTAGCAGCTGTGTCCTGGTCTAGGGCGGTATCCTGGTCTTGGTATTATCTCTTGTATCCTAGTCTAGGGATTGTATCCTAGTCTAGGGGCTGTGCTTACATAGAAGTAAAGGTGGATCAGGGATATATGGGAAGTTGAATGTAATAGGCACATTATGTTGGTCAGCTTTTCAGGTTAAAAAAAAAAGAAGGCAGTTGTTTGAAATTGGAAAATGTTTTATTGAAGTTGAAGGCAGTTGTTCGAAAGAAAAAAATTTTCAATTTACTGAAAGCTTTCCAACATATATGTCCCATATTAAAACAGTAAAAAAGCAATTATCGGCTAAATTAAAAAATATACTAATGATCTGAAAGAAACTAATTATAGCAAAGCAAAAAGTCATATAGTTATATGAAAAATATCGTGCTTGAGAAATATATGAAACCGGCACTGGCGGTACGAAAGAATATTTTATAGGGTAGATTCGTTCTGTTAAAAGAATGTTATTTTTTGGTTAAAAAAAGCTATTCTGAAACAGAAAAATTTTGCAAATGTTTGCACAAAAGTAAAACAGTGAATTATGAAAGAATATTTGGTTTAAAACTACCATATTAGTATAAAAGAACAGTTTATGACCACGTGTTAAAATTAATTTCGTCTATCTCTGTAAAAAAATAAGGAATGCATACGAAAATTATATCAGACAGTACTTTAGAAGAAGCTTATTAATTATGAATTATGATTTTGAACTTACCACAGCAAATTTCATTAGATAGGAAAGGTATAAAGGCGATAAAAAAATGGAAGTCTTTCCTCGAAGAGGGTCGATAGAGGAAAGGGCTGTCCCTCGTGGCGTTCAAAAAATGGGAGCCACCGTTGGCAGACGCCAATTGTCTTGTGGTCAGGGTTAAAGAATTTGGGATCACAGAACTATAATTGGAAGTGGCTAATGTGGCGACTAGCGGTAATTAAAAGGATTTATTTTATGAAATCGGAACAGGTCGATAGACATGTTACAACCTCCCATGCATGTTTATGTACACTGTGTTCATTTGAAAAGGACCCACCCTTAATATTTCAAAAATAGGACATATTAGAAAGAAATGCCGAAACACGTCAACTTTTAACTTGAGGGGGACACTTTTTGGCGCTAATGTCATAAACGTGAGATTCACCCCCTCCCTACTGGTGACACCCCTTACATTTTTTCAAATGGCATTAGGTATCAAGTCATACCTCATTTAAAAGGTCTGATAAATCTCTATTCAATCATTTTGTTTTGCCTTTAATACCAGCCTTCCATTGTTATTTAATCGTTGTTTAAAATTGGCCCTTTTTCAACTTTTATTGCCTGAATGTTAAAGGTGGTCACTTTGAACACATGATTAAATAGCAGTTTTTTTCTTGTTAACAGTTGTCTTTTTACTATTTGTAAATTTTTTATTCTTTAAAGGGTCTTTCTATCATAACACAATACGGGGGCATACGAAAAATTGAAAGAGAGCCAATTTTAAATAATGAATAAATAACAATGGAAGGCTGGTATCAAAGGCAAAACAAAATGATTGAATAGAGATTTACCAGACCTTTTAAATGAGGTATCACTTGATACCTAATGCCATTTGGAAAAATTCAAGGGAGGGGGTGAATCTGACGTTTATGACATTAGTGCCAAAAAGTGTCCCCCTCAAGTTGAAAGTTGACGTGTTTCGGCATTTCTTTCTACTATGTCCCATTTTTGAAATATTAAGGGTGGGTCCTTTTCCAATGAACACAGTGTATATATTTGGCTGGGGAATGGTCAAATTGCCACCTGCTCATGTATTCTTTAAACATAGTGTGTAGATATGTGTGCCAGCTTACAGTCGCGATCAAAACGTTAGATTAGATTACAAGGGAGTCGGTTGGCCTTACCACACTGCGACCTATAATATCTTTTGCGAATACCCTATATCTATATTTTAGTCCAAAAGATGAAGCCTATTATTCGTTTTGGAGCTGCCTTTAACCTGATTAGGCTCTAAGTAGACATATTCCAGGTATTTAATGCGTTGGCGAATAATTACACTGCAAGTGCAGGTAATGTGTTCGGTCATCTCAACTGCATCATCGCAGAATCTGCATTTCCTCTATCCACTTTGCCCATCTTACAGAAATGATATCCTAGTGAGCAGTATCCAGTGAAAATTCATGTGATTACTCTGAGATCAGATCTCTGAAGCTCCAAGAGCAGGTTTGCACAGTAAGCACAGTAAGCTAATAATGTTTTTAACATGTCTTTGGCATTTAGTATTTCTCCGGTTGCACCAAGTTCCTTTTACCATTTTCGGACTTCTCCCGGAGCTTAGATGAACGAAGGAGCATTGACACTGTCACACTTTTGGTAAGTGAGCTTTACAAATATAAATATGCCATTATTTGAATACAGAGTGAGTTTTAAGTATGTAACGCCTCAATTATCGCTCGATTTTTATAGATTTTGATGTGCAAACATCTTGTGATATGGCCGATATTATGGTTGTATTTACATTGTTATCAGATCTTTTCTTTTTCCGGAATAATATTGAACTTTGGATGTCAGATTTCTGATTTCTAAAAAGCGAGAAGGTGGCTTATTTTAATGGCATCCTCTCTACTTAGTCTGTATCTTGTTTTTTCTGCAACACTTTACACCACCATATATAGTGGTGTGAAGTTCCTTGCCGCCGATGGGCATGTTTTCATTGCTGCTGTAATGCATATACAGGCCAGTCTTTGAATTTTGGAGAGGTTGTCCTCGTCATCAATGCTCTACTGCTCCACGCAATGGCTCCATAAGTGATTATTGGTCTCAGTATGGCAGTAAACATCCAGCTCAGGTCCCTTGGGCTACAATCAACCGGAAGTATTTGGCGAAGAAGATTCCGACGAGTACAAAGCCGACGTGGTTGAAGTACAGGATGAGGGCACAGAGAGGGAGAGCCTTGGGCACGGCCTGATGCTGATTAATCTACGAGTTCATACTTATAAAAATTATTAGACAATATAAATGGAACATGTCCGCCAACATCGCTAAGCGCCTTGTGGGGGAAGGTGTTGTTTACATTCAGAAGTCTTCATAGAAAAACCCCAGTTGATTACCCCAATTGCTCCAAATGGATATGTAAAATCTATCAACAAATGGTTTGCAATAATTGCTTAACAAATTTAGGCAATTCATATTTTTGTAACAACTTTTTTGGAATTTTTACTTTTAGATTTGGATGGTTTACAATTATGATTATAATGTTTGATTTATTTTGTAAGGTAGACGAATTTTTTATGATACCCCAAGCGAGTACACCCTTAAAAAAGGGGAGCGAGCAGCGAGGTATTGGCTCCAAATCTAGAATAGTTTAATATCAAAACAAATGAATAATTTTAGTTAAAATTTGAGAATTGCATAAATTGCATTCTTTCGGAAACTTGCACTCTAACACCGCCTACTGAGATGCAAAAAGGAGAGGAATGGAGTATATGAATTGGAATTTTCTATTCAGTTCTTTATTTTTAACTTTTCCAAGACAATCAGTTATGATAATCAATTATGGGGAATTTATATCGGAGGTAGTTAAGCACGTTTCGTGACGAAATACATTAAATTAAAATGACACAACATAATCTTTATAACCACGAAAAAAAATACAGTCCCTAACGAGAAAAATAATTAGAATTATTATTGAAAGTACAAAGCGTTAGCGAGTGCTCAAGATTAATCATCTCTTAAATTAAAAATGAAGGGCTGAAGTTTAATAAAACACTGTTGTGAGACTGTAAAAACGAAGTGCTTTGAATATAAATAGAAGTTAATTGGCTTTAAATTTATGAATAAATTCAGTTATTGATTTAAAATATCAAAATAGAGCGTTGCCGAAAAGTGATTATCTTTGAAACGGATGAAGGTGAAGTTATGAAATTCTAGGACAATGGATGCATATTTCAGAGCAAATGTCAAATGTTTTTGACGTCAGCGTTAAGAGTACTGCCTCCATCTTGAATTTTTTGAAAGAGGAGCATAGGTCGAGTGTCGAGTGACGTGTCACAAAGAAGCTTATTTTTTCCTCTTGGAAATTATAATAGAAAGTTAACAAAAATAATAAAATAGTTATTTTAAATAAAACTGGATATTACAGAAATTTATAAACTAATATTTCACTTAAGTTGCAAATACTTCATCACAATAAGTACTCAAAATACTGGCCATTTTTTTGTTGGCAATGATACAATCTCTCTTCGAAGCTACCGATGATTATTTGTGGAGTAATTCCCTGCATTTCGAGAAGTATGCGATCCTTTAAATCGTTCAATTGGTTGGTCTGTTAACATAAACGCGGTCTTTCGGGTAGCCTCAAGTCGGGGGATCTTGCCGGCCACTCAATTGCACCTCTTCTGAAAAATTGTATTTAAGTATTGCCTAACGTCTCTTTGATAATGTGGAAGGCGCCATCTTGTTGAAAGTACACGTTGTTATTAGAAAATAATTATTTATTTCAGGTATAACTTCATTTTGGAGTAAATCAAGATATTTAGCACCGGTAAGCGTACCTTCAATAAGAAAATGACCGATCAAATGGTTTTTCACCAAACCCGTCCACACATTAACTTTTTGTGAACGCTGTGTACAAACCTCCTCAAAACAGTGCGGATTACAATTTGACCAGTACTCGCAAGTATGTCTGTTGACAGAACCGTTAAAGCAAAATGTGGCTTCATCACTTAATACCAAAAAATCTAAGAAATTGTCTCGCATCCTAATTTTTTCTGTTTCACGCAGTTTTAATCGTCAATCAAAATCATCCTCAGCCAATTCTTGGATATTTTGAACTTTAAACGGATAAAAGTTATTTTTCTGCGGAATAGTTTGTACCTATAGTCAGTCTACAAATACCATGATTTCATGCCAATACACTTGAACATCTAAATTTTTGTCTTCATTAGTTGCACTTTTCGGACTAACAGACCTTGGAATATCCTTTACACTACCAGTTTTATTAAATTTGTTTATCAATGTCGTCACTGTAGATCTACCTATAGGATGGCGTTCGGGATTTTAATCGTTAAAAAGATGAGTTGCTTCGTCATGGGAACGTTTGCGATCACCATATCCAACTAACATTAAGATTTCGATTCGTTGTTCTACCGATAAATGTGCCATTATTCTTAATTTACTTTTAAACCTCGTGCTAATTTGATATAAGTATCAGTTTTGACCATTTGTACATAAATAATGATGTGGTTGACGTTTTTAATGCGTACTTTTGTTTTTTCCCAGTTTGGGCTCTAAATTCCGTGACGTATGTGGTCCTCACCCTGTATAAGTCAGGAACGTACAAACACGAAATAAATTAATCATTGATCCTGATGATCCTAGTCAGGATATTGCAACAAACTTATTAAATTATTGTATTCTCATCGGTCCTTGATACGTGTGCAATGTTTTAACTTAATCTGACTCAAATAAACATTTCGTTTGAAGATTCCGTTACATACATACATACAGGTGAAGCCAATGAACGCATGATGAAAATAGGATTTTTTATGAATAAAATTTTCAAAAACACACACAATTTATTTCATTATTTCAAGATATTTCTTTTAGACCCTGTATTTCTGCTCTCTTGTGGCTCACAACTTTAGCAAGAAATGATCTAATCGATAAACGTTTCATTTGCAAGGACCGAGTCATTTCAAGGTCAAGTACTACAAATATAAATAATATAGTGAATGTAACAGCAAGAAATTTTCATGTTTAGATTTAGATCCTTCTTCCTCAAACTCAATTTTCTCTAAGTATTCAATACATGGAAAAAGAATTTGGTGAACTGAAATTCGTAAAAGCAGCACTTAGTTTTTTTCACATTTTGATATCGAATATTTGGGGAAATGTGTCACGTTCATATTTTCTGTCTTGTGGTTTTTATCGCCTGTACTCAACAGTATTGTACAATAAAAAATTAAGGCTAGCGACATATATTATTTTGACGTATTTACAACATAATCTAAGGGTTTTTATAGTCACTCGAAATGAAAATTTACGATGTAATAACTCCAAAAAAGGAGAAAGGATAGAGGAAGTCTGGTAGGTCGAGAAGCGAGGTGAGAGCCCTTAATGCAGAGTTATTGGCAAATTATGTGTTCTCGGAGAACAATAACATATTATAGAATCTTCAATTCACGCATTTTTGGTGAAACTATTTTGGTCCCCGTGTTGACTTCTTAAAATTTTGCATTAAAGAAAATATTGAACCCATAAGTCTAGGCTGCTTTTTTACCATTGTGATGTGTAATGATAAGAAATACCTTCAGGACGAGCTAAAACATCATATACAGTGCGTCCATAAAGTAACGCTTATTAGCTAAATCAACTGGAATATAAAAAAATCCCGAAACGATTTTTGATTTTAATTTACTATAACCTTTGAGTGATAAAGTCAGCACCAGTTGATTCAATGAAAACCTTATTTTTCAATTCAGTCAATTCCACTTTCATAAGTAATCTGGTGATGAGCAAGATCTGTCTAATAATAATTTAAACCTATAAAAAAAAACTCGAAAATTTTCCAAAACGACGTAAGTAGCAAGTAACAAACCATTTGAGCAAGACCAAGACTGAGTACGCAAGACCAAGATTACAAGATTGAAGCGAGACCAAGACTTAATATAAAAGACTACAAGTATTATAGCAAGACAAAGGCCAGACAAGCAAGACCGAGACCTTCACCAAGACTGTCTTGGAATTGGTCTTTGCTCATCACTAAAGTAATCGCAGCCGCTAGACTAAGCAGAAAAAGGTTAAAGGTCTTTCTTACTATTTGTTTTTCAATTTAACGTTAAAAACTGTCATAAATATTCAAGTACAATTGTTAATCAAATTTATCATATCGTATTCAAAGTGTCTTAAACTGGAAGTGAGAAAACTAAAATTTTAATGATGATTGGCGATGGCGATAGGATGCGGACTTAACAAAAGAGATATGGTATACACCCAGATCGGGAACGTATCTCTTAATCTACCGAAAGCAAAGTAGAAAGGAAATACAGAGTGTTGAAACCACACGTTCAACAATTTTATATTTTAGTTCCTTTGTATTTTCATGTAGAGTTATATTTTAGTTCTTTTATTTTCATTAGAAATTCCTACCGGCGCGCCACTACCTCCAAAACATTTCTACCTTAGTTCAAAATCGCTTTTTGTTTTCTTTTCCTTGGTGGCTGATCGGCGCCTTGCAATATTTACTATTATTCTTCGGCAGTTGAAATAGGCGTGACCAAACGCATAAACCATACTGTATGGTTTATGACCAAACGCACACTTCGCGCCTAAATGCATTATCTCACTCGTTTTACAAGGCTAGCTCAATCTACCGAAAGCAAAGTAGAAAGGAAATACAGAGAATTAGGGCACGTTAGGGATGTACCGAAGCAAGGTAGACCTACACTTAATGCAAATATTCAACAAGATGTCATTTTGTCGGAAGTAGATGATCCACACTATATAGCGCGAAAATTCTCTAGGGATTTGGATATTGAAAAGTATTCAGTACCAAATACTTTAAAAAAAGCAAAATACCATCCCTATTAATACGACTGCAGATGATAATGATGATCGCAGAACTGTGTACAATAAACAATAATAACTTTTTCTATGATTTTAGTTCAGAAAGTTCTATTTTTCTGCACGCTTCTACTTTACCACACGCAAGTTATCAACTATTGCATTTCATAATTATTTTTTCCGTTTAACGAAATATTACCAGAAGGTGACTAATAAACTTGTTAGTTTGTATCTAGTTATTCTAAATCTATTTAAATGGCATTTTTTCCATTTTCCGCCAGCTCGTAGGAAAAATGTTGTTCCTAACACATGTATTTATATATGTATATCAGGGTGACATTCACTGAGACCTAAAAGAAAGTCTTAGAGACTAGTAGTTCCTTTAGATCTATTTCCTGAAGGAATTTCAGGATATCTGCAGGATTTAGTTTAAGTAAGTGTTCCTGCTCCACTATTTTGGCCTTTTAAAAGTGCCCGTTAAAACTTTAAGTGCAATTTTACTCTGGCTTAGACATTCATTTGTTCTCACCTGGTTGTAGCCTCCCAGGAGTATCTTGGCCCCACTAGAACTTTCCAATGGTCAGATCTTCTCCTTTTTTCGTCGTTGTCTATTTTTTCCAATATTACATTGGATCTGATACCGCAAAAGGGTTCCGGTCCCCAAAAGTGAGTTTCCACCAAAGGCATTATTGCTTTGTATAAATATAATCTCCTTTTCGTGTTTGTTCCACAGAAGTTTACTATCTAGAGACAGATTTGCTATAGCTAAAAAAATAACTCTAGATAGAGACTTGAAGGCCACAATAATAATAAAAAAAGACAAACAAAAACAATAAATGCATTTACACTAAAAAAGGCAATTAAAGAAGATTTGACATATTCATTATTTACTGTAGTATTTATATTTTTATGTATTATTATTAGATTGTAAACATCTATCTATTTTTTTTTCTTTTGCTTATAGACTAAACAAGTTTCTAGTTTTCCTTTATGAATAAATTAATTTCCACTTACCTTGTTGATCGATAAGCAATTTTCATCATTGATTTTGTACTTATATGATAACCATTGTTTTTGTAAACACTTCTCATTTGCAAACTGATTTCTTGAATTTAGCAATTATTTTACTATTCTTCAAGTGTGGAAGGGATGGTAATACATCATACATAATTTGCCACTGTGTTAGATTTTGTTTCTCAATAAAAAATATGATATTTCTTCGTTTAATTCAACAACTTGTCTATTATTGAACAGCTATTTTGGAGATAATTAATAAGAGTGCGTAGAGCGTCGACTCCAAACCCAACTAACGAATCCGACTGAGATAAGTAGTTTCGTGCTTTATCTCAGTAAGTTACAGGGTTGTACTGAGAAAAAAGGTCAGGTAAATTTAATAAAATTTTAATAGGTGGAATTATATAAAAAAAAATAAAAAGATCATTAACTAAATTGAATACTTCATATTTATTTTATTTTAAAATAAATATTGGCGCCCAACCATGCAATGCAATATAATCACAATTTCAATAAATAAAAAATAATAAACCCCATTACCCCATACGCACATTACAATATAATAGAACCCAACAACAGAAAAAACAACAATTCTAACTTGAAAAAACATAAGAGCAGATTATTATAAACATAAAAAATTGGAACATAATTTGCTTCCATAGGCAAAAAACCTGCACAAGGTCATTTGGGCACATATTTTCACACTGCGCAGTCTATGCAAACCCTCCTCGTACACTGCATACAAATTGGTATTTTGCACAGAATGCAGAAATGGGATGTTTTTCGTCTCTTGATTGCAGGGCACCTTCTACAGTTTTCTCTACTTGCCAATAATTCATCTTCTGCTGCTTCGACGGGCTCTGGTACTTGAAAAATCCTGCTAAGGCACATTTTTATTTCACGACGAACGTGCGGATTTTGTCGTCTGCGCTTCAACTCAGGGGTAATTAATTTCTTCCTAGAAGGTCCAGGTTGCTCATCTGCCATGATTACTACAATAAAAATGTGACAAAAACGATTTCATCGATAAATCAAAATAGTTACCTTAACACAGACGTGGCGTATTTTTGATTCCTGCCGATGTCTCCAAATTTTTTGCCGCTCAACAACTTTAAGTACGAACACGCCCTCTTGGTTTTCGACTCGTTACTGACTGTTGAGAAGGTACAATGAGATGATAATGCCGATACCTAATAGAAGGGGGAGTAGCACACTTCTCTCTATAGGTCAGGAGTCAAAATGACCCCTTGTCTGCGGTTACGGGTTAACAAAAAAAAACGTAAAACTGACTTCTAGTATAGAATACTTCTAGTATAGAATACTTCTAGTTTTTGACTTAGCTATCGTTTTCATTATATTATTATTCTATATCATAATTATTAGTGTTAAAACATCCAAAAAAGACTTTTGAACCGGCGACCCTCTCTGTGACATTTCGATGACATGATTAATTTTTGACAGCACTATGAAACAAATAAATAATTCCTAGTTTTTGAATATTAAGAAAAAATTATACAACTTGTACAGTCGACGGAAAAGTTTGGTGATTAATACGTGTATAGAGCGATTCCAAGTGACGTCATTCCGCGCCATGTTGTCAACTGATCACGGACAACGTTCAGAAAAATGGATGGAAATAGCATTTTTCACTGATTTGAATATAAATCAAGAACAAAAGTTAATTGGTTTTGGTGAATTTGTATACTAGTGTGTATCAGTTGGATACTATAATAATTTAAAAGTGTAAAAAGCAATTGTTATGAGTTTTTTCGTGTTGTACTATTCGGTTTGAGGTTATCCTAGAATTAGTGTTATCGGGATTTTCTGCTCAGTGGAATTAATTTAGCCGGAACTGGTTTTAATATTTTATTGATTGGAAAAATTATTACTAAAGTCAAAAACAACTTTCAATGTGACAATCTTACAATCTGTTAATTATAAGTAACTACTACTCAACTTATAAGAAATCAATGGATACATTATTTACCATTACAACCAATGGAAGGCGCTCTACGCACTTTTCTCAACAAGTGTGAAGGTTGTCCGGTGACAGAAATTCGTCACGATGACGTACTTACTTGGAAAAGGTCAATTAAAAGGAATATTAACAATCTCAAAAATTATTGCGCTCGCATTAAAATATCTCGATTGTTAATAGCCTTTATTAATAACTATTAATGAACTTTGAAAATAGTTATTTGTGTATTTAGAGCGTGAAGTAACAGATTGTCAATTGGCAATTTTACTTTACGCTCGAAAAACACACATAATTTTTTCTACAGTCGCCCTTTTAATAATTAAAACAGTTTTTTATATTATCTTAGGTTATAATAGAAGTGCTAGAATAATCGTCATTTTCGCTATTCATCATAATTAACCTTAAAAAGATCTACTGACTAGGGATGTTAAAAAATAATCGATTTTTATAGTAATATTAATCGATTTTTAGTAAATCGATTTTATAAATTACGTGGTTAAATCGATTTTCGGAAACGGCTCGTATTATTTATTGACTATTTTTTTAAATTTTGACAATTATTGACCATTTTTCAAAATTTTAACAATAGACCGTTTTAACGAAAGAGGGTTGTCTCTGACGAAAGACATCTTGTGGTAGCGGCGATCGTTCTCCAGCTATAGATTTATATAGTAATTAATAGAAGCTAACTGTACTTCTAAAAGGGGACTGTAACTTAGATCTTGGGCAGATGTATCTAAGATTACGGGAACGATATATTTCTTCACTTTTTTGAGGGACTCGTCGAGAGAACGAGGACACATATAGGTCTCGTATAGTGAACGGGTAAACAGTGACACTTTTAACGTAATCTTGTTAATCTACCAGTTCTGTGGGTACAGTATACTTTTAAAATTACAGTTAGCCTCTATTAATTACTATATAAATCTATAGGTGGACAATGGTCGCCGCTACCACAAAATGTCATTCGTTGAAACGGCCTTTTATTGACCATTTTTCAAAATTTTAACAATTATTGACCATTTTTGACAATTACTGACCATTTTCACTGTTTTTCAAATTAGTGACCATTTTTCCAAATTTTTAACCATTTTCGACAGTTTTTGGCAATAATTGTCCATTTTTAACAGTTTTCAACAATAATTGACAATTTTCAACCAATTTTGATAGTTTTTACCATTTTTGACAATTTTTCAAAATTTTAGAACATTTTTTCAAATTTTTGACCAATTTTGACCATTATTGACCATATTTCCAAATTTTTGACAATTTTTCAGAAACTTTAACTATTTTTGAAAATTATCAACTATTTTTCAAAATTTTTACAATTTTTAACAATAATTGTCCATTTTTGACAGTTTTTGACCATTTTTGATAGTTTTTGACAATCATTGGCCATTTTTGACAATTTTTCAAAATTTTTGATAATTTTTGACCATTTTTGATAGTTTTTGACAATTATCGACCATTTTTCAAATTTTTTGACAATTATTGATCAATTTCGACAATAATTGTCCATTTTTTTTTGACAATCATTGGCCATTTTTGACAATATTTGAAAATTTTTGACCATTTTTGATAAAAAATTTAAAATTTTTGACAATAATTGACCATTTTTGAAAATGTTTGACCATTTTTCAAAATTTTTCGACAATTATCGACCATTTTTGACTATTATTGACCATTTTTGACAATTTTTGACAATTTTTGACAATTTTTGACAATTTTTGACAATTTTTGACAATTTTTGACAATTTTTGACAATTTTTGACAATTTTTGACAATTTTTGACAATTTTTGACAATTTTTGACAATTTTTGACAATTTTTGACAGTTTTTGATAAAAATTGTCCATTTTTAACAATTTTTGACAATAATTGACCATTTTTGACAGTTTTTGACAAAAATTGTCCATTTTTAAAGGTTTTTGACCATATTTCAAAATTTTTGACAATTTTCATATAATTTTATTTTATTTTTAATCTGATAAATTGTTGAATATTCACCAATTGAGTTAATTAGGAGGGCGTGGTTGGATTAAATAAGCGAGCGGAAAAGATCCCTTTTTTGCGCTAGAGCGTAAAGTAACAATCCTCGGCATTTGTCGACTTTACGATTTCATTTGAATATAGTAATTAGTCATTTTACGCGCGACTGTAGAAAAAATTATTTTTAATGTCAATACCGTACAAAAAACATCGTGTCGGGTCAATTAGTGAAAAGTGTAACCACTTTTTTTTCGTTACTATAGTTTGTAACCACTTTATGAATGATGGAAAAATTCAAAAATTAAAGTATGACCACGGCTAGTCAAATCTCGGTGTGGATCCTTTACAGAGTTAACTAATACAATTCCAGGGTAGATTTTACCGGTTCGCGGGTAAAAGTCTACTTTAGATTTCAATAGTTTCTGCCCAATAACCTGATGAGGATTATGGAAAGGTACTTAGATTTACAAATTTACTTAAATACAAGTTCAACAAAATTTTACATATGACATTTCCTCAATAAAAACATTACCTGAAGGGTCTATAAATTTACAACAACATAATTCAGAGAACTTATAGTTCTGTAAATGACCTGAAGGGTCTACAAACTTCCAAAAAAAATGGAGAACTTTTAGTTCTATAAATGACCTGAAGTGACTACAAAACTACAAAAGATGAAATAAAGTGATTAACACTTGCACTGAGAATCACGGTTGAAGCAAAGGAAACAGATTGCGGAAACAACGTTAACTACTTCCCTGCTCGTTGTTTCAGCTTACGGCTCAGGAAAGTTGCTTCAGATTAGCTCATAGTTGTTTCAAATCCTTCAGGGAAGATAGTTTTCCGCCAGGAAAAAAAATTTACTAACAATAATGCATCGGGGAAAATACTAAAAAAAATGCACATGGATAAGTACAACATGTATGCACACGACATGTGACGAAATACAGGAAATCTGTGAATTACACAACACAATGATCTAATTACGTGGTTCATACTTCAATAACAGAAATCCTGCATTTCACGACGGTTAGATGAAATAGCTAAATACCTATTTATTTCTTTAAATGTAATTATTAATAAGCATTAATACATACCATCAGACTCTGATGCATTAAGAGAATAAGAAATTATAGTTTTCACCTATAATTTTTCTACATGAAAAATATAAAAAATTCAGGCAGCAGGACTTTTCTCTGTACTGCTTTAGATACCAAAAAGAAAGTTGAAAATTTGCTTACAATTTAACAAATGTTAACAAATTGTAAACAGAGACAAACTCCGACTTACGTGAGGCCACATATCACGCTTTCCTAATGCGCAGACAAACAGGGCTTTATTCTTACTTGTTGAATGATAGAAATGATTGACATACAGAAGTTATTAAGAATCAAAGCGGACGGCTTGCTAAAATGACCAAAAATGGTCGCTTAAACAATGTGAAATTCCGTGTGATTGAACTAAATCCACCACGATGGTTGTAGCTACTCGTCCTCCTAACGGTATATTAGCTAGTCAAAATAAATTGCAATATTTCTAAAGTCGAGTTATGATTTATACCGTTACAAAAGGTCAAGGTAATTGGTAACATGTCGAAAACGGCTTTATTGTAAGAAACTGATGTTAAGTTCAAATTCAATAATTTCAGATTTTCCAGATTTTTTTCAAATGGAACTATCATTTTCTTGCTCTTTTATCCGAATCCACAGCCAAAAATAAGAAGAGTATGTGTTCACTTTCCTATAGCTAAATGTATCTAAGCCTTTTTGAAACATAAACATGCATTTAAAAATTTCAATTATTCCTGCCTTATTGTTGCTTATTACAAGTAGTTAAATGAATATGTAATAATAAATGGAAATATAAACTTCTTGTAGGGTGTCGATCAACTGGTCACATTCACAAATAGTGCAGGAAAAGGGGTTCTTTTGGCGCACCTGAAAAAAATTATTAGAGTGAATTTTGTACGATGCGCGCGCACACTGACATCTCAAAAGTGACATGATGGAGTTGACTGACAAGCACACTACCATCTGAAAAATGAAAGGCTGAAGTTTAATAAAACACTGTTGTGAGACTGTGAAAACGAATTGCTTTGAATATAAATAGAAGTTAATTGGCTTTAAATTTATGGATAAATTCAGTTATTGATTTAAAATATCAAAATACAGCGTTGCCGAAAAGTGATTATCTTTGAAACGGATGAAGGTGAAGTTATGAAATTCTAGGACAATGGATGCATATTTCAGAGCAAATGTCAAATGTTTTTGACGTCAGCGTTAAGAGTACTGCCTCCATCTTGAATTTTTTGAAAGAGGAGCATAGGTCGAGTGTCGAGTGACGTGTCACAAAGAAGCTTATTTTTTCCTCTTGGAAATTATAATAGAAAGTTAACAAAAATAATAAAACAGTTATTTTAAATAAAACTGGATATTACAGAAATTTATAAACTAATATTTCACTTAAGTTGCAAATACTTCATCACAATAAGTACTCAAAATACTGGCCATTTGTTTGTTGGCAATGATACAATCTCTCTTCGAAGCTACCGATGATCATTTGTGGAGTAATTCCCTGCATTTCGAGAAGTATGCGATCCTTTAAATCGTTCAATTGGTTGGTCTGTTAACATAAACGCGGTCTTTCGGGTAGCCTCAAGTCGGGGGATCTTGCCGGCCACTCAATTGCACGTCTTCTGAAAAATTGTATTTAAGTATTGCCTAACGTCTCTTTGATAATGTGGAAGGCGCCATCTTGTTGAAAGTACACGTTGTTATTAGAAAATAATTATTTATTTCAGGTATAACTTCATTTTGGAGTAAATCAAGATATTTAGCACCGGTAAGCGTACCTTCAATAAGAAAATGACCGATCAAATGGTTTTTCACCAAACCCGTCCACACATTAACTTTTTGTGAACGCTGTGTACAAACCTCCTCAAAACAGTGCGGATTACAATTTGACCAGTACTGGCAAGTATGTCTGTTGACAGAACCGTTAAAGCAAAATGTGGCTTCATCACTTAATACCAAAAAATCTAAGAAATTGTCTCGCATCCTAATTTTTTCTGTTTCACACAATTTTAATCGTCAATCAAAATCATCCTCAGCCAATTCTTGGATATTTTGAACTTTATACGGATAAAAGTTATTTTTCTGCGGAATAGTTTGTACCTATAGTCAGTCTACAAATACCATGATTTCATGCCAATACACTTGAACATCTAAATTTTTGTCTTCATTAGTTGCACTTTTCGGACTAACAGACCTTGGAATATCCTTTACACTACCAGTTTTATTAAATTTGTTTATCAATGTCGTCACTGTAGATCTACCTATAGGATGGCGTTCGGGATTTTAATCGTTAAAAAGATGAGTTGCTTCGTCATGGGAACGTTTGCGATCACCATATCCAACTAACATCAAGATTTCGATTCGTTGTTCTACCGATAAATGTGCCATTATTCTTAATTTACTTTTAAACCTCGTGCTAATTTGATATAAGTATCAGTTTTGACCATTTGTACATAAATAATGATGTGGTTGACGTTTTTAATGCGTACTTTTGTTTTTTCCCAGTTTGGGCTCTAAATTCCGTGACGTATGTGGTCCTCACCCTGTATAAGTCAGGAACGTACAAACACGAAATAAATTAATCATTGATCCTGATGATCCTAGTCAGGATATTGCAACAAACTTATTAAATTATTGTATTCTCATCGGTCCTTGATAAGTGTGCAATGTTTTAACTTAATCTGACTCAAATAAACATTTCTTTTGAAGATTCCGTTACATACATACATACAGGTGAAGCCAATGAACGCATGATGAAAATAGGATTTTTTATGAATAAAATTTTCAAAAACACACACAATTTATTTCATTATTTCAAGATATTTCTTTTAGACCCTGTATTTCTGCTCTCTTGTGGCTCACAACTTTAGCAAGAAATGATCTAATCGATAAACGTTTCATTTGCAAGGACCGAGTCATTTCAAGGTCAAGTACTACAAATATAAATAATATAGTGAATGTAACAGCAAGAAATTTTCATGTTTATTCTAACCACCCCTTTAAAACACTTTCCCAACTAAATTTCCCCAACAACGTATCAAATATTTAGATCCTTCTTCCTCAAACTCAATTTTCTCTAAGTATTCAATACATGGAAAAAGAATTTGGCGAACTGAAATTCGTAAAAGCAGCACTTAGTTTTTTTCACATTTTGATATCGAATATTTGGGGAAATGTGTCACGTTCATATTTTCTGTCTTGTGGTTTTTATCGCCTGTACTCAACAGTATTGTACAATAAAAAATTAAGGCTAGCGACATATATTATTTTGACGTATTTACAACATAATCTAAGGGTTTTTATAGTCACTCGAAATGAAAATTTACGATGTAATAACTCCAAAAAAGGAGAAAGGATAGAGGAAGTCTGGTAGGTCGAGAAGCGAGGTGAGAGCCCTTAATGCAGAGTTATTGGCAAATTATGTGTTCTCGGAGAACAATAACATATTATAGAATCTTCAATTCACGCATTTTTGGTGAAACTATTTTGGTCCCCGTGTTGACTTCTTAAAATTTTGCATTAAAGAAAATATTGAACCCATAAGTCTAGGCTGCTTTTTTACCATTGTGATGTGTAATGATAAGAAATACCTTCAGGACGAGCTAAAACATCATATACAGTGCGTCCATAAAGTAACGCTTATTAGCTAAATCAACTGGAATATAAAAAAATCCCGAAACGATTTTTGATTTTAATTTACTATAACCTTATTTTTCAATTCAGTCAATTCCACTTTCATAAGTAATCTGGTGATGAGCAAGATCTGTCTTGGTTTTACAGTCTTGGTATTGGTCTTGCAAAATCACAAGACATACACACACTAGCAAGACTAAGACCAAGTCCGAATGAACAAGAACAAGACCAAAACCAAGACCGAGAATGCAAGACCAAGACCAAAGTGCAAGACTAAACTAAAAATAACAACATTTGTTTTAAATAGGATATATGAGAATGAATAAATTATAGATATTAATTGTTGATAATTTATAATTTAAACCTATAAAAAAAAACTCGAAAATTTTCCAAAACGACGTAAGTAGCAAGTAACAAACCATTTGAGCAAGACCAAGACCAAGACTGTGTACGCAAGACCAAGATTACAAGATTGAAGCGAGACCAAGACTTAATATAAAAGACTACAAGTATTTTAGCAAGACAAAGGCCAGACAAGCAAGACCGAGACCTTCACCAAGACTGTCTTGGAATTGGTCTTTGCTCATCACTAAAGTAATCGCAGCCGCTAGACTAAGCAGAAAAAGGTTAAAGGTCTTTCTTACTATTTGTTTTTCAATTTAACGTTAAAAACTGTCATAAATATTCAAGTACAATTGTTAATCAAATTTATCATATCGTATTCAAAGTGTCTTAAACTGGAAGTGAGAAAACTAAAATTTTAATGATGATTGGCGATGGCGATAGGATGCGGACTTAACAAAAGAGATATGGTATACACCCAGATCGGGAACGTATCTCTTAATCTACCGAAAGCAAAGTAGAAAGGAAATACAGAGTGTTGAAACCACACGTTCAACAATTTTATATTTTAGTTCCTTTGTATATTCATGTAGAGTTATATTTTAGTTCTTTTATTTTCATTAGAAATTCCTACCGGCGCGCCACTACCTCCAAAACACTTCTACCTTAGTTCAAAATCGCTTTTTGTTTTCTTTTCCTTGGTGGCTGATCGGCGCCTTGCAATATTTACTATTATTCTTCGGCAGTTGAAATAGGCGTGACCAAACGCATAAACCATTCTGTATGGTTTATGACCAAACGCACACTTCGCGCCTAAATGCATTATCTCACTCGTTTTACAAGGCTAGCTCAATCTACCGAAAGCAAAGTAGAAAGGAAATACAGAGAATTAGGGCACGTTAGGGATGTACCGAAGCAAGGTAGACCTACACTTAATGCAAATATTCAACAAGATGTCATTTTGTCGGAAGTAGATGATCCACACTATATAGCGCGAAAAATCTCTAGGGATTTGGGTATTGAAAAGTATTCAGTACCAAATACTTTAAAAAAAGCAAAATACCATCCCTATTAATACGACTGCAGATGATAATGATGATCGCAGAACTGTGTACAATAAACAATAATAACTTTTTCTATGATTTTAGTTCAGAAAGTTCTATTTTTCTGCACGCTTCTACTTTACCACACGCAAGTTATCAACTATGGCATTTCATAATTATTTTTTCCGTTTAACGAAATATTACCAGAAGGTGACTAATAAACTTGTTAGTTTGTATCTAGTTATTCTAAATCTATTTGAATGGCATTTTTTCCATTTTCCTCCAGCTCGTAGGAAAAATGTTGTTCCTAACACATGTATTTATATATGTATATCAGGGTGACATTCACTGAGACCTAAAAGAAAGTATTAGAGACTAGTAGTTCCTTTAGATCTATTTCCTGAAGGAATTTCAGGATATCTGCAGGATTTAGTTTAAGTAAGTGTTCCTGCTCCACTATTTTGGCCTTTTAAAAGTGCCCGTAAAAACTTTAAGTGCAATTTTACTCTGGCTTAGACATTCATTTGTTCTCACCTGGTTGTAGCCTCCCAGGAGTATCTTGGCCCCACTAGAACTTTCCAATGGTCAGATCTTCTCCTTTTTTCGTCGTTGTCTATTTTTTCCAATATTACATTGGATCTGATACCGCAAAAGGGTTCCGGTCCCCAAAAGTGAGTTTCCACCGAAGGCATTATTGCTTTGTATAAATATAATCTCCTTTTCGTGTTTGTTCCACAGAAGTTTACTATCTAGAGACAGATTTGCTATAGCTAAAAAAAAATAACTCTAGATAGAGACTTGAAGGCCACAATAATAATAAAAAAAGACAAACAAAAACAATAAATGCATTTACACTAAAAAAGGCAATTAAAGAAGATTTGACATATTCATTATTTACTGTAGTATTTATATTTTTATGTATTATTATTAGATTGTAAACATCTATCTATTTTTTTTTCTTTTGCTTATAGACTAAACAAGTTTCTAGTTTTCCTTTATGAATAAATTAATTTCCACTTACCTTGTTGATCGATAAGCAATTTTCATCATTGATTTTGTACTTATATGATAACCATTGTTTTTGTAAACACTTCTCATTTGCAAACTGATTTCTTGAATTTAGCAATTATTTTACTATTCTTCGAGTGTGGAAGGGATGGTAATACATCATACATAATTTGCCACTGTGTTAGATTTTGTTTCTCAATAAAAAATATGATATTTTTTCGTTTAATTCAACAACTTGTCTATTATTGAACAGCTATTTTGGAGATAATTAATAAGAGTGCGTAGAGCGTCGACTCCAAACCCAACTAACGAATCCGACTGAGATAGGTAGTTTCGTGCTTTATCTCAGTAAGTTACAGGGTTGTACTGAGAAAAAAGGTCAGGTAAATTTAATAAAATTTTAATAGGTGGAATTATATAAAAAAAAATAAAAAGATCATTAACTGAATTGAATACTTCATATTTATTTTATTTTAAAATAAATATTGGCGCCCAACCATGCAATGCAATATAATCACAATTTCAATAAATAAAAAATAATAAACCCCATTACCCCATACGCACATTACAATATAATAGAACCCAACAACAGAAAAAACAACAATTCTAACTTGAAAAAACATAAGAGCAGATTATTATAAACATAAAAAAATGGAACATAATTTGCTTCCATAGGCAAAAAACCTGCACAAGGTCATTTGGGCACATATTTTCACACTGCGCAGTCTATGCAAACCCTCCTCGTACACTGCATACAAATTGGTATTTTGCACAGAATGCAGAAATGGGATGTTTTTCGTCTCTTGATTGCAGGGCACCTTCTACAGTTTTCTCTACTTGCCAATAATTCATCTTCTGCTGCTTCGACGGGCTCTGGTACTTGAAAAATCCTGCTAATGCACATTTTTATTTCACGACGAACGTGCGGATTTTGTCGTCTGCGCTTCAACTCAGGGGTAATTAATTTCTTCCTAGAAGGTCCAGGTTGCTCATCTGCCATGATTACTACAATAAAAATGTGACAAAAACGATTTCATCGATAAATCAAAATAGTTACCTCAACACAGACGTGGCGTATTTTTGATTCCTGCCGATGTCTCCAAATTTTTTGCCGCTCAACAACTTTAAGTACGAACACGCCCTCTTGGTTTTCGACTCGTTACTGACTGTTGAGAAGGTACAATGAGATGATAATGCCGATACCTAATAGAAGGGGGAGTAGCACACTTCTCTCTATAGGTCAGGAGTCAAAATGACCCCTTGTCTGCGGTTACGGGTTAACAAAAAAAAACGTAAAACTGACTTCTAGTATAGAATACTTCTAGTTTTTGACTTAGCTATCGTTTTCATTATATTATTATTCTATATCATAATTATTAGTGTTAAAACATCCAAAAAAGACTTTTGAACCGGCGACCCTCTCTGTGACATTTCGATGACATGATTAATTTTTGACAGCACTATGAAACAAATAAATAATTCCTAGTTTTTGAATATTAAGAAAAAATTATACAGCTTGTACAGTCGACGGAAAAGTTTGGTGATTAATACGTGTATAGAGCGATTCCAAGTGACGTCATTCCGCGCCATGTTGTCAACTGATCACGGACAACGTTCAGAAAAATGGATGGAAATAGCATTTTTCACTGATTTGAATATAAATCAAGAACAAAAGTTAATTGGTTTTGGTGAATTTGTATACTAGTGTGTATCAGTTGGATACTATAATAATTTAAAAGTGTAAAAAGCAATTGTTATGAGTTTTTTCGTGTTGTACTATTCGGTTTGAGGTTATCCTAGAATTAGTGTTATCGGGATTTTCTGCTCAGTGGAATTAATTTAGCCGGAACTGGTTTTAATATTTTATTGATTGGAAAAATTATTACTAAAGTCAAAAACAACTTTCAATGTGACAATCTTACAATCTGTTAATTATAAGTAACTACTACTCAACTTATAAGAAATCAATGGATACATTATTTACCATTACAACCAATGGAAGGCGCTCTACGCACTTTTCTCAACAAGTGTGAAGGTTGTCCGGTGACAGAAATTCGTCACGATGACGTACTTACTTGGAAAAGGTCAATTAAAAGGAATATTAACAATCTCAAAAATTATTGCGCTCGCATTAAAATATCTCGATTGTTAATAGCCTTTATTAATAACTATTAATGAACTTTGAAAATAGTTATTTGTGTATTTAGAGCGTAAAGTAACAGATTGTCAATTGGCAATTTTACTTTACGCTCGAAAAACACACATAATTTTTTCTACAGTCGCCCTTTTAATAATTAAAACAGTTTTTTATATTATCTTAGGTTATAATAGAAGTGCTAGAATAATCGTCATTTTCGCTATTCATCATAATTAACCTTAAAAAGATCTACTGACTAGGGATGTTAAAAAATAATCGATTTTTATAGTAATATTAATCGATTTTTAGTAAATCGATTTTATAAATTACGTGTTTAAATCGATTTTCGGAAACGGCTCGTATTATTTATTGACTATTTTTTTAAATTTTGACAATTATTGACCATTTTTCAAAATTTTAACAATAGACCGTTTTAACGAAAGAGGGTTGTCTCTGACGAAAGACATCTTGTGGTAGCGGCGATCGTTCTCCAGCTATAGATTTATATAGTAATTAATAGAAGCTAACTGTACTTCTAAAAGGGGACTGTAACTTAGATCTTGGACAGATGTATCTAAGATTACGGGAACGATATATTTCTTCACTTTTTTGAGGGACTCGTCGAGAGAACGAGGACACATATAGGTCTCGTATAGTGAACGGGTAAACAGTGACACTTTTAACGTAATCTTGTTAATCTACCAGTTCTGTGGGTACAGTATACTTTTAAAATTACAGTTAGCCTCTATTAATTACTATATAAATCTATAGGTGGACAATGGTCGCCGCTACCACAAAATGTCATTCGTTGAAACGGCCTTTTATTGACCATTTTTCAAAATTTTAACAATTATTGACCATTTTTGACAATTACTGACCATTTTCACTGTTTTTCAAATTAGTGACCATTTTTCCAAATTTTTAACCATTTTCGACAGTTTTTGGCAATAATTATCCATTTTTAACAGTTTTCAACAATAATTGACAATTTTCAACCAATTTTGATAGTTTTTACCATTTTTGACAATTTTTCAAAATTTTAGAACATTTTTTCAAATTTTTGACCAATTTTGACCATTATTGACCATATTTCCAAATTTTTGACAATTTTTCAGAAACTTTAACTATTTTTGAAAATTATCAACTATTTTTCAAAATTTTTACAATTTTTAACAATAATTGTCCATTTTTGACAGTTTTTGACCATTTTTGATAGTTTTTGACAATCATTGGCCATTTTTGACAATTTTTCAAAATTTTTGATAATTTTTGACCATTTTTGATAGTTTTTGACAATTATCGACCATTTTTCAAAATTTTTGACAATTATTGATCAATTTCGACAATAATTGTCCATTTTTGACAGTTTTTGACAATTTTTGACCATTTTTGACAATATTTGAAAATTTTTGACCATTTTTGATAAAAAATTTAAAATTTTTGACAATAATTGACCATTTTTGAAAATGTTTGACCATTTTTCAAAATTTTTCGACAATTATCGACCATTTTTGACTATTATTGACCATTTTTGACAACTTTTGACAATTTTTGACAATTTTTGACAATTTTTGACAATTTTTGACAATTTTTGACAATTTTTGACAATTTTTGACAGTTTTTGATAAAAATTGTCCATTTTTAACAATTTTTGACAATAATTGACCATTTTTGACAGTTTTTGACAATAATTGAACATTTTTGACAGTTTTTGACAAAAATTGTCCATTTTGAACAGTTTTTGACAAAAATTGTCCATTTTTAAAGGTTTTTGACCATATTTCAACATTTTTGACAATTTTCATATAATTTTATTTTATTTTTAATCTGATAAATTGTTAAATATTCACCAATTGAGTTAATTAGGAGGGCGTGGTTGGATTAAATAAGCGAGCGGAAAAGATCCCTTTTTTGCGCTAGAGCGTAAAGTAACAATCCTCGGCATTTGTCGACTTTACGATTTCATTTGAATATAGTAATTAGTCATTTTACGCGCGACTGTAGAAAAAATTATTTTTAATGTCAATACCGTACAAAAAACATCGTGTCGGGTCAATTAGTGAAAAGTGTAACCACTTTTTTTTTCGTTACTATAGTTTGTAACCACTTTATGAATGATGGAAAAATTCAAAAATTAAAGTATGACCACGGCTAGTCAAATCTCGGTGTGGATCCTTTACAGAGTTAACTAATACAATTCCAGGGTAGATTTTACCGGTTCGCGGGTAAAAGTCTACTTTAGATTTCAATAGTTTCTGCCCAATAACCTGATGAGGATTATGGAAAGGTACTTAGATTTACAAATTTACTTAAATACAAGTTCAACAAAATTTTACATATGACATTTCCTCAATAAAAACATTACCTGAAGGGTCTATAAATTTACAACAACATAATTCAGAGAACTTATAGTTCTGTAAATGACCTGAAGGGTCTACAAACTTCCAAAAAAAATGGAGAACTTTTAGTTCTATAAATGACCTGAAGTGACTACAAAACTACAAAAGATGAAATAAAGTGATTAACACTTGCACTGAGAATCACGGTTGAAAGCAAAGGAAACAGATTGCGGAAACAGAACGTTAACTACTTCCCTGCTCGTTGTTTCAGCTTACGGCTCAGGAAAGTTGCTTCAGATTAGCTCATAGTTGTTTCAAATCCTTCAGGGAAGATAGTTTTCCGCCAGGAAAAAAAATTTACTAACAATAATGCATCGGGGAAAATACTAAAAAAAATGCACATGGATAAGTACAACATGTATGCACACGACATGTGACGAAATACAGGAAATCTGTGAATTACACAACACAATGATCTAATTACGTGGTTCATACTTCAATAACAGAAATCCTGCATTTCACGACGGTTAGATGAAATAGCTAAATACCTATTTATTTCTTTAAATGTAATTATTAATAAGCATTAATACATACCATCAGACTCTGATGCATTAAGAGAATAAGAAATTATAGTTTTCACCTATAATTTTTCTACATGAAAAATATAAAAAATTCAGGCAGCAGGACTTTTCTCTGTACTGCTTTAGATACCAAAAAGAAAGTTGAAAATTTGCTTACAATTTAACAAATTTTAACAAATTGTAAACAGAGACAAACTCCGACTTACGTGAGGCCACATATCACGCTTTCCTAATGCGCAGACAAACAGGGCTTTATTCTTACTTGTTGAATGATAGAAATGATTGACATACAGAAGTTATTAAGAATCAAAGCGGACGGCTTGCTAAAATGACCAAAAATGGTCGCTTAAACAATGTGAAATTCCGTGTGATTGAACTAAATCCACCACGATGGTTGTAGCTACTCGTCCTCCTAACGGTATATTAGCTAGTCAAAATAAATTGCAATATTTCTAAAGTCGAGTTATGATTTATACCGTTACAAAAGGTCAAGGTAATTGGTAACATGTCGAAAACGGCTTTATTGTAAGAAACTGATGTTAAGTTCAAATTCAATAATTTCAGATTTTCCAGATTTTTTTCAAATGGAACTATCATTTTCTTGCTCTTTTATCCGAATCCACAGCCAAAAATAAGGAGAGTATGTGTTCACTTTCCTATAGCTAAATGTATCTAAGCCTTTTTGAAACATAAACATGCATTTAAAAATTTCAATTATTCCTGCCTTATTGTTGCTTATTACAAGTAGTTAAATGAATATGTAATAATAAATGGAAATATAAACTTCTTGTAGGGTGTCGATCAACTGGTCACATTCACAAATAGTGCAGGAAAAGGGGTTCTTTTGGCGCACTTGAAAAAAATTATTAGAGTGAATTTTGTACGATGCGCGCGCACACTGACATCTCAAAAGTGACATGATGGAGTTGACTGACAAGCACACTACCATCTGAAAAGTGTCATGATGAAGTTGGCTGACAACTGACAACTGACAACTTTCGGTAATAACTGATAACTATATTCAAAGTATTTATTCAAATATTTATAATTTCACGACACGTGGAGATAAAAAATTATATACTTTCTTAAATATACTGTTACGCGAGCTACTGCATTAATATGCTCACTTAGTGCCCCCAGTGAAATCCCCGTATGAGACGACTATGGCTCCTCCGCCCAATTTTCGAGAACCATCCAAAATACGAACCATCCAGAATACCCAGCGCATCCACCAGAACGACGAGAGAATTCTAGAAATACAGGACGCGCGAGTATAAATAGGCCACGAGCATCGCTGCAGGCAATTTAGTCAATTAGTCAATGTTGATACCAAAGGAAAGTAATCGCGCCTCGATAAAGTGTTTATTAAGTGACTCTCGTATAAATTATAATTAGTGTGTTTAGTGTACTATATAAATTATTAAATAAGGACTGAATTACATATAAATCTGTAAATATAAATTAATTGTAAATATAAATTAAAATAAACGCTACAATACATATATGTGATTTTGAATTATATACGGTGGCTAATGATAAAACATTATAAAAATTTATAATAAAAGTGATTTTTATTTAAAAAACTTTTAAAGTGCGTTCATAGATTTGAGGTTACTTTTCGGTATGTATTCTTTTTATTTGTTTACATTATAAATTATTACTATTATTGCATGACACTGAATTCAGCAGACATCTGACGATTTTTATAATATTTAATTTAACTTTATGTGATATATAACCATAATATGGTGCCGGAACTAGCCAAGCGTTACACCCATGCTCAATACCTAATGAGATGGGATGGAATCAAAGGATGCTGTCTTGCCAGGATTACCTTGGGCGACCCTGGGAAGCTGGAGCCGAAGAAATATTTGGCGATGACCAGGAAAAACCTACGCTTAACAGTATGATTTCTTACTGGGCACTGTCAACTAATGAATCACCTCCATACTATGGGGCTAGTGGACACATCTCTATGCAGAATGTGTGAACAAGAAGATGAAACTGTCAAGCATGTCTTATGTGAGTGCCCGGAGTTATCGTCAATAAGAGAGTGTGTGTTCGGTGAGTCTTGGCCTACACTTGCCGATATAAAGGAGATGTCTCCTAGTGACCTGTCCACTTTCCTGGAAAGGGCAGGATGGACGATGACCAAGGAGAACAACTCCTCGGGATGATGTACAATGGGTCACATGTGGCCCAAGTGCTGTGGGCCTAAACTCACCCTCCCCACTCTACAGATACAGATACAGATACAGAGATGGTCAATATATTACAAATCCGAAAAAAAGTTTCACTTGCATCGTGGTTTCATAAAACCGCACAATGATTTTTTCTTACTACCTCGGTCAAAATTACGAAAGCAATTAAACAATATTAGCATTAGCTATTTGTAAACAAATTTTGAGGATATATGAGCAAGAGTATAGCAGAGCTTGACATACGTTAGATTTGTACTTCATGGTGCGATGGGTAAGCGCGTGCCTTCTACAGTGAGGGACGTCGGTTCAAGTCCTACCCATATTACTGTACATTTTATTAATTTTTTTTAATGATTTAACACCAATTATCATAGTTTTGCAAAATAATATAATTAAAACGATATTTATGTCAAAAGCCAGAAGGTAGGAACTATATTGAAGGTTATCCATATACAAATGTCACAATATTAAAAATAAAAAAATAGTTTTGGTGTTTTGGTATATACAAGAGTGTTTATTTTGGAGAGAGGTGATTTTATTTGGCTTTAAGGATTGTCTTGTGTCTTAATAATAATAAACAATAAAAAGTGCAGTTTCATAACAGTTTTGAGTTGCATATGTGGATTTTGGACCAATTTTTGGGTAAGTGGTGCCCACATAAAAACATTCATTTTCCGTTAGTTTAGTTTCATTATTTTGTATTTTAATAAGCTAGAGAGATGAATATGCTTTATTGTCAAGAAAAATTTTATGAACGAAGTGATCTAAAAACTTGAACAATAAAATAAGAACATAGAATAAAATAATTTCAACGTTAATATTACATGAGTAATTCAAATAGGAGATTATTATATATGAATTAACATCATCTTTTAGATCACATAAATTTGAAAATAATTTTCATTCATTTGAATTAAAAAGAAGTATAACTTCTTGCGTGCGTACATAAGTACAAGTACACACACGTTTTTTATTTTATAGTAGAAGTAGAATTGCTGATGCGTCCTACTACTCAAACCGAATATGTAATGAACCTCACCTTTCAACGTAAAACGCAGAAACCCCAGAAAAGGTAGAAGATAAGATTCGAGCAGAGAGAAAACTAAGTTATTAATGCAGCAAAAAGTTGACTCTTTAGAAACATATTTAATGGTAAAACATGCAGAGGATAATTTTCATGCTAAGTTGTTTATACAGGTTGTTTATAAATTCATGCAAAAGAATTTAGGAGGCGATTGCCCGTAAAAAATGTTGATGGGTCTTTCCTAAGACAAAGCCCATCCCATTTCGAGATATCGCCCCTAAAAAGTGCTGAGTGAAATTGAGTTTTTGTTTTTTTTCCAAAATTTAAAAAAAATATGGAATTAATTACGACTAGTAATTTTTCAACATTCCTTTTACGTTATTCCATTTAATATCAAAACCAATAGATTCGGAGAAAAAAATAATGAAATAATACAAGTTATTTTTAAGTCTTTCTCAATGGTTTGCAAACCTAGATCAAAAACCAGACGGGCTGTAATAAATGAAGCCTGTGAACCGCTGTCTAATAAACAATAGGCAGTGATAAATTCCCCTGAATAGGACTTAACCTTTACCTTTGCGACTGGAAGCAATACCTTTTTTGGAAACTGTATATTTTGATTAAAGAGCAGTAAGCTTGTACCTGTTTCCGACTCTGTAGGTAAGGTTGTTTCGACTGGGTGAGAAGGTTTCTCCAAATGCAGCAATGAATGATGGCTCTTGCGGCATATTTGGCATCTAAATGTATACCTACAATTGGCAGAATGACTATTTAAGCATATTCTAGAGAGTCTACCTTTTAAAATTGTCACAATTATATCATTTACGGTCAAGCGATTCACAAAATGGACATTTTTTGTCTACCTTTAATTTGGTAGAAACATGAACGTGTAACTTATCATTTGTGGAAATTCTTTTTGGTTGAGATATTTTCTGAAAAGATAGTATTCTTTGCTGTAAGAATTCTAAAAATGTATGCAATGATGGAATTTTTGATTCATCTCTTTGAAGCTGATAAGCTTGATTTTTAAAGAAATCCAATTTTTTATTGAAAATTCTAACTAATAAAACATCCCAACCATCAACTGGTTGCCCTAACATCTTTAAGGCCCCTGTATGCTGCTTTATATTTGATACAAATTCTCACAAAACTGTGGGATTGCTCTTTTGGATGCTAGGAATATTTAATAGTGAATCAACATGTGAGTTAATTAGTGCGGTTTCATTTTTGTATGCATCTTTTAAAATTGTTAAAGCTTGTTGATAAGACTCGTTTATTAAAGGTAAATTGCATACTAAGTTGAACGCTTCTCCTTGGAGATGACTTTTCAAATGGTATAACTTTTCGATATCTTTTAATTTGGTGTTACTGTCAATTACAGATTCAAATATATCGATGAAGGGCTTAAATTCACTGAGGTCCTCTCCATTAAAATTGGGAATTTTTATATTAGGTAAAGAAATATTTGAAAAGTCTTCTTTTATTTCAATTGATTGTTGAGTCTTTTCATCACATTGTTTAACATAATAATTAATAAATGCATTAGAATCATAAAAAATATTACAAATTTCATCATTTTCAAGTTCAGCTAGGCACTTGTCAGAATCTAAACAATATAATTTTGCATCATATTTTTGGACTTGATCAAAATATTGTTTCAAACTTACTTTTTTGGTCAGTAGTTGTTCTCTTAAAAAAGTAGAAGGGTCATCTGAACGATGTTCATGTATGTATCTTTCAATTCTCTTAATATTTTTTATGGATTTATTAATCTTACCCCTTAGTTCACCAATTTCGGAATCATTTTCCATGTTAGTAAAATTAGCTTGACGTAAAATGTACCAAACTATTTACGATACTACTAGTGGAGTATTGAAATGTACCATGAATTTGACACTTGTCAGTTTAAAATTCTTGAAGCGGCTGCTCGGCTATACTATATGCTTCACTCATTAATATGCAGTACTAAATTTGCGGCAGCTTCTGGCCCTGCCTTGCAATATGAATTTATAAGGTACAACTTTTTACGGCGGCCATTTCTGAAAATCACTCGCGAGCTCCGATCTATATAATTTATTGAAATTGCTCTATATCCGGCTCGATCTGGACCAGCATGTTCGGCACAGGCCATTTTACGATTTAGTCGACTGTATTAAAACATATATTTTAAATTGTAGATATTTATTGTATAAATATTGTTACAATGTTAACTTACTATCTACTGACAGGTTTTTCATTGAAGACTGACCAACTGTCAAAATCATATTACCAAACATCAAGGCATCGTGGATGCGTTTCCTTTATCTGTCGCTAAGCTCTACAAAAGTGCATGGGCGGAGATAACATAACGTAACCCAACAATGCACCTCACTCATCACCTTTACTGTGAGTGCATTATTTTTTGTTATGGTAAGAATTTTTTACTAATTTTAAATGAGATATATTTTGTTAATTATAAAAAAGGCTACGATTTATTTATTTGTTTTTCATTTCTGTTGGCTTCATGACTGCCTATTCCCCTTTGTTTATTAGAAAGTTTGCTATAAAACAGTTTTGAAGGAAAAAATTCCCGGATAAACCACTTTTGAAAGAAAAAAACTGTAAAGAAAAGTTCTAAAAAACCGTGATTTTAAAAAAATCAGACATAAAAGTTACCTAATTTGATATTTACGTCTAGGTACAAATTTTAGAACGAACATTGAATGGGTATGTTGCTAGTTTTGAGTTCCCTAACTCGTTGCGGCTTTTAGATCTTTTATCTTACTGATTTTACAAAAAATAAATTATAGTCACCTAACGACAAATTTGCGGAAAATTCAGAATTTCCGTAGAAAAATCCAAAAAAAACGACAACAAAAAATTATCCAAACATTAAGATCTTTGAATTTGCATACACTTTATTCATGACCTCATTCAAGTATATTTCCTGAAGTTTTCACCTCCAAACGAAAAACCTACTAGAAAAATTCCAAATTCGCAACAAGCTCCATGAAATTATGATCATTTAAATTCTCTGTTTATTGTTTTGCTCTAGTACCTATTTAATCAAAGCTCTACATAAAGTTGTGGTTGTTTTCTCAAGCAAATACTGGAAATGGTGTAATTTAAACTAATCGAAATCAGAACATCGGTAGACATTCTCAAAATAATTCGATTTCCAGTTATTAACCTTCCAAACTTTACATGTTTCGATATCTATCTTCGGGTTACATCAATTTCAGTTTGGCATTACATATCCTTAGATGGTTAATGAAGTAATTTCCTTTATGGCATCATTTTGGTTTGGAAAACGTTAATGACGTTTGATAAGCCAGATAAATTATTTAAGCAGCGATTTTCTGATTCAAAATGTACTTCAAACTAGATGCTAGAGATAGTTTTCGATATAGTAAAATGTCAAACATTGTTATGAAATAAAAAATAACACAAAGCCGAGGCCAATCTGATAGATCTTAGGGAAAATCGAGCGGAATCAAAACTAATAATAAAAAAAATTCCTGGAAAAATATGTCCTAAGCATCAAAACTAATAGCAACGTTACCGCAGCCTGGAAGAAAGCTCATCAAATCTCAACACTAGAAGAAAATGTAGTTGAATTGACAGACAAGAAAACAATAGCAGAGGCACTCGAGGCACACAATCCACTATTTAAAATTTTTCTAAGGAATTTCTTACTCACAAATAAAATGCCGAAAGCACACCCATGTGTATACAAAACAATAACAATAACTTAAATGTCCCTATTTCATAAAGACGAATTAATAGAAGGGCTCAATTCATTAAAAAATACTGCAGCAATTATTTCCTTACCACTGAATGATTGCAAAACTCACCAACCTCCCTCGATCTCATTATCAACATAACTTCACTCCTCCTCCATGACCTATACCACTTCCAGAACCTAACCTCCAGCTATTAAACTGAAACAGAACTGAAATCAATTCAAAAATTATTATTAACGCCTTTCACAATACTGTTACTCTCTATCCCGATCACTTTTTTATTTACACATACGCGTCGAAACCAGACTGGGGATGAATCTGCCCATATTGCACCTAATATAAAGTATATTGTTGCGAGGTCACCAACTCAAAGCCGGCCCTGACTCTCTACTGTAAATTTTGGCGAATGCGCTCCTTTCGAGAATATTCTGGAATAAGGTTTTTGAGTGAGTTGACAGTTAGTGAAACAAAGACAAAGAGTTAATTCACAGAAGATCTTAGTGACCGGACAGTGAATGAAATAGTGAAGATAAATAGTGTAATATTCAAGTGGTAAAAGTAAATCGGAACTATTATACCGAGTGTAAATAAATTAGTAGACATTAAGTAGAGTGTGAATATAAATTAAGTTTAATAAATAAATCAATAGATAGTAATTAGCCATTTTATCCCACAAGAAAAAAATATTTAAATAAATAACAAAAACATTACAATATAAATTACCACCAGAATCATCTGTCGTGACAGGACAGGTATATGCAGGGCACTGAGTTTCAACAAAACTCAGTCTAAACGTATTTTTTTGGTAATTACTGATTCCTTAAACTACACACAAAATCTAAACTATACAGTCATCATCCAATAGCGTGTTCAGCTTCAAATTTTGACCTCATATTTGTTCAGAAATAAAATTATTTTGAGTTTTGTCTTTAGATTAACAGAAAAAAATGGAAACAAAAATTTACTGAAATCATGCAACTTATAATGCAGATACGTCACTACTGTAAATGTGAAGTTGTCGATAGTCTTTGTTTGTTGTTTTATGTTTCAGCTTGTTCTGTATTTGGAGAGATCGTGTTCTGTACCATATTGTACTAATACATGAAGAACATCAAATAAAAAATTCATTACTGCGCCGAAAACAGATGAAAGTAGGAAAACTAGGTTTGAAACTGCTGAAAATACATTTTGTTAATATAAATAAAATATACAAATAGGAAAAATTATTTCAAATAATACTACACATTATACACTGTGTCCGTAAAGTATGGAACAAATTCATTTTTAGCTAAACAGACCATTTTAAGGAATAATCCTGAAACACGTCGATTTTTGATTTTAATTTACCGTATTTTAAAATAATAATCTAATATGCAGGGTGAATTACTTTCGAGTAATGACGTCACCGTCATTTTTTTTAAATGGAACACCCCCATTTTGTCTCAATTTTCGGATTACTCTAGCCTAGCTGATTCCAAAAATGTATCACATGTTGATTCCAATTGGTACAGGGTGGACAAAAATACAATAGTTTTGTGTGTGCTCATAAAGTAACGCGTAACATTCTTTATTAGTTAAATTAGCAATATTATTAAAAATACTTATTTAAACTGATTGCCGCTAGACAATAAGTATTTTTGATAATATTGTTAATTTAACTAATAAAGAATGTTACGCGTTACTTTATGAGCACACACAAAACTATTGTATTTTTGTCCACCCTGTACCAATTGAAATCAACATGTGATAAATTTTTGGAATCAGCTCAGCTAGTGTAATCCGAAAATTGGGACAAAATGGGGGTGTTCCATTTAAAAAAAATGACGGTGACGTCATTACTCGAAAGTAATTCACCCTGTATATTAGATTATTATTTTAAAGTACGGTAAATTAAAATCAAAAATCGACGTGTTTCAGGATTATTTCTTAAAATGGTCTGTTTAGCTAAAAATGAATTTGTTCCATACTTTACGGACACAGTGTATACAGTGAAGACATAAAGTCCGCCCCCCCCCCTGTTACTTTTGAACCGTTGGGCATGTAGTGATGAAATTTGGAACGATAATATATGACCCCATTTTGCATTTTTTAACACAACAATGACAGCTATAAATGTCAAAGTCACAGCTGGGCGGGCATTTGGAATATTTTTTAAATGGAAATGGGGGTCGAGTAATACCTCATTTTGAAGGTCTTTTTATGCTCAATACATTCCCCAGAATTGAAAACGAAATAGTTTCGTAATAAAAACCAGTAATATCAGTTTATAACAATCTTCTGTTAATTTGTGTACTACCTACTAGGTGTCATTGTTGATTGTTGCCATCATGTTTTTTAATACCTTGACAGTAAATTTTAGATCGAAATTGTCTACAATGGCTCGTTTCTTGCAAGACAAATTTAAAGCGGTTATTATTTTTGGCGAAGCTAATAGAAATTACCTTTCTGCTGTTCTGTATGTTCAATGAACGTTATCCTGACCGCCAAATATGCAGAAAATTCTTACGTGAGTTAATTTCAAAATTTCAAGAAACTGGTTAGGTGAAAGACGCTCCAAGGTCTGGGCGGCCAAAAATTGGGGAAGATGTGAAAGTCCAGGTTTTAGCTGAAATGGTTGTTTATCCCCAACAGCCATCGAAGCACGTGGCCGACGCATGCAATATTTCGCGTACTTCTGTCAAAAATATTTTAAAATGATATAAATTTCATCCATACAAAATCAAAATTATGCATGCATTAACAGAAGATGATCTTGATAGACGACTCGAATTTTGTGAGATTATGCCAGGAAGAATCACAGGGAATCAAAACTATTTGCGGAATATCTGTTTTAGTGATGTACTTTTTTTTTAAATGGAAGAATTAATACCCAAAACTGTAGGTACTGGAGTGATGAAAACCCCCATGTTTTCCTGGAGGGACACACACAGTTCCCCCAGAAATTGATTGCGTGGGCGGGCATTTTGGGAGATTATATCATAGGTCCCATATGTCTGGAAGGAAATCTTAATGGACCCATGTACCTGAATATGCTGCAAAATTCAATTGCTCCCCTTATTGATGCTGTTGTTGCCCAATATCCACATGAATTTCAAGAGCTGATATTCCAACAAGTCGAAGCCCCCCCTCACTATTTTAGGCAAGTCAGAAATTACCTTGATGAGAATTATCAAAATAGGTGGATTGGTCGTCGAGGTCTTACAGAATGGCCAGCTCGATGGCCAGACCTCCGCCCCTAGATTTTTTCTTTGGGGATATGTTAAATCCGAAGTGTATAAAACGGCTCCCGGATCACTGAATGAACTTAGACAACGAATCACGGATGTTTGTTCAAGAATAACGCCACAGATGCTTCACAATGTCAGAGAAGAATCTACTTGTAGAATATTCATTTGTCAGGAAGTTCTTGGTACTAATTTTCAACATCTTCTGAAGTAACAAGTGTTTTCTAAATTTGTTTGTGCTTTTACGTTTAATTTAAATTATTCCATCATTCTTTAGCTTAGGCTATTTTAGGTCAGGGTTGGTTCAATATTATTTGTTTACTTTCACATTATGTTTTGTTTTGAAACATAAATAATTTACAATAATTATGTAATAGCATGTAGATAAACAAATAAATCGTTATTACTGGTTTTTATTTTGAAACTATTGAACCTCATGTGTTCAAATCTGGGGAATGTATTGAGCATAAAAAGAGCTTCAAAATAAGGTATTAGGTTAGGTTAGGTTCTATGTGAGTGGGGCCTTCTCGCCACCTCCACTGCGACCTCCGTTGTGTCTATTGTGGCTCACCCCTAGGGATTATAATTCACCCCACAAGCCTGTGATTCTGACGAAGTCCATGGTTGTATTTGGTGATACTTTTTTGAAGTCGCTCGGCTCTAAGGTACTAGACCCGAATATGTTATACCTTACCCTGCCCAAAGCTGGGCATGTTCAGCAGTTTCGTCTTCCAAATTACAGAACCGACACTCCGAGGTCTGATCCAGACTCATCTTCTTTAGGTGGTAATTTAGTCGACAATGCCCTGTAAGCAGTCCCGACAGAATGCATAGGTTTGTTCTACTCCATTCCAGGATCTGCGTATTTTTTGTACTCGGAGGGTTGTATATGAAAGCCTTCGAGTGAGAGAGCCCCGGTGTTTCTGGCCAGTACGTGAAGGTTTTCCTCTCCGCCCAGGAAGCTATGGCTGATCTAGGAGTGCTTTCCGCAATGCCAGAAAATGGTTTAGGTCCGATAAATAGAGACTCTGATCCCTTCTTTGCCAGAGTGTCGGCCTTCTCGTTGCCCTCCACTCCTTGATGCCCCGGCACCCAGGTCAAAGTGGCTCTGTTTTCCGTGCCTAGTATATCAAGGGATTGTAGACAGTTATATACTAGCTTAGATTTTATCCTGTTCGAGCTCAGTACTTCAAGAGCAGCCTGGCTATCTGACAGGATGTGTATGTTTTTTTTAACAACGGGTTGATTCATCAGCTCTTTTGCAGCCAGTTCAATGGCGTATACCTCAGCCTGAAAGACGGTAGCGTACCTACCCAGGTTGGCTGTGATTTCAACTCTGGGTTTTCTGCTGAAGATCGACGCTCCAGCCCCGTTTCCGGTTTTGGATCCGTCAGTGTAAATCACGTAGTCCGTTTCTAGGAAGGAGATTTCTTCGCTGTCCCATTGGTCTTATCCACCTGAAGTTTTGTGACAGAGAGATCCGAGGGGATCCCAAGAATGTGGTGATTTTGTATTTTCCTCAGCATTTCCGAGTGATCCCTCAGAGTCTCTCCATTTATTTGCCTCTCCACTGATAGAATTCTATGAGCTGCTCTCCTGGCTTCCTGCTCCAAATAAATGTGGAGAGGAGTTAGTTGCAGGAGGGCTTCCATAGCTGCCGTTGGTGTGGTTGACATTGCTCCGGCAATGGCCAGGCATACTGTTCGCTGCAAGTTGATCACCATTTAAATGCTTTAATATCATTTCCACCGTTGTCTCACGAATCAGGGGAAGCGTTACGAAATATGTATGATGTCATTTTAGAAACACTGGTAGCATTAGACAAGCATAACGTTTCTACTGAAAACTGGGACCCTCTAATAATACATTTGAGAGTAAAAAATTAGATCAAGCCAGTTTTATCAAATGGGAAGAGGCTAAACCTCGTGGATTATTGGCATCCTTGGATGACTTTAATTCGTTCTTAATTAATAGGGTATCTTCTTTGAAAACTATAGAACGCAACAGAAAAGAAAATGGAAAAGTTAATAAATTTGGAAATAAAAATAAATATCAAAGATCATTTGTTTCAATTGAAAATTATAATAGTTGTCTTTATTGTAAAAGTAAACACGTATTACAAAAGTGCACTAAATTTTTGAAACTGAATACTTACTCTAGGTATGATGTGGTGAAGCAATTAGGTTTATGTTTAAACTGTTTTGGTAGAAATCATACTAGTAGACAATGCAGTCACAGCAACTGTTTGAAATGTGGATCAAAACATCATTCTTCATCATGAACAAAATGAGAAGGAAGATTTGAGTGCAAATGGAACCGCATTAAGAAATAATGAAATAACCGAGGCAAATTGCATTCAAAATAATTCTGATAATAATGCGCAAGTTTCTCAGGCTTCCAGTTCACAGGTTCAGGTAACATCTTTATTTTCAGATAATGGTGATGAAGTGACAGGAGATATACTGTTTTCTATTGCATTACTTCAGGTAGTAGCTAAAGATGGTTCGTTACATGTTTGTAGAGTTTTATTGGATAATGACAGACAACCCAACCTTATTACCACTGAATTAGAAGAATTTTTAGGTTTAGAGATGAAAAAAGTCAATACAGAAATAGTTTGAATAAATCAACAATCTGCAAACATCATGAATAGATGTTTTGTGGAAATTAAGTCACTGTTAGTTAATTTTAGTAAAAAGATTTCTTGTCTTGTAGTACCAAAAATTTGTGGGAATATACCTAGTCATAAAATTGAAATAACCCATTTGAATATTCCTGACAATATAGTATTAGCTGATCCTGGTTTCTTTAAATCAAATAAAGTTGATCTGCTGCTTGGTGTAGATCTGTTTTATGAATTACTTTGTGTGGGCCAAATAAAATTAGGTAACTATTTACCTACTTTGCAAAAAACTAAATTGGGTTGGATTGTAGCTGGCTCAATATGGTCTAAGGAAAAAGTTAAAAATAGGGTACAATGTAATATAAATCTTATGGAACAAGTAGAAAGATTTTGGAAATTAGAAGAGATTTCTGATGAGAGACAGATTGTTTCTAAGGAGGATTTGGAGTGTGAAAATATTTTTAAAGAAACGACCAGGAGAGCTAATGATGGGAAATTTGTTGTTACAATTCCATTAAAGGAACCTTTGTCAAAATTGGGGAATTCCAGAGGCGCAGCACTACGGAGATTTTTTGCACTAGAGAAAAAGTTGGAGAAAAATCCTCAGTTGAGAGCGGTACGTTCAATTTATGCAGGAATATTTAGATTTAGGTCATATGTCTGCGGTTGATGCAGCAGGGGATGAAGAGATAAATTACTATTTTCCACATCATGGGTTTTGAATGAAAATTCAGAAACTACCAAACTTAGAGTTGTTTTTGATGGTTTGGCAAAAACAGATTCTGGAATATCATTCAATGACATCCAGTATATTGGCCCGAGATTACAGGATGATTTATTTTTAGGTCTTCTTAGATTTAGAGAACACGTAGTGGCTGTATGTGGTGATGTAGCTAAGATGTACAGAATGATATGGGTGGATCCATCTCAGAGGTCATTGCATGAAATAATTTGGAGATCTTCACCAACAGACCCATTAGTAGATTATACCCTTAACACGGTTACATATGGAACACGATCTGCTCCATACTTAGCGGTAAGGTGTTTGCAACAGTTGGGTATTGAGGCTTGTGCCACATATTCTAAGGCTTCACAGGCTATACTAAGAGATTTTTACATAGATGACCTGCTGACTGGGGTTCAGTCAGCTGAGGAGGCTATAGAGCTCTGTTGTCAAATTTCTCTAATTTTGAAAGCTGGAGGGATGGAACTTCGTAAGTGGGTATCAAATGATTCAAATGTACTTAATGTATTGGATGGAATAGAGGTTAGGGATAAAGTTTGTTTTGGAGAGAAAACTGAAAATAAGACACTTGGATTGTTTTGGCAATTTAAACAGTATATCTTAAAGTTTTCTACTAAACTTTCCATTGACCGCAAGAGAGTAACAAAAAGAGTAATACTCTCAGAAATTTCAAAAAATGTTGACCCTCTTGGATTGGTTGGACCTTGTGTCATATTGACAAAAATTTTACTACAAAAGCTCTGGTTGGAAAAAATAGGATGGGATGAATCATTGCCTTTAGAATTAGAAAGTCAATGGTTTAAACTAAGAGACGATTTATCTACTTTAAATTCTCTTAAAATCCCTAGACATGCGATATGTACTAATTTTAGGAAGCTTGATTTGATAGGTTTCTGTGATGCATCCTCTCAAGCTTATGGGGCAAATATTTATCTTAGAAGTGAAGACCAGTGTGGTAAAATATTTGTGAATCTTCTATGTTCTAAGGCTAAAGTGGCTCCACTTAAAGTCTTAACTATTCCGAGAATTGAACTTTGTGGGGCATTGTTGTTGGCAAAACTGATGGATAGGGTTTTGAAGGCGTTGACTATAAAAATAGACACAGTTTTTTATTTTTGTGATTCAACTGTCGTATTATGTTGGTTAGAGATGAATTCCAGTAATTTACAAATTTTTGTTGGAAATAGGGTAGCCGAAATACAACAATTGACTAGTACAAATTATTGGATGCATGTGAGATCAGAACACAACCCTGCAGATATAATATCTCGGGGACTACTTGCTTCAAATCTTGTAGTCAATTCAATGTGGTGGAATGGTCCTGAATGGCTACAGTTAGATAACACTTATTGGCCAGTGTCTCGTGTGTTTGAAAAACCTTCAACACTTCCTGAGACCAAGGTTAATGTTTTTAATTGTACAACCAAGATAGATACTTTTTGTCTTAAGAATTTTAATTGTTTTAATAAGTTAAAAAGATCTTTTGCGTATTGCCTGCGGTTTATAGGTAGGATAAAAAAAGAGAAAGTTGAGATTGGATGTCTAAGACCTATGGAATTGAAAAACTCATTGGATAAATTGATTAGTATGTGTCAAAAAGAAACATTTTTTCTGGAGATAAATGAATTACAAATGGGAAAGTCATTATCTAATAAAAACTTACACAAGTTAAGTCCTTTTCTAGACCAAAAAGGATTCCTTAGGGTGGGGGGTAGGTGGCAAATGTCTAATTTGGATTACTCGAAAAAACACCCTATCTTGTTGTCAGCCAAACATCGGTTGGTAAAATTGTTTTTTGAATTTACACATACCGAATTACTCCATGCAGGTCCCCAATTGATTTTATGTAGTATTAGAGAAAATTTTTGGGTTTTGGGTGGACGTAATTTGGCTAAACAAGTGTTCCACAAATGTATTAAATGTTTTAGAGGAAACCCTAAACCTTGTGAGCAGGTAATGGGAATGCTTCCAAAAGAGCGGGCTAGACCATTCCCGCCGTTTTATATAGTTGGACTGGACTACGCAGGTCCATTTCATATCAAGAGCAAGTATGGTAGGGGTGCACAAATTAATAAATGTTTATTTGTGTGTTTTTCTACCAAAGCTATACATATAGAGGTAGTTTCAGATCTAACTAGTGATGCTTTTATAGCCAGTTTTCATAGATTTATTGCACGAAGGGGAAAACCTTTCAAAATTCTCTCTGATAATGGAACTACCTTTGTGGGTGCAAACAATCAATTTAAAAAATTCTTAGAAACCCATGCAGATTCCCTTAGTGAGAAAATTGGAAATGAGGGGGTTCTATGGGAATTCATTCCGGCAAAATCACCTAATTTTGGAGGGCTTTGGGAAGCGGGGGTAAAATCGTGCAAAATTCACATAAAACGTATTTTAGGAAATTCTACATTAACTTTTGAAGGTCTCACCACTGTATTTGCACCAATTGAAGCCGTTCTCAATTCGCGTCCGTTATACCCATTATCATCAAGTCCAGATGATATGGATGTTTTAACACCGGCTCATTTTTTAATTGGAAGACGCCTCACCTCACTCCCAGATCCAGATGTTTGTCATATTTCAGAAAATAGATTGTCAAAATACCAACATTTACAAATGCTTCAACAACACTTTTGGTCAAGGTGGTCATCAGACTACATAGTAGAACTTCAAAAGAAAGCAGAATGGTATACAGAAAGTCGTTCTTTGGCATTAGATGAGTTGGTAATTATAAAAGAAGACAATTTACCTCCGTTTAGATGGAAACTTGGCAGAGTCATTGAACTATTTCCAGGACCAGACAATAAAATTCGTGTTGTCTGTGTGAAGACGAGTACGGGAATTTTTAAAAGACCTATAACAAAACTGTGTCCACTACCCTTACAAGATTGAGTGAAACCTAAAAACTAGGCTGGATAACTGTAAAGACTTTTGAAATAATATTTCAAGGTGGGGGGTATATGTTAATAATTAATTAATATTGTGGGTTCTTTTTCAAAGTGCACATATCGAGTGTTTTGGTTATAAACTTGTTGACTAGACAGAGGGAGATCAAGTTGTCTTTTTTTGCTAAAATGTCGACATGACATAATGTTTTATATTAATGTAAGATTCGTTGGTTTTTGTAAACGTTATAATGAAATAAAATATATAGAAACAACCGCTTTAGTTCTGGAATGAAAATATCTGGGAATTTAGAATTATCCCAACAACTATGTTTAGGGCCGTTTGAAGGATGTTAGAAATGATCTCTTCAAATTTGCCTCTAATAATTATTACTATATCATCAGCATATCCCTGCACATCTATCCTCTGACTGGATAATTCACCCAGGAGATCGTCAACCAGTATTGACCACAAAAGGGGGGAAAGCACCCCTACCTGAGGGCAGCCCCTGGCCGCCATACCCCTTACCGTTCATTCACTCCATTCAGTGATGTAGTGATGTACCGGTTTGATAATATGCTTTTGATCCAATACCGGATTGGTTTGCAGATTCCTCTGCGATTGACCGTTCTCTATATGTATTCTGGAAGGGCGTTATTAAACGCTCCTTCTATATATAGGAAGGCCGCCAGCGCTATTTCCTTGTTGCCAAGGGAAACTACCCCACTAGATTGTTTAACGCCAAATCTGTAGATTTGCCCGTTTGATAAGCATACTGGGAGGGATTTAGCGGATACTCTCGTAGCCTTCCTTCCCTAATATGCTTGTCTAAAATTTTTTCTAGACATTTCATTAAGAACGAGGTCAGGCTGATCGGACGATAAGATTTGAGAAGTGAGTCCTTTCCCAGTTTTCCTTATAAATACAACCCTCGCCACTGACCATTCTATGGGGATGTACCCCCACGCCAGACTAGCTCTCAGTAACTTGACCAAATGGGTAACAGCTCTCCACTGCCCTGTTGTAGCAGAGCAGGAAAAATGCCATCCTCCCCAGGTGATTTGTACGGTGAGAAATCGTTCATAGCCCATACAAATAAGGTATTACTCGACCATGGGGTTCCATTTAAAAAAATATTCCAAATGCCCGCCCAGCTGTCACTTCGAAATTCAGAGCTGTCATTGATATGTTAAAAAATGCAGAATGGGGTCATATATTATCGTTCCAAATTTAATCACTATATACCCAACGGTTCAAAAGTTACAGGGGGGGGGGGGGGGGACTTTATGTCCTCACTGTATAACCGACACGAGTTACTTCTAACATAAAAGCATTAATAATTATAGACTGCAAAAGGAAAACCATATTATAATTTTGAAAAAGAAAATTCTACAAGAAGCACGTTATTTCGTTCAGTTAATAAAATTTGTAAATTAAAAAAATCTATATGTAATAAATAGTGTGGATTTTTCAACTAACCTTGTTACACGGTTCCTGAAGAAAATAAACACCGAGGAATCTTCGAAAGTAAATAAATTTAAATAAACCATATATTAAATTCCGTCAAGAAGCATGCTGAATTGGGGTTCCTCACAATTTGCTCTGGCGGACACTTTCTAAGGGCCCAGAGCGGTCTAAAACAAGAAAGAAGTGATTTTTCATTTTTCAACATTAGTAGAAGATAAAAGGTTTTTAATAAACTTCATTTTAAAATAAAAAACTTACTTGTTTGTGTATATAAAAAGAAATTAGATATTTAACAAATCCAGATGCAATAATATCGCCCATTTTCTTTTCGTTTTAACTTGTTTTAAAACCGATGCCACTGTAAACACATAAATGTATAATAGGTTGCATAATTGCATGTATTAGGAATAATATTTCATTGCTGTGGATGTTTGAGTGAAAGATCATTTTAATTAAGTTTTATTTTCTCATTTGATGTGAGAAATAACGTTATGTACTCTTGATAATTTATGTTCACAAAATTAATTTTCATTAAATGAATTTAAATTGTTCCAACCCAAATATTATTTCGAAGTAATTTTTTTTATCAGTTGGTATAACCATTTTGTACAACTGTTACACATCACTGAGGCATTTTCAGGGTGAATGTACAGGACCGTATTTAGGTTTATAGATTCCGATTTTAAATAATTGGAGAAGGAAAGTATCTAAATCAGATGTTGAAACTTCATTAAAAATTTAATTTACAAAATATTGAACTTTTGGCGCTTATAAAAAACAGTAATTAGATTTCCCACACATTAAACCCATGAACCCAAACCCTGAGAAGCTGAATTTTCATAAAAAAAAAGGTGAGTAAATTGTGTAGTGTTATTTAAGTTGCCCAACTTGAAATTATTCCGGGTAAAACAAAAATCAAAAAATAAAATATAATAATAGATTACAAATAAAAATATCATATCAATATATGTATATATACAATATTTATATTTATTGAAGATAATATAGTATTTTTCCATAAACTAACTTTCTGTCAATCTATCTTATGATAATTATGTTCCATGTCAAAATTTGTGCCTAACTTCAATATATACTAGTGACGCAATTATCTAAAAGGCGGAATTTGAAAAATTTTCAAAATAAGATTTTTTATTTGGGGATAGAAACAAAACTACACTATTAAATTTGATTGTTTATTTGTCAATATAATGAAAATAGAACTATACGAATTAAAAAAATTATGTTCTCATGGATTCTTTCACATGGGATTGGTAGTTGGAACGAGACAGCTGATAAATTAGCAAGAGAAGCAGCAATTGATAACAGCTTAATTCCACTTTCTAATCATTCACCAGTAAACATGAAAATCGTCTACAAACAAAAAATATTGGAGTGACAGTTAGTTGTTGAACCCATAATAACATATATGCGTCTTTGGTCTGGTGGACAAAGACGACACAAAAGAATGCAATGATGAGACTAGGCAAGGTGCAAGGACTTGCTTGTCTCAGTACTCAGTACTCATAGGATAAGCATATTATCTGACAGCCAGGCAGCACCTGGAGCTTTAAATAGTCTCAAGGTAACATCCAGTCAAATGAAAAAATGGGTACAGAGCCTACATAGCCTTCAGTGGAGGAACACTCCGAAGGAGGTACACCTTTATGGGTGATACATGTGTTATGGGCCAAACAATTACTAAATATCAGTAGGAATCAGCTAAGAATCATAACAGGTTATCTAGAGGGTCATACCCTGGTGAAAGACCACCTGCATAAAATGGGGACTGTATAGCGGAGATCTCAGCTGCAGACTTTGTGGCATGGATATTGAGACCGTAACCCATATCTTATCTGATTGTGATCCACTGGACTCAAGAAGACAAACAATGTGCCACCTGAAACATATGGCACACATCGAGTGGAGCAGTTAGTAGTAGAACGAGAAAGAATGACCCGTAGTACATACACTTACAGTACATACTTACTCTTACTGGATATTTATTGGTATAATCAATATCACTTTTACCATTTTTTCGAATTATTTTTTATGTAAAATAAAGATTAAGCAAGTAAGAGATCATGAATTCTTTTTTCTTGTTCTAAAATATCCTAAGAAATAAATTTAAGCCAATGTCCATGTGATTACTATCCCGCACGTCCTAGTGTGTTGTGATGCCGATCGAGTAGTACTGACCTGGCAAAATACCTACCAGCACACCAGCACCCAACCGGCGAACCTGCAACTAAAACCAATGAACTAATGATGGATTGTTCTATTAGTCCAATAAAATTGTACGGCACGTACACCGTACAATAAAGTGTGCCGTACATTTTGTACGACACGCACACGTACTTCCCATCTCTATTGACTATACGAAGGTACGGGGATAACTGGGGGGGGGAGGGACTAAATGAGGAAGTAGAGTATAATGAGCCAGCAGGCTGCAGTGCTTCTGGCATGAGGACGGCTTCCAAAAAGAAGTCCCATAACCTTAAGTGCAAGCAATAAGTTGGCAAAGGCTTATTGCAATCATTTGAGCGGTACGGCAGCGCATAAAATACAAACAAACAAACATTCATATTTATATAAATGAGTTTTTGAACGAGTGGGTGAAAGAGGCCACCAATTTTCTTAGCACGCCACTGGCTGATTTCTTTAAAAATCACTCACAACCAAAAAAAGGCCTCCGTAAAAAGTATAATACTCACAAAATGTCAAATATATATATAAAGTCGTTTTTGTTGTATGACAAATTTTGATTTTCAATTTATTAACACCCTGTATCTCAGTAACTAAGCCTTTTAAGGGTCCTTCTATATCAAAACTCTTTTAAACGAGAGCTCACTGTGGTGAAGCGTTGTTGGTAGAATACAAACACTCTGTTTTAACAAATTCTGAAGCTTTAATTGAATATTCAATTGTGATATTGTGTGATTGTGTTATTTTATTCACGTCGGGATGGAAAACTTCTAGCCGAAATTTATCGGCAACAATATCCAAAAAAACACCTATATACCTGAAGCACAAATATTAGCGCAACGTTTCGTTAATTGGGGTGAATTGTACGCAAATTAAAGCGATGAATGGACAAATTAAAAATATAAATCACTCAGTTGAATTGAAATGAATTTCGTATCAATTTAAATTCCTAGCAGGTAAAAGAGCACCAGCCAATGACACACGGCAACACAAGGAAAATTTAACAAACAGCTAGCAGATGTCGATAAAAGCTAATTATTTAATTTGGGAGAGTTATAAATATGTGATATACCTAAGAATTGGTCAAAATTAGAATTGGCACTAGATTTACCCTTGCAAAACGCTGTATTTTTGGGCACAAAAAATTAATTATGGGTTACGTGTTTTTTCCAAGCCAAGAAAGCTTACTGAAAGACGAATTTCGTGGATTTTCTACCAAATTATTATAATTGAAAAAAATCCAATCTAATAGTAGGACCATTGACAATTAGCACCTTGATGGATATTGGATTTAACCAAAACATTTGACATTTAAGGGTTCGTAAAAAAGTGATAACAAGTTGAAATTCTAGTAACAACTCTGTCACATTCACCATGTATTAAAAGTAAATTTAGATAATCTTCATTGTTTAATTCCAAACGAGCTATTTCCATCACTCTACGATGTGATTGACTTCAAATAATGACTAATAATATTTAATTATGATAGGTAAATACACAGCCTGCTAAAATAAAAGAATAAATAACACGGCCTACACCTATGCGTACACATCATCATACACTGTTATGGAAAATACACAGCCATATTATATTGCAGAAAAGATTAGAAGTGCTACGTATAAGTTATTACAGTTAACAGAACCAAACAAGAGCCCTGGGTGGGCGTGTCCATGTCGCTGTAGTTGTATTCTTGTCATAACAATCGATATTTTGAATCGATGACCAAATATCGATACTATAAGTGTCAACTGTCAAAAGATATGTAAACAAAATCAAACTTGCTAAAAATTTAACCCTAAATATTAATAAAAAAATATGTAGATGTCGAAGAATAAAAATATATTATTCTAACGCTTTGACAAAGTTTTGAAAAATAATTTTTCCAAAAACAGTGACCGTTCAACGAAGAAGAAACAACTACTTCCCGGGCTACATGCCCCGACAGACATTGAATTACACTTCTAAGTCAAACGGGGTTGGTAAATCTACAAGATTTAAACCAACCATTCTGGTTTGCAACTAGAAGGGATAACATAACTTGTAGACCGGTTTCGGCGTATTGCGCCTCATCAGTAAAAGGTATATGTTATCGTCCGAGAGTTAATCCCGGACTGAAATGTGACTATAATCAACAACGGTACATATTGTCCAGTTACGGAAATATTTTGGTTGCGAAAATAGCGACATCTCACCTCACATTTCCCGGGAAGTAGTTGTTTCTTCTTCGTTGAACGGTCACTGTTTTTTGGAAAAATTATTTTTCAAAACTTTGTCTAAGCGTTAGAATAATATATTTTTATTCTTCGACATCTATTGTTGAAACGCTTTACTAAATACGACAATTTTACAGGAAACTGTAATAATTCAAAAAAATATGTATTGGACCAAAAGTAAAACTACCATCTTTTCTAAATGTATATTTTAAAAGTACATGACTGTAGTATTGTCGTAAAAAAAGGGTCAAGTTTGTATTGGAAGCAACAACATCTATCTGCTTACACATCAGGATGTTTTGGAGTAGAACCGTCGAATTCAGCCATTTGTTAACTTTGTGTTTATTTCAAATTAATAATGTGACCAATTTCATATATTTAGATTTGTCATTTTTTCCAGTGTTCATTTCTCTTAACAACAGCCGAAAGTTAAAGTGCATAATAGTGTTAATATTGGAATATACACTTCACCACTACCAATTAGCTAAGTCTTATATATTTGGTTGTTGTTATAAACAAGACTGTATGGCAATAATTTTGTGTGATTTGTCAAATATAAAAAATGCTGTTCTACTTCAATTCATTTGCTTTATTCAAACACAACAGTTAGATATTAGAAACTATTATTTAATCAACAACATTGTTAAGTTTCACATTACAAAAGAACCAATTACTAAAATAAAAAGGTAGATATTTCATTAGCATATGTAACAAATTACATTCCAAGTTATGTTTAAAAAAATGAAATCAATCACAAAATTGATGTGTGAAACCTAGTTATATTTTTTTATAAATTATACATTATATTTGAAAAGACATTAGATTGCAAGCAAAATTCAACATGTATTACATTAAAATTATTTATTTAGCTAATAATGAACCATGAATGTCTTATATGATATGTTCATGTAATGAATTTATGTGTTATGCACAAGATATTAAAGATGAACAAAATAAAACACTGTAATTTACAAAAATGTTATTCACTTTATTATTTATCAGTCATCACTCCCACTTTCATATTCATCACTCTTACTTTCATATTCATCACTCCCACTTTCATCTGATGAACCAGTGTTGACAGTGAAACACATATTTTCCACCACATCATCTAATAGTCCATCATTCCTCCACATTTCCTCAGCTATATGGTCCACATGGTCGTAGTGTTTGTTCCATTCCGAAGAACCAACTTCATCAAAGGCTGCTCGAACTAATTGTTCTATTTGAGCAGCACTTTGAGAAACATTTTTCATTGCCACTTTATGTTTTACGCTACTCCATATTAGCTCAATCGGATTGAGGTCGCAGTGATATGGCGGCAACCGTACCACAGTATGTCCATGTTTTTTCAACAACTCATCCTCATAGTATGTTTTAGAATGGTTGAAACGTTTGACGAGATCCAGAAGTTCTGCTTTAAGCATATCATTTGTTGTTGAGATGCCATTTGCTTCAAGCCATTCTCTAATAATATGCTTCCGAGTTGATTGGGTTGGTGGCTTATTAATTTGAACACTGTGGTAAGGGGCATTGTCCATAATCACAATACCATTAGGAGGTAAGTTTGGTATTAGTTGTGTTTCTAACCAGTTCATAAAATTTGTATGGTTCATGTCATCGTGATAATCTCCTGATTTGCTTTTTGACTTGAAAATTAGTAGTCCATTCTTCACAAACCCATAACGTCCACCAGCGTGTACTATTATGTACCGTTGACCAGCTCTGTTGGATGTATACACACCAGGTTCATCTTCCGATTGCCAGCATTTACTAACACCATATGATGGATGGATATAAGTTTCATCCAAATAAGTTATTGGCTTCTTGTTGTGACCCAGAGCATCATTATCCCTCAACCTTCTTAAATAACGAGCCCGCCAAGCTACAATATCATTACGTTCCATCAACAATTTTCTTTTATTGTGGCATTTTTTATACTGAAATCCAATATTTTTTAAATGCTTTCTTAAGGTGTCTGGACCGCCAGAGTAATCTACTTTATTTTTCATTTTATTTACCAGAATATTTATTGTTGGAACTTGTTTATCAACCGTATAGCATTCATGTACAGTTCTTTTCAAATTACCCAAGTCACAATCATCCAATTCTATTTTGTTGGTACCACCACTTTTTTGTTTTTTTGAAGGAGACCCCAGTAAAACACCTTCTTGCAACAGTGATTTCTCCTTTGTGATACGTTTTATGGAGGTAACTGATTTTCCTGTTGCTGCTGCAGCTAATTCTGTGGCTTTTTCCAAAGGGAATGACCACACACCAGCAACTTTCTGTCTATCAAAAAATTCCGCAACGTTTTTAATAATATTGCGAGCTTCACTGTGGACTGTTTTCCTTGATTTTGGGTACATTTTGTTGGGGAAAATTGAACTGAAAGAAAAACAAACATTAATAGGCCTGATGAATATTAAATGACTGGGTTTTGTATGATGTTCTAGGTTATGTTAATTAATTATAATTATAGTACTTACCTTACTATGTTAAGTTAGTTATCAAATTAGTCTTAATAAAGACTGATTGTCCTGTAATTTATGAAGCAAATAATAACGTATAAAAATATAGAAGCAGATTATAAAATAACAGCTGACATCAAATAGAAAATAGAATGCAGTCCAGTGTTGCCGATGTAAAAATAAATATTATCCGAACTTACAATTCAAATTATCGGAATTTCTCAAAATTACCAAAAGGACACAGTGTTGTCTAAATAAAAGTCTGCGACCCTAGTCAATATTGAAAATCCCCAAAAACAATAGCTGTTTTAAATATTATCCTTCTGCAAAACACTGGAAAAACTATTCGATTAGCGAAATTGTCTAAAAATCGGATAATTATCCTTACATTGACAACGCTGATACAGACACTAAAATTGATGTATATTGATGAATTCATTCGGTCATATTATTTCGATTATGTTAACAATTACTAATGTACAATCGTTAACATTGGCTCCTGATTGGCTAGTTGCGATGACCTTTGTTTTAGTTCGCATATTTTCCGGGGCTCTTGTTTGCTTCTGAGGACTGTACCTACCTGATATTTCAAAAGCAAAGTAAGAAGAAGATTCGTTCCAACTCGTGATAGAGTCGTTCTAGGTATGGTTCGCGCAAGTGCTGTATTACTTTCGCGTTCCAACTGATTATAGTATCGTTCTTGGTACTGTACAAAAATGTACTTGCTATTGGCAAGTTCTTTCCTCTCACTTCGACTATTGACTGATAGCGATTATCCAGTGGCGTTTATATTGTCAGTGTTTCTCATTGTATTTTCAGTTTTATTTGGTATATTGAATTTTTGTATTTTGTGTTTAGTATTAACAAACTTTTTGGTGATTTTGAATAGTGTTGTGTTTTGTGTTTGTTCGTTTATCAAAAATGAATCAATATACTCGTGGGCACTTCATAGCCAAACTAGAGAGGTGATTACTAATGATTATAGGTAAGTGAGTAAGTAGTAAGCCACTGGTACGTTTATGACGTTTATACCGAAGCCGCGTAGCTTCAGATATGTTTGCCAAACTATACCGTACCATACCTTCGGGCGAATTTTGAAAGCCAACAAATTCCATCCCTATAAAATTGATCTCATTCACGAACTAAACGAAGACGATTATGATCGCCGCTACCAATTTTGTGAAATCGTGGAGTGAGCGTGCTCAACAAGAACCACATTTTCCTTATCAACGGTAATGTCCATCGACATAACTGTCGTTAATGGTCAGATTTCAATCCAAGAGTTTTCCATGAAGTACATACTCAACATCCAGAAAAGTTAAATGTTTGGGTTGGAATATATGGCAAGCGTATTGTATGTAAATTTTTTCACCAGGTAATTTAAAAGGTGGTATGTATTTGGAATTACTAGAAGACACACAGTTGATCCAATGTTAATTAAAAAATTATAACCTATACCTTGTAGATCAACTAATATTTCAACAGAACTCCTCCACACTTTACTGTAGCGGTTCATCAGTACTGAAATGGAAGATTTTTCTGTACATTGGATTGAAGGATGATGATTTAGATTATGGCCCCCATCAGGATCTTCTGATTGATCTATCCCCCTTAGAACTACTTTTTATGGGGATATTTGAAAAGTAAAATATACGCCATGCAGACAGGTTCATAAGACGAGTTGCACGTGAACGTATTATTACCAAATGTCTCCAAATATGTACAAAACGTTAGAAAACGTACCTACATATAATGTATATTCATGTATGGCAGTTAATGGAGAATACTTTGAGCATCTACGTTAAATGAATTTTCCTTCGACCGTGCGTTTTTGAGCTAGATTAAAGTACACAAAATCATTCATTGATGATCCCTATTAATGAGCGTTCGGACTACCAATATCTTTAGACTCAAACTCACTAATATAATCTTTATCAGCATTACAGTTATTATCAGGATATAATAAAACGTTCTCTGATTTTCGTACTGTCGACACATTTTCGGACACAACACATGGTACTGTTTATCATTTAGTTCGGTACAGTCAAAGGAAGTGACATGCTGCTCAACACTACTATCTTTAGGTATACATATTTTTGGATTGTAATGTGTTTCCCCGCTAACACTTAAATCTGTTTCCTATGTATCTAGCCCCTCGTAAAATCGACCCAATTTAATATTTGATTTGAATGTCTCAACCACCTCAATCTACCATCCTCTATAGGACTACATCCATAATTCTCCCGCCCCCGTATTTCATTTATGACCGCCTTCGTCCATCCGGGTTTATTTCTGTAGTCTCTGACATAAACTAGTTCCCCCAATGAAAACTCTACATTTCTATTACCATGTTGATACCCGATTTGTCTTTGAATATTTTTCTCTGAAACTCGTCGAGTTAGAAAATCAAGTCATGTTCTAATTTTACGCGAAAACATTAATTTGGAAGGAGCTTCTCCTGTTAAACAATGTGGAGCATTCCTATATGAAAACAAATATTTATTTACAAGAGTTTCCAAAAGTCTGACTTTTATTTTTATTATCTGCTAGCAGTTTACTTAAGGCACTTTTAAAAGATTTCACTCCGTTTTCAGCAGCACCGTTAGTTGCTGGATGATAGGGAGGTGATTTAACATGATTAATACCGTTTTTGACACAAAATTCCTCAAATTCAACACTAACCAGTTGAGGACCATTATCTGAAACAAGAGTTTTGGGAAGTCCAAAACGAGCAAAACATTTCCATAATTTTTCCAAAGTACTTGGAGTGTCCATTTTATTCATTTTATAAACTTCTGGCCACTTAGAGAAAGAATCTACAATTATTGAATGAACCTCATTTTTAAATGGCCCTACAAAATCTATGCGTACTCTATCAAAGGCATATTTACCTTCCGGAAATTTTACGAGAGGTACCTTATTTGTTGTTTTTGATTATGACAGGCAAGCATCACAATTTTTGACAAAGTTCTCAATGTCCTTATTTAAACCAGCCCACCAAAAATACTGCCTTGCTAATGACTTCATTTTTACCATACCATTGTGAACTCCATGAATTTCCTCCAACAGTTGCCTTTTGAATTTTTCAGGGATTAAGACCCTGTAGCCCCACATGACCAACCCATTTTCAATACTTAATTCCGAATGCCTACGGTAAAATGGCTTAAGCTCTTCTGCTACCACATCAGGCCATCCATCACGCACAAACAAATAAACCTTACTTAACACCAGATCTCTCCTGGTTTCTTTTCTAAGATCATCAGAATTAATAGGCAACTGGTCTTCAACTAAGAAATGAAAGTAATCAACCGGAAGCATCACAAACAAGTTTTAACGGCATTTTAGGGTCGAAATAAGCTAAACTTTGCTCCGAAGAAATAGCCTGCTTAACCTTCACAAAAGCTCTCTCACACTCCGAAGACCACATTAATTCTACACCATCTCTCAACAATCTATACAACGGATTCAGTATCGTGGATAAATCGGGAACAAATTTACCATAATAATTTATCAAGCCCAAGAATCCTTTTAGCTCCGTTATGCTACATGGCCTAGAGATCTCAGTTATAGCCCTAACTTTCTCTGGATCTTTATGAAGACCTTCCTTGTCCTTTTTCATCGGTATACCCTAATTCTTGGGTTTCAATTTGATTAGCTTGCAATCTATTTACTGAGATTGGAATTGGAACGGAAGCAGGCCGTAGTGCAGCTTTTTTCCATCTTCGATATAATTTGCGGCAAAATACTGATCCAACCTTTCTTCCAATGTGTTCCAATCATCACCAATTTTGTATTCTGCAATAGACCCAATTGTACTGCGATAAAGTGCTGGAGCAGCAGCTCCCTGTTGATCTTGCATTTTCAACTAATATTCAAAATTCTTTTTACCTCGTCGCCATTGTAATATATTCAACTAGAAATAACGGTCTAAATAACTAAAAAATTGTATTTTATTTAATACTTGTCAGGATCAGGAAAAGTGACAGACGTGACATTCACATACCTATCAAGTCACCCTTTATACATAGTGGCCTTAATTATATATCACAATAGTAGTGTCATGAAGTGAACACCAGACATCACACTATTAATAAACGATTATGGTATAGACAACCAAACATACAATAATATCAACAAAAAAACCGTAAAACTGACTTCTAGCAAACTTCTAGTATTTGACTTACCTATCGTTTCTATTATTATTCTACAAAACTATTTTAATTTAGTGTTAAAACATCCAAGAAATCAAGAAAAACGAAAACAGTGGAATTTGAACCGGCGACCTTCTCTGTGACATTTCAATGTTATGATTTATTTTTGACAGCACTTACCTAGGAATCAAATAAATAATCTTATAGTATTTAACTATTGAAAAAAAAAATACAACGTCCAGTCGACGAAAAAGTTTTGTAACTAACACGAGTATTAAAAGGGCGATTTACAATCTCAATCAATAATAAAATATCCCGATTGTTAATAGCCCTCATTAATACTTTTGTTGGTTAAATAATTATTAAGTTCTAATTATTCAACTATTTTCATTTTTATGTTTATAATTTTGATATTTTCATTATGGATTGTGCACTGAATTTTTAAGTTTGGTTTTAAAATGAAATAACATTATTTGAACGTTCGTATTTCGCAAGATGGCGTCAAAATGAAAAGTACCATAATGAACTGTTTGATATGATCGAAAGATGCCCCCCTTGGAATAAAAGTCGACCTATTTTTGCATTTTCTCCAAAAAATGCGTCTTTAAGATATTCAATCTTTTTTGTCTTCCATGACGCACTCTGTAAATATGTAAAGAAAATATATTTTTTTTATTTTGAATATTACCGCGCATTTCAAGGCATCGGCATAGTAGTCAGCGTCATGCCCGGTCTAACGGGATGATATGACAAATAAGGAACATGTGTCAAATTTTTACCCATTGTCACGTAGTTATAATTATCATTTTTTATTAATTTAGTTACTAGAACTTTGTTTAACCATCCTTTGACGTTGCGTCATACATTGATAAAAAAACAAACATTATTTGTCTAACATCTAATCCTGCATACTGAACTCATTAAGACGGATACTTTTAAGAAGGTGAAAAATGCAATTACTAAAAGGCACCAAAAAGGAATGTTTGGATTGTGTTGAATGAATCCTCAAGAAATATTTACGTTGATGATGGTGGAAACATTAAATTTGATGATTGCATATTGAAAGAGAGATTCGAAGAACCACAATCTACAGAACAAACAAATAGTTCAAATGGTATCTCAAAAGAAGATTTGTATATTATATTAGAAAATGTGTCTAGAAAGAATACAGAATCAAAAAAAAATCTCAATAAACTAGCAGAAAAATTTCGGTTACAAAAATTCAACAGCAAAAACAGTAATGTGACTCAATGGATGGAGTTATTTGAAAGGGAGTGTGAGCGTTTCAGGGGGTCTATTCTCAAACGATGACATATTTTGTCGCATGCGAGATTTTTACATTTTCGAACAAAAATTGTAATTCCTTATTTTGGAATGTCGCATTCGAAAATTTTCGATAGATAACTAGTAGACAATTTGTAGAGTGGTTTGAAGCGGTCGACAATTTCATGTCGAACGCGACAAGAAATATTTGACAGGATTATTTTAGGTTAGCGCGGGTTAGCCGTAATAGTAGCAGGTTTAAAAGGTTAGATTGTGGTAATTGAAAATTTGGAAAATCAAGAAAATTATCAACGTCCTCGAGATAGAAGAGGAATATTTCAAGATGGTTTCAGATTATTATCCGACAAGAAATTAATAAAAACATTTAGATTGAGTAAAGAATTAGTGCGTGAGTTAATTGTTCTTTTGGAACCATTTGTGGCACAGCAGGGACATGGCTCTTCTGCACTATTACTTGAAGAAAAGGTAAGCATGATACTTTTCTAAATCATTGTATACAACACGTACATTATTGACTTCGTATAGATAGACTATAACTATGTATCATTTATACACTATTTTCTGATAACTTTTTATTCTGTTCTCTAGGTTCTTGTGGCACTACATTTCTATGCAACAGGATGTTACCAGGGTAGTGTAGAAGATAATACAATTTTTGCTTAGTCCCAGTCATCAGTGAGTAGATAAATATGTTAAAGAAATACAATGCTTCAGAGATTCTTGTAAGATTTGTAAAATTTCCCAGAAATATGAATGACCTTAATGGTTTAAGAAACAGGTTTTTTTATTAATAATAAAAAAGTTGCATTTGTACCTAGTTCAGTTAGTTTTAGATTTTACAACATTTTTGGAATGCCAGGAAGAATTGATTGCACCCATGTGGCAATTGTACCTCCAAAAAAGAATGATCCATTGGCACCTGAACATATTTTTGTAAACCGAAAACAGTATCATTCTATAAATGTTCAGCTGGATAGGTAGGTGATAAATTATTATTAATATTCTATTACCTACATTTCAGATATGTGATGAAAATATGGAGATTATTCATATATAAATGCAAAATATCCTGGAAGTACCCATGATTCCCATATTTGGCATAGCAGCAATGTGAGGGAATTTTTAGAACTTCACGAAAGGGGTATTTTCTTATAGGTAAAAATTTATACTATACAGTGCATCCATAATGTAACACTTAAATTAATTATTAGCTAAATAAACAGTAATATGAAAAAATCCCGGAACAGGTCAATTTTTGATTTTAATTTACTATTTTTTAAAACAATGATCTATCATACAGGGTGATTAACCTTTGAATGATGACTTCAGCATCAGTTATTTTAAATGAAACACACCCAGAATAACATTTCTCTCACTTATGATTTCGGTATTTCATTCTTTTATTTTATTTTTAGGTGATTCTGGATATCCTCTTCGCCCATGGCTCATTACACCATTGGCTGACCCTATTACGGACGAAGAAATAAGATTTAATGAAGCACAAAAAAAGCAAGGTGCGCAATAAAACGGTGTAATGGCTTTCTGAAAATGAGATTCGGGTACTTACTTGAGCACAGAACATTGAATTATTCACCGAACAAAGCATAATTGATTATAAATGCTTGCATAGAGCTGCATAATATGTGTATACAAAATAGAGTTGAACTACTACTAAATCCAGATGAAGAGTTAGAAAAAGTGGATCCTCATATTGATCAAAACCAAAATGAAAATGCACAGAGGAACCCATTGCTAATTATCGTTAAATTAAACAATAATATGTAAAATGAGATCATTTATTTTTTTTACCACATTATATATGTTGAAACTAAACTGCAATTTAACCTATCATTTAACTCAAAAGTAACATAAACTTTAAAAGTAAAACTAGAAAAAAAAAGTTAAACTTAAAAAACTAATCCTATCATTTAACTATTTTAAGTCAAGAGTAACAAACTTTAAAAGTAAAACTAGTAAAACAGTTCAACTTAAAAAAATAATTAATAAAACTTGTTACAAGTAGGTATATAAACTTAGGACATTAAAAGTTATTTCTTTTTAAAGAACTGCCACAAGCGTTGACAAGCGTCAAACAAATAATCCAATCTACCACGCAAATGCAAATATAACCAAAGGGTGTGAATATAACCTTCAAAAAACCAAAACCCACGACACATTGACATAGAACATATTTGAGAATCGTTAAATCGGTGTTGCCAGCTCATGCTATTCGACAAAATATGTCTCATGCGAATTGGAAGACGAAACCAATTGAGAATACCACAATTTCAAGTTGTGCGACAATTTTCATCGACAAATGTCGAATTCGACACATTTTGTTCGACATTCGAGAATAGACCGCCAGATTACAAAAATATGAGGAAATAATAGAGGTCTTAAGATTATTTTTGGAAGGCTCTTGTACAGATTGGTACAGCTCAATGCTAAAGAGACTCACAATTGATTCAGAGTGGACAATCTGTAAAGAAAATGTTTGTGAAACGTATGCGGATAAGGGATCAACTTTAAATACATGAATGGATCATTGCTGGATTATGCTTTAAAAAAAGAAAAAATGATACTGGAGATGAATAAGTCCATAAGCCCAGAACGAGGCCCAGACATACTTATAAACCTATTGTAGCAGGATTGCCAGACTTTGGGACGGACAGAATTGATAAAATAGTCTAAGATCCGGGGCTCGATTCTTGAATCTCGAAATCGGAATTTCGTAGTTCATTTTCGACAAATGTCGACGTCGTCGTATGTTGTCTATTCTTGAAAGTCGAACTCGAGATGAATTCGACATTTCTCGTTCGAACTGCATCGAGTGTCTAATATCTTTCGACTTCTAATGTCGAGTTCGAAAGATCATTTTGTTTGTCATATTTTTTCCGTTTACTCATAAATAAAAAATTATTTAGTGAGGTTATATCGTTTCAAATCAGTTCTACTATAATAGTTCGTTATTTATAATTTTAATATTATAATTATTTTGAGTGTTATTTTAATTTATATCTGTTGTGTATTGAAATCTAAGTAAATAAAAGTTGCTGACATTTTTGTCAAATTAATATCAGTTATTAATAGTAACATGAATCCTAATTTCGCATTATTGGTGGCTATTGAAAACATGGGAGATAATGTCTACTTTCCAGGCAATATAGAAGAGATGAATGACAGTGGACATTTGACTTTCACACAAATTTCTCTTTTATTCTGTTTCTTGTCACAATATTGCAGCGTTGTCACCTATACATTCGACAAATAATGCAGCATGCGATTTAAATCTCGATTCGTATTGAAGAATAGGTTTTGACAACAGTGATCGACATTGTCGATGACAAATGTCGAGTTCGAGATTTCGCATTAGAGATTCAAGAATCGAGCCCCCGAAGTAAGGTCGACCTTCACCGAGCTGATAATAGAATGAAACATGTTTTATAATAAATTTAGTATATTAGAAAATATATTAAAAATGGGTTGCCTTAAAAAATCCTGGACAGACTATTTTTAACTATTTAAAAAAAAATTAAAGTACGCACGCTCGCTATTTATTCGACAGAGAATGACATTTTGTGTATATTATCTTTGAATGACATTTTGACATTTTGGAGTAACTAATGACTTATAATATTATTATTATTATTATTATTGCATCGAAAACACGTGTTATTCTGTATCGTTGTGATAAAAAATGGCTAAAAAGTGTTTTTGTGTAGCTCGGACGATTCTTTAAATGATTTTGCTAATGAAACTTTTAAAAATTGCTTTTCGTAAAAAAACTCATTTTTTTTTAAAAAATAGTCTGTCCAGGATTTTTTAAGGCAACCCATTTTTAATATATTTTCTTATATACTAAATTTATTATAAAACATGTTTCATTCTATTATCAGCTCGGTGAAGGTCGACCTTACTTCGGATCTTCTACTAAAAGAGCTGTGAAAAAAACAAAAGATCTGTTCAATGAAATCAGGAGTTTGGAACACTTAGTGAAAAATAATGGTTTTGATAAAAAGAATAATGTATTTATAAATTCAAAGGAAAAACAAGAAAAGAAGATACCATGCAAAATATGTGAGAAATTAGGTAAAAATGATAGATACCACTCTGAAGATTTATGCTGGTTCAAAATTAAGCCCAACCTCGCTGGAGAGAAAAGTCAGATAAAATATGTCAACAACTCACTGCTAGAATGTGAGTTACAAAATGATGATCCAAAAAACTAAATGTGCCGCCATTAATTAAACTGAAGTTACTATTGAATAGAAATCTTGAAATATTTGGAGTAAATTAGTAAATTCAAGATTACTGAAAATAAACAATAAAGAGCCAAGTATTCTAAATAACACTAAACTAAAAACGAATAATGGCGCCAAAAAAACATGTGATATGGTGAAACTAGATGCAAAAATTTTTAACATTGAAAAAAAGATTAATGTTTTTGTGATAGATGAAGTAAACTTCGATTATGATTTCCTGATAGGACTAGACTGAATAAAAGAATTTCAATTGGTTCAAGATGAAAACCTAAACATTAGTCAGAAAACCCAAGGGAAAAACAATAATAATATTCCAGAAGAAATAAAAACTGATAAATTAACAAATAAAACTATCACAGAAGATAGAGAAAAACTAATGGCTGAAAATTCCAACCACTTGGTAAACTTCAATGAACATATTCAAGAAAAAGATTTCAGAATCTTGATAAATCATTTTTTTCTCCCATCTGTAGATGGCACTGGACAAAACCAAAAGGCCAGGAAAATGTTTTACCTATATTGGATTTTTTTGTACTTTCATTATATTATCGTTTGTTTTTTTAACAATTATTGTTAGTAGAATTATTGTTAGTAGGTTACCTGAATATCTACATTAATATTACTTTTTTTTTTCAATTACTCTTTTATTTTATTATTTTTTGTTTATTATTATTCATTTATTATTATCCATTTATTTTATTTTTTTTCTATTCTTTTTAATTTTTTTTTCCTTTTTTTTTAATATTTAAAAAATTTTATTTTTTTATTTTTTTTTCAATCACTCAGGTGTACATATTTTATTTTATAGGTAGCGCTGCTACTCACAGAGTTGTGTTAGTAGTTTTTATATAATGGTATAAGATATTATAGATTGAATTATCCTCTTGTGTCAGTAGATTTATTAAATTTATAGGAAACTGTAATTGTTGCATACTTAAGTTTTGATAAAGTGTATTAATTTCTATATTTTCAAGTGGGCATTCCAATATAATATGTTGCGAATCAGCAATTTCATCACATAAACAATATTCGCTATCTAATAAACTAATTTTTTTCCTGTAAGCTGGATAGAGGGCATGATTACTTCTCAGTCGACAGATTGTTCTTATCAATTGTCTATTTGTACTATTAATAAACCATGGCTTTCTTCGCACTTTTGGTTGGATGGCCATATAATATTTTCCTTTTCCACTTTGTGAGTAACGTTGTTGCCAATTACGTGTTAGATTTTCCTTCAATATTGAGTACATATCGGTCACAGGGGTTTTCATTTCTATATTAAGTCCAGATTGTGTAGCTTTTTTAGCTAAACGGTCTACTTCTTCGTTTTGAGGTATTCCAACGTGTGCCTTAACCCATGTTAAATGAATGTGTTTTCCAATGGTAACGGCTTTAAGATTAAGTTCAAGGATTTCTAAAATTAAGTAATGGGACTTGACATTGATTTTAAAATTTTTTAGCGATTCTAAAGCACTTATGCTATCCGTAAAAATATCAAAATTATTTTCTGTTTGCTCTAAACATAATATGATTGCTTGTTTGATAGCCAATAACTCAGCAGTATAAATTGATATTAATTTATTTAGGCAAAATATTTGTTTTATATTTTTTTCAGGATAGAGAACAGCACAGCCTACTTTTCCATGTATTTTCGACCCATCTGTGAAAATATGTTGAAAATCTTTCCATTTTGTGTTCATCTCTTGAATGAATATATTCCTGGTTATTAATGGGCTCGTCACGCTTTGTATGATTCGAATATGAATATTTAGAGGAGTAAAAAGTGCTTTATAATTTGTTTTCCATATTGGGATATTGTCTGTTCCGTTTATATCCAATATGTATTGTGCAGATAGTATAAAGCTATCTACAAGTATTGGTGACTTTTTCTTGTTCAAATATTTTGAAGTTAGGCCAAGGTTCGTTAATGAACTGATTTTATTAATAATCTTTGCCTGTTTGGCTCTTGAATTAAAAACAAATTTATCACTTAAAAATTGTCTTCTCAGATCTAGTGGAGGCTCACAGGTTTCTATTTCCAGGACGTTAATTGGAGTACTTGACAAATATCCTATACTTATCCGAAGACATTTGTTTTTCAGTTGTTCGATTTTTTTTAGATGGGTCTCTGCAGCTGTGGCGTAAAAAATTGAACCATAATCTATTATTGATCGAATCAGGCTTCTATAAAACAGCAATATAATATTTGGATCAGAGCCCCAGTTATGTTTACTGAAGGTCTTTAATAAATTTACAGCATTTTCCGTTCTTTCTTGTACATAATGTATATGTTCTTTCCAATTTAACTTACTGTCTAAGATTACACCTAAATATTTAAAACTGGTTTTATGAGGTATCGCATATTGTGAGAAATGAATGATGTTAGGGTGGGTATACCTTTTTCTTGTATATGTTACAGCTGTAGATTTAGATTCAGATATCGACATTCCATTTTTTTCTGACCAACTATGTATTGCTTTCATGACTGAAGAGAGTTGAGAGTTAACGTTGTAATAGGCTCCTTTAAAATCCAAAAATAAGGCCGTAGTCGATTTGTTGAAGGTAAATGCAATTTGTATGTCTGCTACCAAATTCGCTATATTCTCTTGTGTAGAGCTGCCCTTTCGATACTCAAATTGTGATATTGGAATTAATGAGTTATTTTCTAAATAATATTCAAGACGGTGTTTAATCAATCTTTCATAAGTTTTAAAAACACAAGATGCGAGAGATATTGCCCTATACGATTCTGCCTTATTAGGATCTTTTCCTGGTTTGATAATAGGTATAATTAGATACCGTTTCCACATTTTTGGTATTTCAGCCTGATGACACCAAATACTATTTATAATTCTAAGAAGGCTACTCTTTGCGTTTGAATGTAAATGGCTAAGCATAGAATAGTGTATATCATCATCTCCAGGAGCAGAGTTATTGTTACTTTTTAGAACCATTTGTAGTTCATTCATAGAAAATGGAAGCGATGAAAATTCGGTGGTCACAGTAGATATTACTTCCGGTATTGTGTCTAAAATGGAAGTATCAAAGTGTACGCTTGGAGGTGTTATACTTTCGTGAAATTTTGATACCCATTCGCTATCCAGATTTATAGGCTGCTTGTTTTGGAATTTTCTGTTTTTGAAATGGTTTACCTTCTTCCATATTTCTTTCAGGGGCATTGATTTATTGAGGCTAGAGCAATATTTTTTCCAACTTTCTCTTTTAATTGTTTTTAAGGTTTTATTTGCTATTGCATTATTTTTTTTATATTCCAGCAGATTTTGTAAATTTGGATCATTCAAATACTTGTACATACTTCTTTTTCTAACTGGTACTACTTGTTGGCATACGTCATTCCACCAAGGTTTATGTTTTTGAGTGGTCTGATTTATTTTTGATTTTGGGATAGATTGGTCTGATGCATTTTCAATTTTTTCAATGAATTCTTCGTATTCTAGAGTTTCTGTTCTTAGAAACTGATCTCCAGTTTGTAGATAGTAGCAGTCCCATTTTGCTTTTTTCAAGTTCCATTTACGATTAGTGTACAAATTGCAAGTGTTTGCACCAATGGATAGTTGAGTAATTGACGGTAAATGATCAGATCCGTATAAATCTTTAAGTACTGACCAGTTGAGTAGATGAACAATGTCTGAGGAACAAATAGTGAGGTCGATTGCTGAAGGTGTTTGTATAGAACTGCCAATAAAAGTTGGTGACCCATCATTTAGATAAATAAAGTTATGCTCGTCCAATGCCTTCAGCAGAACCTTTCCATTAGTATCTGTATTCGATCCACCCCACGCGATGTTATGTGAATTAAAATCTCCCGTAATTATTAATGGTTTAGGATAACTTTCAAATAACTTTTCCCATTGTTTATCAGTGATTGTTGTTTTCGGTGGGATGTATACAGATACTAACGTTAAATATGTTTTTTTATTACATTTGATTTCTATTGCCTTTTGATTTACGTTTACTATATTATATTTATCGGTTAATTCTTTGTAAATAATATTTGTTCTAATTAAAATTGCAGTACCACCTCCTGATCTATCAGGCCTATCATCTCTTACTATATTATATCCACTAAAATTAATGTATTTATTTGATGGAAATCGTGTTTCCGAAAGGCATGCGATATCTACGTTCTGTTCATCTAGTAAATATATTATATTGTGTCTGTTTGAAAAAGCTGATTTGCAATTCCACTGACACAGAGTTATATTTTTATACATTTGATTTAAATTGATTGAAATTAAAATTAGTTTTTATCATTGCTTCAATGTCAGATTCTTGTATTTCAAAATTTTTATTTTTTATGGTATTAACAACCGATAATATAATGTTTAATATTGTACTGAGAAAATCATTTGATTCCCTAGCATCGTCAGATTGATGAGTTTTATTATTGATGTTTGATTGATACTGATGATTTGTTAAAACTCCACCCTTTTGGGAGGGAATATTAGTAGGAGATAATATTTGATTACGTTGTTGTATGGTGGGATCCGGAGAGGTGGATCTTATTCTTTTATATCCTTGCTGAATTGTTTGTTGTGTTACCAATGATTTCTTCAGTGCCGTATAATAATTAGCTGGTATCGGTAATATGGTTGATTGAGAAGGGGGTAGAAAGTATGAGTTCTGGGATAGAGTTGACGAATTTAGTGGAGGAAAATTATGACTCGTTATATTTTGATTACTCATTGTTGTTAGGTTAGACACCGACGATGCGGGTCTTGACGCTACTAAATCTGAATACCTTGTTTCTGGAATTTGGAGACTAGCATCTCTAAATGAGCAATTTGTGTTTGTCATGATATTTTTTATTTCTTTCTGCCTAGTAAATTCCCTACATTCTTTTAAATTATTTGCATAATGGTTTCCTTTGCATGTCAAGCATTTTACCTCAGTTTCCGTGCAAGTGTCGGCCGAATGATTTTCTCCGGATTTAAGGCATTTTTGCTTACTTTTACACTGACGCCCTATATGTCCGTATCGATAACAATTATTACATAATACTACTTTTTGTTGATACGCTTCTACTTCATAAAGTACTTTGTTTATTACAATATATTTTGGCAGGTTTTGACATTTAAAGGAAATCATTATGGTACTGGTTGGATTAAATATTGTTTGCCCATTTACATTTTTAATTCTTCTATTCATTCTTTTTACGAAATCAACTTCAAATTTGATATGATGATCAAAGGCTGCAATCCTTTTTTTCAAGTATTCTTCTGTTAAATCCAAATCTATTTGTTTTACTATACCTTGTCTAAAAATCATGAATTTAGGGATGTACGCGTTCAAGTCATATTTTTTTAATGCTGATGAATTTAATAAAATATTTGAACTAGCATAATCTTTCATAATGATCCTAATTCTGTTTTTACCAACCGACTGTATCTGTTTAATTTTTTTATCTATATCTCCGTGTTCATTGATAATTATTTCTCCTATTTTTATTGCATTCAATTTGCCCTCAAAATCTGGCCTATTATTTTCAATATAAATGTGAAATGGCCCGATATCAGTTTGTTGATAAGAATAAACTGTACGAACCTGTTTTTGTCCGAATTCTTGTTGAACTTGAATGTTTTTGGGACTGGATGAGGGATTATTATTTTTTGTACTTACCGGTTCATTATTAGTATTTTTTAAATTACTTTTTGCCTTTTCCATGTTTTTACAAAGCGTGTTTACATCCATTATTAAGTTTAAAGGGTTAATGCTAGGTTGCGGCGGTATAATTCTGTTGTCATCTTCGATGTCAGGGGGATCGCCCCCGCTATCCACGTCCATTTTTAAATGAACAAAACTGGTGTTTTAATTAACTATAATTAATATAATAAATAACTATCACTTAATCAACTTTATCATACACAGCGAGACCGGTATCAATAGGAACCTATTCGTACGGGAGCTAAGCATGAACTGTGATAAATCATTTGGATTATGAAAAACAATCTAAAATAAAGGAATTAATAAACGAAAATGCAACTATTTTTTCAAAAGACAAATATGATAAAGGTACGGTTACTGACTAAGAAGCGCACATCGACTTATTAGTGGAGAAATATTGCAGTAAGAGACCGTATCGATGCACATTCGAAGATAGAAATGAAATTGAGTTACATATTACTAAATTATTGGAAAAAAAACTTATTGAAGAATCATACAGCCCCTTTACAGCTCCAGTAACTTTAGCATTCAAGAGAGATGAAAATAAAAAATCGAGATTATGCATACATTTTCGATCGCAGCCATTTCCACTTATTGAAGATCTTATGGTAAAAACAAGGAATTGTAAATTTTTTTCTAAGCTCGACATAAACTTCCTGGTTAATACCCTTAAGAATTTCAGACAGACATAGAACAGCATTCGTCACCCAAGGACATTTCCAGTGGACTTCTTTACCATTCGGCCTAAAAACCGCTCCAGCAATATTCCAAAGAATACTGTGAAATATAATAAGAAAACACAAATTAGCAGACTTCACAGTTAGTTACATAGACGACATATTGGTATTTTCGAAAACATTCACCGATCATATTGAACATCTGACGCAGCTATTTCAAGCTATACAAATCGAAGGTTTCAGATTAAAATTCTCAAAATGTAGTTTTGCTGAGGATTCAGTGAAGTATTTAGGTCACATGATAGGAGAAAATTCAGTAAAACCACTGAAAGATAATCTGATTTCGATAAAAAACTTTCCAATACCAAAGACACAATTTTTGGGAAAGATAAATTTTTACCATAAATATGTGCCAAAAATAGCTATAAAATTGGATCCGTTACATAACCTATTAAGGAAAGGCTAATAATTCAATTGGACCGAAGAATGTAAAAGATCTTTTGAGGATATGAAACAAATCTTATGCACACAGCCTGTATTAACAATTTTTGACCCTAATCGACCGATATACATATATACAGATGCTAGTCTTCAAGGAGTTAGAGCTGTACTGAAACAACCACAAGAAGATGGAACAGAAAAACCAGTGGCATACCTCTCAAAAAAATTGAATGAAGTACAGAAAAGGAAAAAGGCTATATACCTAGAATGATTGGCTGTGAAAGAGGCTGTACGATATTGGCAACATTTATTAATAGGAAGAAAATTTATAGTATTTTCTGATCACAAACAATTAGAAGATTTAAATATCAGATCAAGAACTGATGAAGAACTTGGGGACTTAACATATTATCTATCCCAATATGATATTGAAATTGAATATGAACCTGGTAAATATAATGTTGAGGCTGACTGCCTTAGCAGAAACCCTGTCCTAGATCCAGATGAAAACATAGAACAGCTGAAAATTATAAACATCATAACACTGAAAGATATTCTTAAAGATCAAGAGAAGAATGAAGAAATACAAATGTCAAAAGATAAACTCATATCAAAAAAAATATTTTTCATAAAAAAAGGAACAGAATAGGAAAAATAATATTATCAGAAGAATTTAGTATCAAATTTATCAAGGACACTCATGAAAACCTTTGTCACATAGGCATTCAACATAATATGCAGAAAAATATATGCCCGTACTATACGGCAAAGAATTTAATGAAGAATATAAAGAAAATTTGTAAATACTGCACAATTTGCATAAAAAATAAGACAAGAGGGCAGCAAAAATACGGTTTAATATCACACTTAGGCCCAGCCACAATGCCTTTTGAAATCATGTCGATAGACACTGTTGGAGGTTTTGGTGGATCTCGATCTACAAAAAAATATCTCCATTTGCTGGTAGATCATTTCACAAGGTATGCCTATATTCTAATGTCAAAGACGCAAAACGGAGCCGATTTTATTAAACTAGTGAACGGTATCTCCGAGAACGGAAAAATTAATATGATTATATCTGACCAATACCCAGGCATGAACTCAAGAGAATTTAAAAGATTTTTGGAAGAAAAAATATACAATTAATATTCACGGCAGTAAACTCTCCTTCCTCTAACGGCCTGAACGAACGACTGAATCAAACACTAGTTAATAAAATCAGGTGTAAAATCAATGAAAAGAAACAGAAAGCAGCTTGGACAACTATAGCACACGAATGTGTTCAAAAATATAATAATACAAAACATAGCGTAACTGGATTCGCACCATCATACTTAATGAATGGTACCGATGTCTCGATATTACCGAGAGAGCTAAGAAAAATAACAACGGAACAAGATTTGATTACTCTGAAAAATTCAATAATGTTACATAACCATAACAAGAAAAACTATGATAAAAATCGGAAACATTGGGATTTCAACGTCGGTGATTTGGTATTTGTTGAAAATGGAAACAAGCTGAATAGGAAAAAACTGGACGAATTGAAAATTGGACCATACGTGATGCTAGAAAAAATGTCAAACTCAATTTTTAAAATTAACAAGGGTCACAAAATGGCTGAGTCAAATTTCTTCCATCCGCAATGCCCAAAGACTTGGAACAATCAAGAAAAATGTAAAAATAATTATTAATTTACTAATTATGTTTTGTTTCAAATGAAAATGTATATATTTTCTCCTCCAGGAGGGGAATGTAAAGAAAATATATTTTCTTTATTTTGAATATTTCTGCGCATTTCCAGGCGTCGGCATTGTAGACAGGCGCATACCCGGTCTAACGGGATGATATGACAAATAAGGAACATTTTTACCCATTGTCACGTAGTTAAAATGATCATTTTTTATTAATTTAGTTACTACTTGCGATTAGGAACTGACATTATGGTTTATGAACATTAAATGTCGTTTCTCTTATTGCAGGTAAGTTTTGTAAATAATAATTCCAAGATGTGTAAATAACGAAAAATATATTTCTCTTATTGCAGAAACTCAGTTGTGTTCTCATTATTGGTGTCATACCTCCTAATTGCCGAAAATATCCACTATATAATATATTGTAATGTTTTTGTTATTTATTTAAATAGTTTTTACCGGTGGGATAAAATTACACACACTACTATGGCTAATTACTATTGATTTAATTATTAAACTCAATTTATATACACACTTTACTTAATGTCTAATAATTTATTTACACTCGGTATAAAAGTTCTAATTTATTTTTACCACTTGAATATTACACTATTCATCTTCACTATTCACTGTTCGATTACTGAGAACTTCTGTAAACTGTCTGTGAACTAACTCTTTGTCTTCGTTTCACTAATTGTCAATTCACTCAAAAACCCGCGTATATATAGTCTTTATCAACTCTCGAAAATTCTAGTAGTTTCCGCGCTCGTCTTATGCATGAGCAAAACGATTTTTCTGAAATGTTCTCGAACAGAGGGGCGCAACAATATATTTTTTTAAAGAAAACTATAACAATTATGCAGTGGTTTACAGTCAAGTCCTAATTCGCTCTGCCTGACGTATCCTGAAGACGCCCTTGCTTACACACATGTTTGTCAAATCTGTTGATCCAGCTCCGTAAGATACATCTACTTCGTTTTAAGTTATATAGGAGCAGCTTTTATAATAGACTTTGTCCATACCTTCTTTTAGAAATTATACATTTTATATAAATCCAAAACTCAACCGTCGCTTTTTAACTTCATATAATTTACCCATAGACTATAAAACCGAGTATGATGGAATGCAACAGCCAACATAATTTCAATTAAGCAAAACGTTATAGTATTAGCCCTACCATCATACTTCCAATTCAGGGATTTGAGAATACTGGAACAACACTAACCTATCCAACAACCGAATAATTAAATTTCTCAGGAGTGCGTGTGACTGACTTATAAAAGCTTCGTTCCAATTGGCGTTAGAATAGATTTTGGTATCGTTCGCGCAAGTGCTTTTTGTACCTTTTGGAAGGGGTGATAAAGTTGATGTATCCATCCCAAATTCGAGTTTGCGCACTATACAGTACTCGAAACGATTCCAGTGCGGTTCATAAATGCCAGTCGGAACAAACCTAAAAATAGCACAATAGTAGTCTAGTAAATGACGGCCGATGACCACCTAAAGCTCTAGTTATTCAAGCAAAAGGATCATACTAGGCGCAATTGTGGGTCTCAACTGGGTCTTTCAATTAAATTTCATATAATAAATTTCTCCCTTCTCCAGGCCCGCTGTCATGGTGAAAAATGGCCCCAAAATTCCAGAAATCCGTTTTTGCTGATATCTGCCAAGATATGACATTTAAAGAATTTTTGATTCAATGAAACATTGGGATCAATTTATTATCTACAAAAATGGTCCTCATGAATTTTTTCGCAACATCAATATTTTTTGCAACAACGCGGGTTCAATAATTCGGAATTTTGAGAGTGAATAATTATGGCAGTTTTTTGACAAATTTGAGATTGAGGGTTTTGAAATGCACCAATCACCGTGTTTTTGACTTGAGAGACAAATTGTAGATGGCGACACCACGTTCGCTTTAGTAGCGAAATTCTGACGCGCCTGAATGAGACAACCTGGATTTCCAGATTACTCGACCATTTCTGGGGTTTGTAAGTGTGTTTTTTGCTCGACAATAACAACTTGGGTTACCTTTATTTAGGGGAGTCCACTTTGAAAAATATCGATGTTTTTTTCGATTCGATAAATCGGAACTGTACATCGATGTCTTTCGATGTATCGGATGAAAACATCGATGTTTTGTAAACATCGAGTATTTTTTCTATCATTATAATATAGCAAAGCTGTAGTCATGTGAAAAGTGATACATCTCAAAACAGGTCATCTTTTAAGAGTCAAAATTGTTGTATATGACGGTTATGAAAAAAGCTAAATCCATCATTTTATTAAAGTTAAGATTTTAATCTTTCAACCAAATGCAACTCAATGTTTTAAACAAAGGAGGCTAAAGAAGCTCGCCGGCTGACACGACAAACAAAAACAGTTTTTTACTGATTCTTGGGCAGTGCTGTCAACATCATTTCTGAATTCGACATGAGGCCTTAGTACAAGTTGGCCGAGCCGGCTCGCCCAGATTGTTTTGACAGATTTGCATGGTGGTTTTGATAGATGTCACAAACGCAAACAGGCCTAGTATACGTTGGCCGCGACAACATTATATTGTCAGTCCAATATTGAAAAATGAACTTGTCTATTTTAAATCAAACAAACAGAAAGAAATATTTTAGGTGAAATTTTAGTGGTCAAACTTGAGTTTTTGTGAAATTAACTGGTTATCATCGATTCGATGTTTTATGAAAAAACATCGATACATCGAGTATATCGATAGCTTTTCGAAATATCGAATCGATTCGATGTATCGCATTGTAAACATCGATGTTTTTGATGCATCGATGTATATCGAATATCCCTGCCTCTATTTGATACTCGAACAGTCATACTTTTTACTTACCGGTGTGGCCCAAAAAGTCCGAATCCTGCAAAAATCTGTTTCTCCATGTAGCGAAATCTCGAAGCAGAATCTCCATGGTGTTTTGGCAACCGGAATTACAACCTTTCCAGGTACGAATAGTCATAGACAATTTGGTCCAATTTTTCGCCATTTTTTCGCAACAATCTTCATGGGGATTTTTGATAAAAAGAATAAAGTCTTTTAATGATTGCATTTATTACAAGAAATTTATAAAAATAGGAAATACACAGAAATTTCACATCATTCTGGGAATTTTCAGTACCATTTACATGAGTCAAGTACATTTTATTCGTCGTTAACAATATTCTCGTTGTTTTCTTCGTCTTGTTGTCATCCAATGCAATTTCTGAGCTGGTTCGATGGTTTTCAAGGACCCATTATCAAAAAAGACCCGACTCAATTACTATTATTCATTAAAATATGGATGTTTTTGTAGGAGTCGAGAAATATCAAAAAAAAACTTTGGCCTGTGTTCCCAATATTAAAAAAAATTAAAAAGTGGTCCGAGACAACCGATACCATAGCTATGGAGTATCCCTTTCGCGTGAATTCTGAATCATGAAAAAATATCCATTTTTACTCGAGTTATTGGAGAATATGTCCGTCCGCTTTATGTCTACATTTCTCGAATTTGCTCTCCTGGATTCACAGCAGGAGCTTCAGGTAGAGGGCACGTTTTGAGGCTGTTATCTCGGAAACTATCGAGTTTTCGGAAGAAGTCATAGGAACTATTTTTGTATGTAATGAATTGATCTTAATTTTTCATCCTATCAAAAATTCTCTAAATGTCATATTTTGACCAGAGAGCGAAAAACGGATTTTTGGAACTACGGAGCCATTTTTCACCATGACACCGGGCCTGGAGAATGGGGGAAATTTCATTATTTGAAAGACCCAGTTGAGACCAACAATTGCGACCGGTGTGATCCTTTTGCTTAATTAACTACTGGTTTGTCCCATTATTTACTGGACTATAATTGAAATTTTTCCTCCAAATCTTTGATAATATATAAAATGGGAAACTTGCACAAAATAAATATTGACTATTTAAGGGCCACTTGTATAAACTGTGGTTCCCATTAGATTAAATTTGACCGATTGGTTAAGTCTTGAGGTTCGTCTTTACGTGACGTGAAGCCGAGGCCCTAAATCAGTGGCATTACTTTAAATTTTTGGCCCATCAAATCAACATTAAAAAAAATACTGTAAAGTTTTTGATATTTATTTAAATAGTTATTACTTGTGGGATAAAATTATACACACTATAGCTAATTACTATTTATTTATTTAAAGAAACACACTCACACTGTATTAAACTTAATTTATATACACACTATACTCAATGTCTACTAATTTATTTACACTAATTTACTTACATTTATTTTTACCACTTTAATATTACACTATTTATCTTCACTATTTAATTAACTGTCCGATTACTAAGAACTTCTGTAAACTGTCTGTGAACTAACTCTTTACTGTCCGTTTCACTAATTGTTCACGCACTGAAAAACCCGCGTATATATAGTCCTTCTCAACTCTAGAAAATTCCAGTACCTTTCGCGCTCGTTCTATGCACAAACAAAGCGAATGTTCTCGAAAGGGGCGCAGCCACCAAAATATACAGTCGAGGGACAGGACCGGCTTTGAGTTGGTGACCTCGCAACAATACTTTTGCAGAAATATATTTATTTTACATAAAAAAACAACAATTTGTCTAATAATAGTAGTTTACAAAAAAATAATATAAGACCATAGTCAAATAGGGTTGGACCCTGACGTTTAGGCTGCAACTACGGCAGACATTGTCAATGGTAACGGGAGGAAGACCTGAGCACTCTTCCCGCCGAATAAGAATTTTCATTTTCTGATGACACTGACGTAATTTTGTTAAAAAAAATTTTCATCAGGAAATCAAAATTCTAATAATTCCGACCATGAAAGCCTACATTTTTCTATTAATATTAGATTGTCAAGAAAAATATAAAATATCAGACTGTTGAAAAAATGATGATAGGAAAATTAAATAATACGAGAAACAAAAAATTACATCAAAAATTTATGAAATTATATAGAGAAATCCTTCGTTCTAGCCTTTATATTTGCATAGTCCGTTATTACGTCTTTAATTTTCATTTCTTCGGCTATCTTTGCCTTAATTTGCAAATAATTACAGATCGTGTAAACAATATTTTCCAATCGAATTAAGTAGACGGTTCTTAATTATTTTCAGCTTTGAAAATAATCTTTCAGCTGTGACAACGGTGAAGGGTAGGGTAAGGAACAACAATAACAAAGCAGTACTTAATGACATCTGCGAAGCTTACCTCGTTACAGACATAATGAAAATTTTACAATCAAAAGCTCGGCAAATTGCACAGCAATCATAGTGTAAAACACCTAGGAGACTTCTGGATAGAAGAGGAACTATTACTTAAACTAAACTTAGCGAATATCCTAAAATTCCTTTGGAAAATAGGTCTGAAGGAAGTACTGAGTACTGAGGCTATTCTCAGGAACTAAGTAGAAAAAGCGGTACACAATAGATCTTCAGACCCTGTATCAATTTAATGAGTTTTGATCAAATCAGAACAAAGAAGAAAAATTTACTAGTTACACGACCGATAGACAGCATAATTGAGAAAAAAGTTTTAGCAACAATGTTAAAGCTAGACATTCCAGCAAAGTTTCGAATAATGTCCTGACGAGATAAACTATACTCCACCGAAAAATCGCTTTTGTTGTCTTTCTTGCTTCCAGCTAACCAGAAGTTAGGAGGTCTAGTTTATTTATGTGTTGTCTCCTGCGGCATTTTCCGGCTTTCTCAAAGGAAGGAGACTTAATTATTGTGTTATTTCATAGGATACAGTTCATCAGAACATTCCTGAAAATATTCAAGTTGAATTCTTTACAAATAATATATCGAGAATGAAGTCATGCTTTTGAAAATATGCTCAAATTTCAATTTAATGTTTGGTTTTAAAAATAGAATTAAAGAGAGAATAATCTCAAAATTACAATAAATTGTGAGATAATAACTTCACATACAGTATGTCCGTAAAATATGGAATAGATTTATCATTTTTTGCTCTGCCAGAAACCTGAAACACATCGTTTTTTAGTTTACTTTGTACATCAAAATTTCGGCACAATTTAATAACTTCATGGGAATTTTTTTTATACAACACCCCGTATTTTCTGACATTTTCAGATTATTCCTAATGATCTAATTTCAATAAAGTACGGACAGAATTTAAAAAATTTGCGCTTAAAATTTTTAACAATTTCCAATGATTAATAAAATAATAACCCTTGTTGTTTTTGTCAGTCCTAATATGTTGAATAAATTTTGTTGAACCTTACTTATAGTTTCATGCGAAATATTGTTCATTTCTGTTTTGATTCTTCCTTTTAATTCTTCTGTATTTTCTGGTATCATTTTTTAAATAATGTTCCTCAGATGAAAGATATAAAAATCAAACTTACTACTCCAGAAGAGGAATTATAATTTAAATTTGTAAGAACGTTTAGCCCAAGCTCCATCTGAAACAACAGTAATTAGGGGAATTCCATCTTCATCTACATTTCCTATGCTACATGCATACTCAGCTTCTTCACGTGCAGCTTTTGCCATTTGCTCCCATGCAGTTGTTAAAATAACATCTCCCACATTCTTATGGTGGCTCAAGTATGTTTTATTAGACATGCATGGCATGTTTACTGCAGCACATAGTTCTTCAACTAATGTGACAGCCACATTAATGTTTACGTAGCTTTGATCATCTTTTTCTTCATTTGTTATTTTTTTTATAACATTACACATTTTGCATTTCAGCAAAAATGTGCTGTAGAAACCATTCCTGGTTTCTTGTAATAGTGCCATATCACTTATACCACAATCAAAAGGTGAATGACTCTCATCATTTAGCATCTGATTGAAAAGTATCTTCTGCCAGATATATCTAATTTTGGTGACACTTATTGTCTACTGTAAAAAAAAGCAAATGATAAATCCTCTCACTAAATATAAATCTAGATGATGGAGAAACTTTTCAAAAAAAATAACCTCAATTAATAGTGGTCACAATAAGTATAAAAACACTATAATAGTTAGTTGCTGAAAAAAAATAATAGTACCCAAATAAAGAATTGGCTTTACCTTATATCTGCTGCAGTAGTATTCATTGTATAGTTATGATCTTGCATAAACGGCAATGAATC
>OX387424.1:30671316-30963816 GCA_947563755.1 Lochmaea crataegi
AAGAGACGATAAGAGACGATAAGAGACGATAAGAGACGATAAGAGACGATAAGAGACGATAAGAGACGATAAGAGACGATAAGAGACGATAAGAGACGATAAGAGACGATAAGAGACGATAAGAGACGAGAAGAGACGAGACGAGAACAATGTCGCGCTCGTGTGAAAATAGAAAAGGCGAGAAAAAACTATTTTAAGTAAGTTATTTGGTTAGTGTTAATTATTTTTTAGTAAATGTATGGAGCGTAAAACTAATTTCAATTATACTTTGGGTTCCTTAACAGATGTATCTTTGTTTGTAACGGAATCTTAAGACGTAATTCTCAATGACTTCAAAACTTCAGATTAAATTGTAACTTTGCACACATATCAAGTTGGTGCAAAATGTCCAATACCTTAACCGCACATCAAGTTTTCCTAGAAGGCGAAGAGAAAATAATGATTGGTAATCATCCTTCCCCTTCTTGATAAATATCCAATTCTTGGCAGCTTAACCTAACTTTGCGCGCGGCATCTCGATGCCAATGTAGAATTGATCTTCCGTAGATGCTTGTTTGAAATAAATCGGAGAGTTCAAACATTTTTGAAATTTGAAACCACTCACTCACTCGTCAAACTGTCAAACAAAGCATATTACATAACCTGGAAAGACAGATTAGATATTGGTAGGTAGCCGCGAGCGTGAATTTGGCTGTCCAACCTTCCTCAAAGAATAATTGCCTTCTCTGTCATATACCGATGGTGATAGTGCTTTGCGGAACCGGAAGGTCTTGACTGTTTTAATTACAAGTAATGCGCATACTCCAATCTATTTGTGCAGGATTCAAAATATTTTATGGAGCCGTGTCGTTTTGACCCCAGGGGAGCCGTTTCAGTGTGTGTCCTGCTTTAATGGATATCATTACAGTATAGTACAGTTCTTGTATATCTCATTTTTATTGATTTTTTGACATAATCATATAACCATTGAAACCTAGTCAATGTAGTTATCACGTCTGATTTTCTAGAGCAGTTAATTGAAAAACAACGAAAAGTAGTACAAAATCTTTCTGTGGTAATTAAATTTTTACAATATTTTCATTCAAATAAAAGATTTGTCTCGGGATATTTCAAAAATCTAACTCACCATCACCGGACGACATTCAATGTGCAATAAATCCAAAATGCTTTTTATTAGAGTTTAATAATTCCATTTACGAACATTAAAATTATCCTCCTGTCGGTCGTTTATACATGACTATATAATTTATACAAGTGATAATAAATAAACCATCATATTATCTGTTTATGGTTGGGAAAGGTCATTATCACCGACGGCGTTGAGATCGATATTAAACCGCTGCTCAAAGTGATTACACTGAAGCGGAACGGAAATTACGGAATTGAGCGTCTTTCACAATGTTGCAGATATTTTCTTTCGAATTTATTGCGAATTGAGTTATCAGAGGCTTTATTCAATATAATTGGTTACTGGACGATTTTGTACTAAACTCTTTTTTCGGTTATATATATATACAGGGTGATTCATTAGTGCGATAAAGTCCAATATCTTGTGTCCTCAATAATATTAAAAAAAAATTTAACCGATTGAAGCCAGTCCAAAGATCCATATTTTGAAATTAGTCGCAATTGTACAGCGTGTTCCAGAACGCCGTGCCGGATCAAAGGAACATTTTTTTACCCTGTATTTTAGTTCAAATTTTAATTCTTCTTGACTTCACTATTGCGATGATATAAGGTTGCAATAGGTTAAACAGTGTACCTGAACACTTGTTCCTGAAAATCGTAAGAGTTCAACGCCCCGTATACTTTAAAGAGAAATCCTCCCTTGGGCACTCTATAGTCCTAATAGTTTATATCTCCAATGGGTCAGTGCTTCACATTCGAAGATAATGTTTGAGGCTGTTTCCTCCTCTTCCATACACAACCAACAGATAGATTTATGTGTATGTCAATAGTAGTCAAATGTTTCTTAGGGTACAGAAATCCGGTGAGTAATCCGTCACTATCCATATTTGGCCCCTGCTGAGTTTTAATATTTCGTTAATCAGCGACTTCGAGAGTTTTTTACCAGAAGTATGCTGTGTACCTACTTTGGCACGTGGCTCCAGTACGTCTGATGTTTTGTTTGAATCCACCAGTCTGGATCTGATCTGGGAGCATGCTAACGATTTCAGTACTGCTTGACTATCGGAGAGTAAGTATAAGGATCTTTTGGCCTCTATACCCTCTTTCGATGTTCATTTGCAAACTTTGCGTATATTTCCGCCAGCCAACGTTCCATCCTGACTGCATGTTTCCAGCCCATTTCAGTTTAGCTGGATATTGTATGGTTGGTTGTCGTTATCACTTCTCATTTCAAGAAGTAAGTTTGTAATAACATCTGTTATTTTGGAATTACTGTGATTGTTGATTTCGTCCTGCCAATTATCAATGTATTCCTGCATGTATGCAGCCATTATAGCTTCCGTCTTAACGTGCAGAGCAAGAGGCGGAATATTGAGTAGTACGGATTCCATTGCTGCGGTCGGGATGCATCGCAGTTCCTGTTCAATTAGTAAATGGAAAATTGTACAAATAAATTAATCCCCTATACAAATTTTATCGTACGCTTATGATCGAGGAGCAAAACCTTACATTAACAATTGCATGTAGGTGATGCTAACCAATAAGGTTAAGGGTAATCGCACACGCATATGATACAGTCGTGACGCGACTCGTTACATAAGCATAACCACTCAGATTTGTCTCTATCAAAAATCGCTTAACATGACAAAAATAAGTTTTCACTTAAAAACACTATCGAAAGAAACACAAATCCTATGGTTCGATTCAAACTTTTTGATTTACACTGTAATTAATTTCCCCATAATTAATGAGCATCGTTCTCTGGCTTTTTTTTTAATTTCACTGTATCGAAAGTTAAAGTAATTTATAACTTTGTTCGCACTCTGTGCAAAACGACCCACATTGAATATAAAACCGTCATCAACATTAAAAAAAAGAGAGAAAAATCGTTTTACGTTTACCCTCGCCTCGCTCAATTCCAAGGGCGTCGATATGGGGGGGGATATAAATAGTAAATTATTATATTCTCAACATAAATAGTTTAATTCCATCAAACCTCAAATCGGACATCAATGCGGACTATTCTTCAATAAAATAAAACAAGTTTGCGATAAGGATGCTTATCCAAATGTATACCTAGCTCTATATTTAATCTCTGTCATGCCTGTGAGTGTACCAAGCTCAGAAAGAAGTTTTTCAACCCTTAAAAGGTTGAAAACGTGTGGCTTAGAGCAACAATGGGCTAAGAAAGGTTAGTGGCATTAACATTGCTACATATTCATAGGGACCATAGGGGATGAGTAATCTGTGATAGAGACATAGATTTAAATTTGGATGAGGTACTAGAGAGATTTGCAAAAATGAAAAAGTGGCATTTAGATTTTATTTTGTAAATTTAATGAAGTTTCTTTTTCCCTTTTGCCTTTTTGACAAAGAACATTAGTGATTTATTTGTAATAGACGTTTATGTTTCTTTTGAATTGTGATTTGTTTGTCAAAAGAAGTTTTGTTTCTAATTTTAAAATATGTTATTTATGTATATCTACAATATGATTTTTTAATTACCTAAACCAAAAAGCCCTTACACCCTATTACAATGTTTATTTTAAAAACAAAGCTAACCTAGTTTTCTCACCCTCTTCAGCAGTACTACTTTTAAAATTAATGGTCGAAACACACCTATCAGCACTTCATAGGGACAGCGACTGTGGACAACTCGACGGTTGTGTATGCGCTCACTTAACGCCTCGACACGGGATCGCCACCGCCGCGATACCCGACTATAGGCTTTACTTTATATTGTCAGATATATTCTATTGGCATGCCGTCCGAAAAATATTCTCTCTGAGAAATGTGTTGTGGTTGAGACGTTGACGTGCCTTGTCGGTGCTGTGCTGATCACGTGCTGATGAAGTTAGGTATGCGTACATACATTTAAATACACATAAGAAATAAAATCTGCTGGTGATGATAAGTCGCTGTTCCTATGAGGTGCTGATAGGTGTGTTTCGACCTTAAAGGTGATTATTAAAGTGTTACAAGAAGAGGGCCTATGGGTTCGTCACTACATACAATTTCAACCAATTAAAAAGGAAAACGTGGTAGTAAATAGTTTATTTGCTGTTTGATGTTATTGGTACAAATTTATATCTAAATGTATTTTAAAATGGTAAGCAAACCATATGATACATTCAAACACAAACGGAACATAGGGATTTTAAGCACTGTATCAGAACTGCTTTTGAACTAGTCGTCCAACACCCAGCTTCAACAGATTAAAAACACGATTATTGCAATCGTTCATTTGGACACCTATAACATATCGTACAATTCCCACCACTTCGTATTCTCAACTGTGGGCGGTCCTTAATTAGCGTCAGACAGTCACTAAACAGCAGTCGGTAGGTGAGATTGTTCAAGCCCATAACTTTGTTTCAATTTAAAGAATCCTATTTTGTTTTATTTACGAATTTATTTTTATTTTGAAAGCCGTTATGGCCAAAAGAAATCGAAACATATTATCTTAACTCGAAACATTAATTGTTAAAGAGAATTTAACAATTAATTTTCGATTTTAACAACATAAAACGTAAGCATATTGTTTCAATATGTAGCGACGTTTACTACCCCCATCAAATAATTATTCAATACTAAATCGCAGTTCGCACATAACTAACAAATTTTGGAAGGAGAAGGGGCGGGCTCTCTTACAGTGGTTTTGAATCCATCTGTCCAGATCAATGCTCGATATTCATTGAAGTGAACTTATAGAAATGTTTTGTTGGTGGCCTATTTAGATCGGAGAGTACACTAAATCCCTATGTTCCGTTTGTGTTTGAATGTATCTGTATATGGCGGTATCAACAATTATGAAGTCCCCTTTTAGTACTAGAAGGTGTACACAATTTAAATAAAGTAAGTAGATCTTAGGTGATAATATACTATGTGTATGATACCTTAAATAAGTGAATAACTACCAAGATTAAGTGAGTCTATTATAAGTATGTTTCTTTATGAGTTTCTCTAATCTGATAAATATATCCCTATGAACTTTAATTATTCTCTATGTTTTAGGTGGATATGATACTATGATATGATATGATATGAACACTATGATGATCTCTTGATGATGTTCTTTGTCTGCGATAAGTATAGTAAAAAAGAAAAACTCTTACTTGTTACTAGATGATAATGATGGTTTTCTATTGGCAAACCATGCCATGAAGTAAGGAAAGCAACTGTTTTCAAGTTGCAACATGTAATTTCTACTTGGTAAGCCAGGACAATGAAGCAAGAAGAGCAGAGCAAGTTCAACTGATGACTTGTTATTCTAACGGTGGCATGCGGTAGCGAATAAAAGCCAAGTAGTTAATAATCAAAAGTCAGGTAGTAGTAAGTAAAAGCCAAAGGTGGTGTGTGGCTTTTATGTGGAATAAATTAAACCATTAAATATCCCCGTTAGGGCTTCTTCCCAATTTTTTTTAAGAAGAGAATACAAATAAGTTTAACTTACTGTTTTTTCTTTTCTTTTGTATTTCAGGCTATTTTAAATCCGAAATTGCTTCGAAAAATTGCAACCCATCTGGTTCAAAAGGCAGCCATTTTCCAAAAGAAAAAAATACAAGGTATGCAGTCTGAACTTTTGAATCATAAGTCCATTAAAAACTAATTAACAAATAACGACAATTGATTAGTGAGCTATTTTACTTAATAAACCAAGACCAACAATTAATTCAATGAAGAAGAAAATCAGATTGTAAACAATAAATATTACCCCTTACTTTAAAACAAACACACGGTATTATTTATGATTCTGTTTTACCAAGTTTGAATAAATATGGAAACATTAGAAGTTATATATATATTTTTTTTGTCTAAGGTAAGCTTTTCGTTATTTATCGTCAATATTTTTAATAACTGATTCCAAACCGTAACACCCCCTCCAAGAGTAAACATTATCGACGCCCCTGCTCAATTCTAGCAAAAGATAACAATGGCGCAGAGAAAATAGTACATAAACAGGGAGTACCTGTTTATCAAAATAGGATTTTATTCTGGAGTTCTTTAATAAAAAGAAAATTTTAATTTTAGGAGTATCTTAAAAAGGTTAATAACAAAAAACATAAATAGAAGTTAAATGTTATCAAAAATGTTTATAAGCGTAAATATAATTTCTCTTCAGGCTGATGAAGTGTATTTAATAAATGCATGTCGGAGTGCTCTTGTTTGGAAACATTCACAAGGCTTTGCTTTCCGTTATTATGTGTATTCGAGCGTTTTTCATAACTTCTGTCATAAAACCTGTTTAATGTTTCGTCAAATATATTTATTTATCCATGGGCGTAGAGTACGGGGCAAATAATGAAATCGAGAAAATAACATTTGATTACAAATGAAAGAAAAAACAAAATTATGTGCAGACTATAAAAAAAATATAGCTCGGTGATAGATGATAATAAATAAAAATAAGTTTAGAATTGCTGGGAAATTATTAATTAAAACAACTTTATGTACATCAATACATTTTGAAGATCCCGGTCCACTGTGCCGTTAAAATGATTTACAACATTACTTAATCCTGCAGTGGCGCCGTGACTTTTGTTGAGTTTAGATGTGTAGAGCAGTATTTTATTTCAACTATGTTTGTTTTTATTATAACTTTTTGCTGAACGACCAGCAAGTTTTATAAATATATTGAATTTATTAGTACTTAATTAGTATGGCATTTTGGAGACAATTTGAAACGACAGTTCGAGATAATCTATCGCAGGAATCTTATGATTTATAAAAGACTAGAGGACCCGATAGATGTTGTCCTTGTCTTATCATATTATACAAATGTTGACTATTTTCATTTTGATTAAAAAATATCACTTTTTTACGTAATTTTGGTAAAAAAATCTGAAAGTATTCTTAATGTTTTGATAGAAGGATTATATTTCCTGAAAATTCGAATTTTCTTTCAATTTTTCGGGCAAACAAATTTTTTGAGTGAATTTGACCAATTATTTGAAATGACCGTACCAAAAAAACTCCTATGCAAAATGTCAACAATATCGGACCAACCGTTTAGGAGAAATTCAATATGAACCCGATTGCAGCGCCACTTACTGGCACTAATTGTGAATCTAAATCATCCAGTTACCTACTGTGATGCCTTTTGGCCTAATATAATAATAATATTAAATAAGAAATAAATTCCATTGAAACTAATTTCAATAAATCATTAAACGTTGGAATATTACATAAATATAAGTAGCAAGGTCGACAGGTACGGAGTCAAGTTCATCACGTAAATAAACATTAATAGTAAATATTAAATAAACATCGAACTGAACTTGAACCGGAGTAAAAATATACATGTGACAACACAATCAAAAAAGAATCAGTAATCAGTAATCAAAAGTAATCCAAGAAAACTCCTATGCAAAATGTCAACAAAACCGGACCAACCATTTAGGAGAAATTCAATATAAACCCGATTGCAGCGCCACCTACTGGGTCTAATTGTGAATCTATATCATCCAGTTACTTACTCAAACACTCACAAAATTCCATGAAAATCGGCCCATCCGTTTAGGAGTTATTCAGTGTGAACTCGATTGCAACGCCACCTACCGGAACCAATTGTGAGTCTAAACCATTATCAAATTCACTTGAACACACACACACACACACACACACACACACACAAAATTTCATTAAATTCAGTCCAGCCGTTTAGGAGGAGTTCAGTCACATACACACGGACAGAAGATTTGTACATATATAAAGATATGCAGATATATGAAAATGCCCACGGACTCTAGGTGTGCGAAACAGGATTACAAACTCACGTTATATTAACGAGCGTGAGTTAACACAAAACGAAATCGCTATAGTTACGGGAGAGGACCTCACTTACTAACTATACTGATGGGTCAGAAACAAACGAAGCAGTAGGAATAGGGATTACAGATCATAGCACTCGGACATCAACAGCCCTGGGAAACACTCCAACAATATTCCAAGAGGAACTATTAGCAATAGATTTTTGTGCTCAAGAGAGCCTCAGAAAGCGCCTCAACTCAGTCAGAATATTTATTGCGTCTCATAGCCAGGCTGATTCAAAAGCTTTGAAGTCTACACCTTATAAGTCTAAATCAATCTGGAACTGCAAACAATCCATCAAGCAACTGGAAGACACAACAAAGTAACTTTGTTGTGGGTGCCAGGGCATAAAGGAATTGTTGGAAATGTGTTTACTGATTGTCTTGCAAAGGAAGCAGCAAAGGAAGAAGTCTAAACATGGGAAAAGGAACTTTGCAGCCTACTAGAAAAATAGTCCAGGCCCAAGACACTCAAACAAAGAAGTTATTACGACCTTGGAGCTTCAGAAATCTTATCTCAGAGTAATCACAGGAATTCTCGCTGGTCACTGCTTACTCAGATACCATCTCTGTAAGATGGGCAAAGTGGACAGTGAACAGCAGATGAGACGCTGGAACACAGTATCTGCAAATGCAGGGTAATCGTCCGCCAACGCATCAAATACCTGGAACAGGTCTACTTAGAGCCTGATCAGGTTACAGACCTAGCTCCAGAACGGATAATAGGCTTTCTCAGAAGCCTAGATATCTTGAACTAAAAAAGGTACACAAAAGATCTTATAGGTCGCTGTGTGGTAGGGCCAACTGGGTCAATCGGCCCCTTAAACTTATCTACGGTGGTCAGCTATCAGGTGTTCTGATCTTGTTGCCTGTAAACGTAGATGTATATTACAAAAAAATTTAAGAAGATGGTCAGTTATTGGTGCATTCATTTCATTTCTCTTAGTTCCAAGATGGAAAGGGAACTTTTAATTACGGGCATGAGTAGTTATAATAAATAATTGTTCTTTTTCTACCTTTTTAGTAGCTTTACTTTTTGGTCTCGTTACCATTTGTTCAATTTTGATTTTTGTTGTTTTTATTGTAATTAAAATAAATCTTTGTTTATTGATTGTGTATTTTAAGGTGAAATTTCAGATATTTCTGAAGATGATAGTGAGTTTCCAGAATTTGGAGCAGAATTATTAGATCGGCAGTGCCCGAGAAACGAGAACTATATTGAATAAATTAAACACATATTTAAAGGCTCCCTCCTGCATTGAGTTGCATTGTGTTCCAGCACACACCTCTCATTTTTAAGAATATGTTTGAAACTCAATTCAGGAACAAACCTATTATTACACAGTCTTCTAAGAACAGATACAATCAGTTTACTTTGCTTTCAAATGTTGATAATATTTCTTAATTTTCCAATAAATAGATACCTACTCAATTTTCTAAAATAATAAAAGCTGAGTGCTATGAATAGGGTGTTTCACGAGTATACGCCTGTTTTGGATTGAATGTGATGACAAATATTTAGATTTAAATATATTCCAAACACAGATAGTCCTTACAACAACACTTCTCGCCCAATAATAAAAGCCGTCAGAATATCGCTTGCCTCACTTATAAATAATATCAACCTCACCCAAGCAACTCCCCTTCCACTAACACCCACTCCTCCCTGGATAAAACATCTCGCACGGTTTAATACAACAAACACGAGATCCCAAATGAACTCGTACAAAAAGTCTTCCTAGAAATGATAATCCTAGTCCTCTATACTGATGCTTCAAAAAGTGAGACTGGATAAGCTTATCCCCGACCCCTCATCATTGTATTGTTAACGAGGAAGAGTTGTTTAGTATCCTCCAAGCCTTCAAATCCATTTCTCAACTCAAGAAACATTCAATCACTAAATTTTACCTTCACCAACCATCCCTTGGTTCATGATTCCTAGCAACATCTCCCCTCTTAAGATATAACAGTTTAATAGTTACCGTCACACATCGGTATTAGCTTCGTTCCAGCAGGCGTTAGAACCGATTTTGGTATCGTTCGCGCAAGTGCTGTATTTCTTTCACGTTCCAACTGATTAAAGTATCGTTCTTGGGACTGCTTGGGACGGTATAGTATGCAAACTGTACCTTCTGGAAGGGGTGATAAAGTTGATGTGTCCATCCCAAATTCGAGTTTGCGCACTATATAGTACTCCAAACGATTCCAGTACGGTTCATAAATGCCAGTTGGAACAAACCTATTATCTGCAACGATATCGTTGATCGCCTCGAAAAGAAAGCTGCTTCATACACTGCCCCAACAACCAGCATTCAAATTTGCAGCGACCTTAAATTTATTATCAAAAGAAAATCTAAAGTATTACAATTAATCAAGGAAGCGCACCTCTTTATTAAACTATAATTTATATCGCTATTTTTATATATTTTTTATAATAATTGTAAAATTGCTCATGTGTTAATAGCCATATAGTTGCTGGGACAAATGAAATTTAAATAAAATATTGTACTTTACGACTATTCTTTTATTTTTAATAGATAAAAATGACCTTTTGAAATAAGTAATGGTACGTCTTTGAAATTGACCGACAATCGTCGTAAGCCGGCAACAGCAGCAGCAACAGTAAGCGAGTGAGTACGGTTGATTTCAATCTTTTAATGGGTATGTAAATTTAATTTGCTCTAGTTATTTACCAGCATTGCACGAAGTTTAATTAAGCAAAATGTGCCTTTGTTGGAATTAAGTTTTCGTGCTTGAAAAGTGTGATAAATCCTTTAAATTTTACTTCCTATCATCAAAAATCGTTTACTTACTTAATATTTTGCTTTAATGATGGCAGTGTTTGAAATATGCAAACAAATAATATTAACTTATCTTTTAACTCGGAAAAACAATTATTTATTTTCGATTTTCTCCTTTTCTGAAGAAATACATTTAATGATGGTACAAATTACTTCAAATTGAATATCGTAAATTACCCTTCGATTCATTAAATGACGTTGAAAAAACAGCTTCTTTATAAAATCCCCACTGATTTAAATCAATACGTCATTTGATTAAGAACAGCTCGTATAAAAATTACGGTAACTTAATACCATAAATGGCATGAAGCCAACCGAGAATTCCTAATGAATTCTAAATTGCGAATGCCTAGGAATACTAAATCAATAAGAACCGAACCACTGTTTACATTATCATCACCATCATCATCGTCATCATGTTTTTTATAGAGTTGTAGAAATTTCCAATGGAAGAGAGATAAACAGATGTCATCCATATTTTGTTGTAACGTGAAGAAAATTGAATCAATTTAATATCGGTTTATGACTTATTCTTCAATATCGTAATTCTTGAAACAATCATTGATGGCTTACCTATTTTATAGACCCATTACATTGGCTTGCCCAGCCTATCAAAAGCGGATTAAATTTAGGGGCTTTTTAGGTATTATTTAGGTGCATCAACGTTTTTTGGATAATTACATAGGAATTAAGTGCTTCAAGATACCTTGATGACATTTTTAAATTTTGCTTTATATTTGGGGCAGGCTACAAACAATTGTGAATGTTATAAAAAATCCACAAGGGGCAATTGCTATACTAAAACTACGAAACATTTCAAATTCTGCTAGATTATGGAAACCTACGTATCTATGCTTTTTTCAATAATTAGAAGACCGTTGATGCACATAATCTATCATTTGTGTACATAAAAACCACTTATTTTGATTGGTTGGGCTAGCCAGTTTGATGTGTATCAATTCTAAATAAAAATCTATTGCTGATTTATTACAGCTATTCAATTTTTTGACAAATTCTGGTTATACAACGTGAATACTAACCTATATAGGGTGTTCAGAAAATTCCTGCCCAACGCAAGTTCAAGATACTAGATGTGATTTTATATTCATCTAAACGAATTTACCTTAATCCAAAAGTTACTTCTAGCGCCCTTTGAAGATGACGCTGTTAAGCATATCTCAAAAAACCGCTACCTACAAACTTCAAACTTGGTACATTGTATAACCCTGTAGTGATGAATTGTTTGCTATCAATCTGCGTTTATCACAAATTGTGTTCATTCAACATGGAAGATGTAACGTGTAAATCAGCTTTTCGACAAATCTTACATTAAATTCAAAAACTATAAGGTATTTTCCAAAAAAAAATGTGCTGTAAGTCTTAAAGTCGATGACTTAAAGGACTTGCTCAAAACAGTCAGAGTCCTTTTTTGTGTCCCAACAGACTTCCTGGAGGTGAAAGAACCTTCCAAGATCCTACAACTTCTGGAAACTCAGAGCACGGGTTTGAAAACAGAGGATTGGAGGATCTTAGTAAACCATCCTGAGGCACAGGGAACTTCCATTGTGCTGGGATGGATGAGCATTCACTGAAGGTGCTGACAGATAGAGGGTTGAAGGTATACCTTGGCCTGTCACAAGGATGAGGATGGGGAAAAACAGAAACCGCAAATGATGCAGGTACTTAAGTGATCCTGCAGCATAATAAAGCGGCATTTGCTGCACTAGTGCACATCACCCAAGGCAAGACAGACATAGTCCTACATTTATGGAGGGCATGTAAGAGGAAGCCAAGGTAAGATGTACTATTCCTCTGCAGGAAATCCCAGAACCTGCATTTTCGTGAGGAATGAAATACAGGCATTAAAACTGCATGACTTCTGTTTTAGGGACCAAGTAGTCTTGAGACTGAAAATACAGATTGCAGGAAACTGGACGGAAATTATTATAGCCTCAGTATATCTGACATTTGACTCACCAACCCCACCTCCGTCCTATGAACTGGATCAGCTGGTGAACTACTGCAGGGCTGAAAACTTGCAGACTCTAATTGGGATGGATGCCAATTCACACCACACTGCGTGGACTGGAGTAGCAAGAGGAGAGTACCTATTAGACTTATCATTTCTAACGATTTAATAATAGTGAATCGGGGGGCCAAACCAACTTTTATGACAAAATCTCGTAAGGAGATAATTGACATATCCTTAGCTGCTACTAAAATAAGCTCTCAGCTAACTCACTGGCATGTGTCTGAGGAACCGTCGCTTTCGGATCATCGGTACATCTGTATGGAAATTTCCGAAATGGAGAAACCTACATTAAAGTAACATAATCCGAGAAGCACGAACTGGTAGAAACACAGGAACGACCTTGAACACCTACTAGGGAATGTCAAAAATAAAATAAAAAACAGAGATGATATAGTGCTTGCCTCCGGAACAACTTCGCGAGGCCATCGAACTCTCTTACCACAACAACTGCTATGAGGTAACCCGTTCCTCCTAGAATAAATTAACCTGGTTGAACAAGGGGCTTACCAAACTAAAATTAAGAACTCGTAAACTGTGTAACAGTGTGAAAAGGACAGGAGAGCGAGAAGAATATTACTCCACTCTGACTGCTTACAATAAACAGATCAGGAAGGCAAAAAGTGATTCCTGGAGGAAATTCTCAGAAACGGCTCGACTCCAGAAAATCCTTGCCAAAGATCCTTTCAATATATATAGAGACAATATTTTAAAACCCAATGGATCATACACGGAAACTGGTAGCGAGACTCTGCAGATTCTACAGCAGGCATATCTACCAGATTTCGTAGAGGCAAGAACGGAGCTATCCGTCAAATCTCCAACTCCCCTAGCTCGTGCGAGAAAAGAGGATTTGAGTGCTGCTAATAAAGTAATAACCTAGTGAAAATGCACTGAGCTATTAACTCGGTTAAGTCATACAAGGCTCCCGGACCAGATTGTATAATCACAGCGCATCTGCAGTAGGGGCAAATACATCTACCTCCAGTACTTTGTAAACTATTCAGAGCAACACTGGCAACTAGATACATTCCAAATGCCTGGAAAAGGCATCGTCTTTATTCCCAAACCAGGAAAGGATTTTTCCCAGGCAAAGTCATTCAGGCCAATAACTCTGTCTTCTTTCATGTTGAAGATAATGGAAAAACTTATTGATAGGCATGTTAGGGGAAACTTTCTCACTGAAAGGCCACTACATTATAATCAATCAGGAAAATCCTGTGAAATAGCCTTACACCAACTGGTGTCGAAAATTGAGGATGCCCTAGGAAATCAAGAGCATTTCTTGATATAGAAGGAGCGTTTACCATACCTCCTTTGATTCCATGATAGCTGCTGTTGCAAGGCGTGAAGCAGACGACACCACATATCGGTGTATGAAAAACATGCTTATAACAGGACAGCAACGACAACCTTATTTGGAGATTCCACGGATGTATCGATAATGACGGGATGTTCACAGGGAGGAGTCTTATCACCTTTGCTGTGGGACCTCGTCATAGACGAACTCCTGGAGGAATTGAACGGGAAGGGGCTATACACCCAGGGGTATGTATATAATCTGACAATACTTGTACTGGGGGAATATTCTAGTTATATCGGAGCTAATGCAACATGCTCTGGAAATGGTGTAGGAGTGAAGGGTGAGCCCTGCAAAAACTGCGCTCATTCCCTTCACTAGAAAATGGAAGCTTGAGCGACTAAAATTGCCAAGCCTCTTCAACCTACAGCTGTGTCTAAGCGAGGAGGTCAAGTATCTGGGTATAATTCTGGCTGGAATTCACACCTACATGACAAAACCAATAAAGGGAAAATGGTCCTAATGTGTGGTACAACCAAGAGCACAAAAATACTAAAGGCTGATGTGCCGAGGTCTCGATGCCTCTGACTGGTGGTGCCGAACCAATAAATCAATCAATAACCCTGTGGTGATAAATTGTTTGCTACCAACTCGCGTTTATTAAGGCCATCACAAATTGTGATTATTTAAAGTGGAAGGCGTAACGTGTAAATTTGGTTAAAATGTTTATGTATCAGCTTTTTGACAAATTTTACATTAAATTCAAAAACTATAAGGAGTTTTCCAAAAAAAAATGTGCTCCTCTTTGAATTCGCTATTATGCACCGTTTACGAGAAAAACAGCTAAAATTTTTTTTTTGGCATTCAATATCATTATTTTATTACTAAAGGATCTTTATAGTACCCAATTGGCTTCGACAAATTAACAAGAATTGACATTACGTCAAATTGCATTGGAATTAAAGAGTTATTATTGTATCGTGAAAAGGTAAAATAATTCTAATTTTCTATCAAAATGGCTAATCACTCACGCAAAGAATATGCATTTAATTTATGGTGAAGTGCAATGTAAAGCTCGCGCAGCCGAACTAAGATACGCGGAACAGACGACATCCCAATCGATCAACATTTACGGCTCTCCACCACCGCCTTAGAGAAACTGGTTCAGGAGTACCTAAAAGTAATGTAATATTACAGAGTTGTACGAAAATGATGGATTGGGCGAGTCAATTGGCCTGCAAGATCGCCCGATTTCCATCCATGCGATTTTTGTTTTTGGGGATACTTAAAATCATTAGTTTATGCTGTTCCAATACAAAATCGTATTTAGTTGTCGTATAGAATATATGGTGTATGTAATGAAATTCAAAATAATCCCAGAATATTTTCAAGGATTTTGACAATCCTTACAGAAATCATTGGATTTATGTTTTGCAACAAATGGTCGTCATGTAGACCATTTTTATGTATACAATTCAATAATAATCTTAATATTTTCAGAAAATGAAACACAGTTGTCAAAAAATAATTGATTTTTCTCGAAAACAGTGAATAATAGCGTATTCAAACACAAGCCCATTTTTCCGGAAAACACCTTATATTTTTTGAATCTAATGCAAAATTTATAAATAAACTGAAACACAAATATTAACCAAATTCACTCGTTTTCCCTTCCACGTTGAACGCCCGTGATTGCAATAAAAATCGTAGATTAGTAGTAAACAATTAATCACTGCAAGTTTATACAAATTTGAAGTTTGTAGGTGGCGGTTTTATTGAAATATGCTTAAATACTTACATTTCCAGCATTCAATTGAATTTTAAGCTTTTTGTGTTATTACTGATATTCAACAAATTAATTAGTTGAATCCAAAATATCTTCAAAGTTATTTCATAAATAAAATAAAAAAATCATTGTTTGGTTTTATGAAACCACGATGCAAGTGAAACTTTTTTTCGGATTGTAGGCAATTAGCTGAAAATTTTCGGAAAATTATTTTATTTAGGATATTAAAATCGTGTTTTTAATCTTAACTTAATAATTGGGAAATAATAATGGCAATCAATAGTAGACAAGAGAGGAATCTGCTTCACTTACTGAATACTTGAGAGAAGTATTCAATTTTGAAATGAAAAATGATAGATATATACCAACCACGAGATATGGTACTACGATCGCTGCGGTTGATTCTAGATACATTGAAAAAATTAGATGTGTTCAAAATGATTGAATGATTTAAATAAATATTGTTCTCAGTTCTCTAATTATGTATTCCGTATTCTAATACGCAGATTGAAATTAAAATGTATAGTTGGATATATTGTCTAGCTCTAGCAAAACAACATCGTACATTTTTATCAGCCCACGTACCAAACATTCCATGTATAAATCAAAAAGTGAGGTTTTATCAATAATTCTCTCTTTTTTTTTTAAATTCTTTCCAAATTTTCTTTTATTGTCATCCAATTCTGAATTATGTTGAAAATTTTAAGTCTCTAACCAATCGGAAAATAAGTTTAAAATCATGTACAAAGTTCCACCCGACATACAAGAATAAAGATTTAATAAAAACGTATAATAAAATACACAAATACCGCGGAGCACTACTTGCACGATTGAATGAGAATATAAATAATATTACACGGTCAGCTGATGCGAGCCAAGGGCGCCGTCATATTGGTCTTGCGCCTTTAACTTTACTCCTATTTAAAAATTACAATGTTGTGTAGAGAAATAAATTACCTTAAAAATTATGTGTCGCTCGACCACACTTGCTATTTAAAAAAATTGTGGGTTAATGCTGCAGGGGGTTGCATTTTTGGGTATGAATTTTATATGAAAGTTTGTCCTCCTCCCAGTAAAATTTGACGTGTTTTTTAACATTTTGAATACACTCTTGGTTTCTGAGTTTCTCTATGTGTCGAAACCACCATTTCAAAATCTCAAAATCACTTTTTTTCAAAATGAATGTCCCATATGTTAGTTTGTACTTTTGTTTTCCTAGTGGCGAGTAGCTTTGACAAAAATAGTTTTATTTTTTACAGATATTCTGTAGTTTAAATATTTCTTTCAGCTATATTTGCTATATTTATTTATCATAATTCCAATTCGAAAAAGAAATTTTAATGTTTACAGTTACGTAACTGCTATGCTTTGTAATTATTTCACAGACTAACAGACTATATAATTAAATCGAGGTTAGTAGCACAATGTCGGTGTCGCGCATCTGTCAGCACTTTAAATAAGAAAATTGAAAGTAGCTAATTAATAAAATCATAATTTTTTTTTTTAAATTATACGGTTTGCTTAAAGAACGTATACTTTAATTTCACTTATTCTTTGGTAAATAAATTGTATTTTGACTACATTTTTCCAGGGAACCATTTTCCAAATGGTATAAAAATAGACTCATGTCTTCTTTGATGTCATCCAGAAATACGTTTACTAAATGTAGGTTCTATTACGAAAGTAGAACATACAGAAACTATAATCATGTTATGGGTAGATTTTTTCAGTTTTCCAGTAAGCAATGGTGTACCTCAAGGGTCAGTTTTAGTTCAAATCCTTTTTCTTTGTTATTTATTAACGATGGCATATCGGTATATGAAAAACATTCTTATAACAGGACAGCAATGAGAACTTTATTTAGAGATTCTATGGAGGTCTCGATAATGAAGGGATGCCCACAGGGATGAGTATTATCACCTCTGCTGTGGGACCTAGTCATAGACGAACTCCTGGATGAATTGAACAGTAAAGAGCTCTAAACTCAGGGGTATGCAGATGATCTAACAATACTTGTAATTGGGAAACTCCCTAACGTTATATCGGAGCAAATGCAACAAGCTCTGGAAACGGTGGATATAAGGTATAGAAGGGAATGCCTGCAAAAACTGCGCTCATTCCCTTTACTACAAAGAGGAAAGTTGAGCGACTGAAACTGCCAAGGTCTAGTATAAGGGTTCGATTCTGGATCTTAATAATGGCCCTAATGGCTGCCAAACGGATGATAGGAAACACATGGGGACTAAATCAACGGATCGTACACTGGCTATACACAACTGTGGTGAGACCAATGGGGAGTATTAGTCTGGTGGCCAGAATCAGATCAAAGCAAAGGAAAGCTGAACTGGAGCTATCAAAACTTCAGAGCCTGAAGGCAAAGGATTATCATAATGTCGAATAGTCAAGCAGCCATTAAAGCACTGATCTCTTGTGTAATCAGTTCCAAAATGGTGATGATAGGCATTCCCACACCAAACCCAATGAACAAGGCAAGAACAATATAGTACCTTACTGTAGATTCCAGGACACACTGGAATATAAGGAAATGAAATAGCAGATGAACTAGCACTGAAACACACTTTTGGGAGGCTGGAACCCTTTTGCGGTATCAGCTCCAATGTAATATTGGAAGAAATAGGCAAAGCCGATGAAAAGAGAAGGTCTGACCATTGGAAAGATCTAGTAGGACATAGACAATCAAAGATTCTTCTGGGTGACTACCACCTGTTGAGATCAAATGAATGCATAAGTCAAAGTAAAACTGCACTAAGAGTTTAACAGTGATCCTATCGGGACATTGTCGCCTGAATGGGCACCTGAAAAAGCTAAAAATAGCGGAGGAAGAAGAATGTAGATTCTGTCGCATGGAAGAAGAAACCTCCATCCACATACTTGCGAATTGCACAGCAATTCAGAATCCTAGGGCACAACACGTAGGAGATTACTAGATAGAAGAGGGACATTTACCTAAGTTAAAGCCTGCAGATATCCTAAAATTCCTCCGGGAAATAGGACTAAAGGAGCTATTAGTCTCTGAGACTTTCCTGAGGAACTAAGTAGAAATAAGAGGGTACAATAGATCTTGACTTCGCTATCGACATAATGTTTGCAAATAAACATCGAATGCGTGTGTAGAGGCCAAAAGATCCTTATACTCTCTGATAATCAGGCAGCACTGAAAGCCTTAACATGTAAGAACTTGTGTTCAAGAATCCAAAACCTAGCATTTCCTTTAGAAAGGCAACGCACATCAGAATGAAGAAGAAGTTCACCGTTTTTTTGAAGCTTGCTTTTTATTGCACGACATAGGACTTTTGGGAAGGCTAGTGAACTCGTGAAACGTTGTGAACCGTTCGTCACGCAACATTGTTGCCAGATTTCTGATTAATCCACTAATCCAATGAAATTTAAATTGAAGCTTGATTCTATTGCACGACATAGGACTTTTGGGAAGGCTAGTGAACTCGTGAAACGTGTAATGTTACGAAAAAGCGTTCGTCACGCGAAGACTCATTCTTCGACTCTTTCTCGGCCGCCCGCAGCGCTAACTCTCTCCCCTCTCTTCCTCAGCCGCCTTCTTCTTCTCTCTTTCGTAGGCTAAACAGCGGCAAGCCTCTCTCTCGCTCTCTCTCACGCCGGCACGAGGGATTCCCAAACGGTCGGAAGAGAGAGAGAGAGAGTATCGCGCGTCTTGAAAAATTGTCAAAAATTTTGAAAAATAGTCAAAAATTGTCAAAAATTTTGAAATATGGTCAAAAATGGTCAATAATTGTCAAAAATTGTAAAAAAATTGTTAAATATTTTAAAATATGGTCAAAAATAGTCGATAATTGTTAAAATTTTGAAAAATGATCAAAAATTGTTAAATATTTTGAAAAATTTACAATAATTGTCAAAATTTTTGAAAGTTGTCAATAATTGTCAGAAACTGTCAAAAATGGTCAACAATTATAAAAAAACTGTCAAAAATGGTCAATAATTGTTAAAAATTGTCAAAATTTTTGAAAAATTGTCAGAACCCGTCAAAAATTGTCAAAAAATAGTAAATAATTGTTAAAATTTTGAAAAATGGTCTAAAATGGTCAAAATTTTTGAAAAAATGACAAAAATGATCAATAATTGTCAAAACTGTCAAAATTGGTCAATAATTGTCAAAAATGGTCAATAATTTTTAAAATTTGAAAAAATGGTAAGATTGTCAAAAATTTTGAAAAAATGGTTAATAATTGTCAAATTTTTTGAAAAATGGTCAAAATTTTCGAAAAATTGTCAAATATGGTAAAAAATTGTCAAAATTTTGAAAAAATGGTCAATAATTATAAAAAACTGTCAAAAATGATCAATAATTGTTAAAAATTGTCAAAATTTTTGAAAAATCGTCAAAAATGGTAAGTAATTGTCAGAACCTGTCAAAAATGCTCAAAAATTGTCAAAAATGGACAATAATTGTTAAAATTTGGAAAAATGGTCTAAAATGGTCAAAATTTTTGAAAAATTGTCAAAAATGATCAATAATTGTCAAAAATTGACAATAATTGTTAAAATTTGAAAAAATAGTCAAAAATTTTGAAAAAATGTTCAATAACAATAACCTTTTTTTTAGTTTCAACAAGAGACTTCGAAATTATCCACGATTTAACACCCTGCTAAATTTTTATAGTCCTGGTGCATACGATAGGTTGATAAGGAAGATTTTAGAATTTTTTGCGTTAGTTTAGTATTAGTGAGTTTTGGTTGTTTGGTTTAATCACACAGATAGATCAAAAACACCCTCAGGCTCTGGTGCAGGTGTATACGGGCGCAGACCTAGGACAGAAATTTCAACCTCTCTAGGATCCTATGCAACCGTATTTCAAGCAGAAATTTACGTCATTGCTTCATGTGTAGAAAAATTGGAGCAAACTAATCTCACACATGAATCAATAAAAATTTTCACGGACAGCCAAGCGGCTTTGAAAGCACTTAGCTCTTACCGTGTAACGTCGAAACTGGTTTTAGACTCCCCTCAATAGGAGAACTCAATAGAGTATCGCTGGTCTGGATCCCTGGCCATTCTGTCATGGATGGCTATGAGAAGGCGGACTCTCTTGCAAGGGAAGGTGCCGCACGCGTTTTTATCGGACCAGAACCTTCAATTGGCATCGCAATAAGCTTTGCCGAACAAACACTAAATACCTGGACAGCAAGAAGACTTGGACTGTCGAAAGATCCGACTTGTCGTGTTTGTCTGGAAGATGATGAAACAGCAGAGCATATAATTTGTGCCTGCCCCGCCGCGGCATTAATCAGTTATCTGATGTTTGGCAGGGTCTCTCTCTCGCCCTCGGACCTGAAATATCATTCACCTATATTAGTATAAAATCAATCGTGCCTTTTCGTTAGCGTCGATGTACCTTGACGTTCCTCGAAAAACCTAGAGTTGGAAGCGTGTTATATAGACCCAGATGCCCAATTCAAGTATTATTGTCGGTAAAAAAGTTGCCAGATCTGTATAAGAAATTTAGATTTTACATATAACTCTTCCCATCTCTATTCTTATAAAAACTTCTGTCATACACACTCACACCAGAACATTAGTATACAGTCTATAAAATTCTAGTATTCGTCTATGGCTATAAAACAATAGTTGGTTACCTAAATTTAAAGGTTATCAAAAGGATTCATATGAATAAATAAAAGTGGCCTAACCTACTTATTTAAGAACTTAATCCAAAATAAATTTCCAGGTTAATTAATCGTTTTTTTTAATAACGAAAATTATTGCAGATGATGCCCCGTTATTAGATAAACTATACCACCGCTACAAGAATTATAGCACATAACATACTCTATCGTTGGCTGCCTTTAGGTCTATTCCGTAATTACGAAGCGGAAAGCAGCCAGTGATTTCGTTTTATGTAGTTGCATGCCACCGAAAACTTTTATGAAAATGTTTTACAATGTCTGAAAACTTTCTGAATGGTTGTTTCGGATTCAATGATAACTAAGCAAACTGAAGCACGGCCGGAGATGTTTAATAATTTCAGATGGGTGTTAAGAAAACACGAGATAAACACAGCGTTCGTGCTATGGAATATTCGGTATATTTCATCAAACATTTTAATTGTTTATTTTATAAAATTATAGGTTCCATAAAACAGGGTAGACAACTTAAAGCTTGTATTGTAAATTTATATTTCCAAAATAGAAATGAAATTTTTATCTTTTAGTTGAACTTGTTTACAAACTAACGGACGCCAGAGAAGCCTGTTGTAAAGTTTATAATAGTCACAAAATACCCTACTCAGTACTCACACAGAAGCGACATATCCATTTTAGGTTAAGAGATTTTAATTTGACATTTTTGATAGATAGTATCACGCACCGAGAAAACCGTCTAATCGTGGAATGAAACAATATTTATGTACCGTAAATTCTAAGCACCCTGTGGGGTAAATTGAAGGCTACAATTTTTTTCTTTACAAATGATCAGAAAGACTAATTAATTCTCGATATTTTGTTTTTTAATTAATTCCAATATTCTTCTCTTTACAAAATGTTTTTAAAGAAAACTCTTTAATTAGAAATGCAAGCTGTTACAAGAGCACGAGGAGGATTACGCGTTATTAATTTGTTACTTGTTTATGTTTGATTTTATTTAAATAATTCTGTTGGTATTGAGAATAAATATTTTTTTAGTTTTTTCTTAGAATATTAATTCTCAGTCGTCGGGCGCCGACAGAAGCTTGCTTGTTATGCACAATAGAATGACCATTTTTCGTGAATTTTTCACCATTTTTTAAAAATTTTGACAATTCTTGACCATTTTTGACAGTTTTTGACGAATTTTGACAATTATTGAAAATTTTTCAAAAATTTTAACATATTTGGCAATTATTGACCATTTTTTTCAAAATTTTGACAATTTTTGACCATTTTTCCAAATTTTAACAATTATTGACCATTTTTGACAGGTTCTGACTATTATTGGCCATTTTTAATAATTATTGACCATTATGACAGTTTTTTATAATTATTGACCATTTTTTCAAAATTTTAACAATTTTTGACCATTTTTGACAATTTTTCGAAAAAATTTACCATTTTTCAAAAATTTTGACAATTTTTGACAATTATTGACCATTTTTCCAAATTTTTGAAAATATTTGGCAATTATTAACCATTTTTTCAAAATTTTGACAGTTTATTCAAATTTTTGACAATTTTTCAAATTTTTGACAATTTTTCAAAAATTTCAACATATTTGGCAATTATTGACCAATTTTTCAAAAATTTTGACCATTTTTCAAAATTTTAACAACTATTGATCCTTTTGGACCATTTTTGACAATTATTGACAATTTTTGACAATTATTGACCATTTTTGACAATTATTGACCATTTTTGACAATTATTGACCATTTTTGACAATTTTTCAAAAATTTTAACATATTTGGCAATTATTAACCATTAGCCTTTTCGGAAATATGACAACACTGTTGCGTGACGGACTTTTCGTAACGGTTACTAGTTTTCCTACAATGTGCAAAAAAAATCATTTTAATCGGTTGAAAATTTATTCTAAATCAAAATTTTAAGAAGTGTTGCGTTAATTTTGTCCATGAGTTTAGTTGAGTGAAAACCAGGAAGGAACACTTTAGAGATAATCACCAAAATGGTAATTTCAATTCATAATATTTAGTCCAGGCAACGAAGGAAAAATAGCGGAAATAATTCATCATGTAGAAGCCAATTTTGGCACATTTGTAGGGGAAGATGTTCTTAACACATACTAAAAGTACTGAGGGTTGGGGGTGAAGCTAAGGGTGGGGGGTCTTTAAAGGTTCCTTTTTTTCAGTGTGCTTGTTAATAACTCGAAAAATACTGCCTCTAGCGAAAAAATGTTTATATACTAAATTAATCTACATAAAATTCTCTATAAAAATAGCTCCATATACTTTTTTGCTTGGATCAATGGAGTGTGCGAGAGGTGTGAAGTGGAGGATGATGTGGGGCATGTGTTTAGATGCTGGAGGAACGAGGAAGTGCTGAAGAAGTTGGAGAGGAAACTGGGGGAGGCGGTGTACCGGGAGAACATGGTGGAGATAATGTTGAGGGGGGAGGAGGAATGGATAGAGGTGAGAGGAGTAGTAGAGAGCATTGTTAGGGGGACAGAAGGACTCGATATGGCATGAGAGGTAGGAGTGATAGTAGGGAGAAGACGACGGTGTGAGCGGAGAGTGTGCGAGGGACCGCCGCCCGTCTCGAAGTATGCTAGGGTAGTGATTCCGAGGCGGGGGTAACGGCGAGTTTGAGGTGGGTTTGGTTGGTAGGCATCCCCTTGGGGATGAGTCATTATTTGGGTCCTGGACCCATTCGAACATGAGTTTCCTATCTCGACCCGAAAAAAAAGTGCTTGATCTAATAATGTAGGAATCTTATGTTTAGATCTTTTTGTCTTGAATTTGGGGGGCAGTTAGTCATAAAATGATTTACCGTTAGTTTTATTTTACAATTTTCACATGTTCAAGATCTTTGACTACGTCTAAAAAATATTGGCTCCCAAAGCATCTTACAATCGGAACTAACAAACCTCTGACATACCCAGCGTGACCTAAACATGGAGCCTTTCCACCTTTGAGGAGGAGTCTCATGCCGGGCAACCTTTTTTGGTGAAGTGACAATAAAGCCTTTTCAATATTACAAATATTACAAAATAATCTTTTTCTCCGATCTTGGGAAAAGTGACACTATTTTGACCTGTTTTCTATGCGCAAAGCTCAACATTCCAGAATAGTGGGCAGTTGCTAAGCAATTAGAAAATAACAGTGCTACTGTTGTAGCGTGCGGTAATGTTACAAATGGATTATTACAATAAAATGAAACAAAGTATGGTTTTAATTTTTATATTGATAAAGTTGTTATAAAAGAAATAAAAGAAACATCTATATTCCCAAACGACTGTGATAATTAGCAGACGAGGAGCGTAGCGACGAGTCTGGTAACACAGGAGTTTGGGAATATTATGCTTTTCCCACTAATTATACAATATACTATTTTCTACGAGCGTGTCGAACCGCACGCATCTAAATAATGAAATTTATATCCTTTTATTGAAATTTTGTTGAAATTAATAATTATTAATGATTACCTCAATAACCAGAAGGTAATTAATAAATTTGTTAGTTTGTATCTAATTATTATATGTCTAAATAAATGATATTTTTCTCATTTTCCGCACGCTTCTAGAAAAAAATGTTGTTCCTAACACATGCGTAGAGTATCTTTTCCGCACTTGAACGCATGTCCCACAACTGCGGTCGCGTGGGGAAAAGTATCACTTTCCGCACTAGTTAGGAAAATAACTATATCATTACAAATTGGCACACAAAATCTACTTATCTTTACATTTTTATTTTATTATATTACTAGTTCGAAGAAGGTTTACAAAAGACCAAAGTTTGTATGAAGAATATCCGTTGTTGTGATGTAATTGTCCGAGGAGTTCTTTCAAAAAGGAGGTTAACAGGTTAAAGCAAATTGTTATAAAGACATTATTGTTTATCTCAATATTTATGTAACCAATTTAAATCGACTTTTTTGTCGTTAAAATGGTAGCAAGTGCGATCCTGTCGTATCTGCTTGTTTATTCTTGTTTCACAGTCGCGTTATTTTCGGAGAAACGTAAAACGGGGTCAACCGTTACATCCCACATAAATATTCTTCCAAAACACGGATGTAAGAGTTTGAAAAGTCACACGCTAACTAAAAGTGAAGTTAAACTGTAAATACGTTTATTATATTGTATTATAGTTCATTCATAACATTTGCCTGTTTGTTCACATCCCCTACAGTTCCGTTGTTCTTCTATTAAGTAGGACGTTTTAAAGATATATTAGGTTCTATCTTGATAATTTTTGTTGTGTATGTCTGTAAGAATACTTTTTTTTTACCTCCCTATATAAAATCTATAAAATTTTAAAATTCGAAACATTCCGCACTCAGACACTTGACATGTGCACATTCCTAAATGGTCGCAGTCTGTATTTATGTTAACAACATTAAAGATACGAAGATATCGAATTACCTAAACCAGCATTGGTAGAATCTCAAAGACAGGCATAAGAAAAAGAACATTTTACTAAAAATCTTTGCTGTGTGAAGTTGAAATTAGTTGTCATTCTTATAATTTAAACTTATTGACTAAGTGCAATTTCTGTGTGTTGTGGCTGTTTGCTGATTAGGGTGAGTTTTCTCACTGAGTAATTAAGTTTTATCCATTAGCATTTGTTTTATTTCACAATCAAGTTATTTCTTTAAATAAATTAAATATTATTATCAATCAATATTTTATAGTCAATTCGATTAAGTCTGATTTAGACAATCTTATTTCTAAAATGTACAGGGTTGTATTGTCTGATTAAAATGTATTTGAGAATGTACTTATTGTATATTTTGTTTTACCTACGAGGTGTAATGAAAAATAAAGTTTTCCAGGGGTCGTACTGTGGTTTGTACGGGCTAGTGATATTGCGGTCAGTGTGCTAGTTTTGTCACTGCTATAGCACAAGAATTATTGTTTATTATTCCTGTTGCTATAGTCAGTGTGATTGACCTGTTTTTATCGATCGATAGTGGACACTGCGGTCAGTGTCGACGGAATGAAGAATTAATATTTTGTCAGTTCTTTACTATGGAAATGAAACCACTAAGTTCTTGACATGAATCAACTTTATTAATGTTGTTCTCTAGTTAAAGATGACTAGGACAGATAATAATTTCATTTAGTTACCAATGTCAAATTTTGATTACTTTCTTTAATATAAAAATACTTTTGGTAAACTTGATTGCTCATCCGTATCTCTTTTTAATTTCAGGTACGACATCTCATATCTGCCTTTGGCCTATCACTTAAGTATTTTATTTAATTTTACATTATTAATATTTGATTTACTATATTGTTTTATTTTGTTCTCAATTATACCGAGTAAATTAAAATTAGTAAATGTTTTATTGCAACAACTTTTAAATATCTCCTGACATTAGTTAAACGTAATAATAATAATAATTATAATAGCATCGCCCATGGTTACAACATTTATTTATTTACATTTATTCATTTATTTATTTATTTATTATATATATTTTTTTATCTCTTACATGTCTGTTATTAATAGTTAATACTTTGATACGAATAACGAAAGTGTATATCAAGGAACATCAACGCAACCGGGAATGTTTTATGCAAAATCCAATATCTAGAGCAGAGCCAGCGCTATGGGCGGGTGAGCCGGGCCTCTACTTGGGACGATAGCCGTAGGAGGCGGCAAATGGGCTGTAAAATTATCTACTTTATGAAGAAAATGATTAGACCAAGATGTTGGATTGTGTACAAAAATAATCAATTTGTAGGTACTATGCCATAAATATTTTAATAATACTTCTTACCCTAATAAGAATAAAATATAAAGGTTTGTGGCTTCAAGTGCTCTCAGCTATTGGTAAAATATAAACATGTGTTAAGATAAAATATCGTCTGTCAAAAATAGATTTGTAAACAACCTTTGTGTGGATATTATGTATTCTTAATTGCCCTTTGAAATATTTTTAGTCTTAGTTTAGTTCTCACACAGAAAAGATCAAGCTTACTCGTGACGATTTTAAAATATAAATATATCCAAGTTTAAAGATAAACTCTGTGTGTATTATTTTATCCCATTTCCTAATACAAGATTCATTTGAATACTTATGAAAAATTAATAGAGTGAATTTGGATGAAATTTGATTCCAATACTTTTAAATATAGGTGAAGTTGGTCTAAAATTAATTGCAAATGCTTCAACACTTAATTGTCGACATAAGAGGATTGTGGTATGTAGTTTTTAAATAAAAACATGATTTGAAAGATGAGCGGAGTTTTCGTTTATTAAAGACCAAATCCAAAACCTGACCAAAAATACAGATATCAAGATAGATACTTAACTATGACCAGAGACGTACTATTATAGCTCAAAGATGGTACCATTGTAATTTCATTGGTATTGAACCTTGTACTTCGAAGATATATTTGGAAACAATCTAAATAAAATAGGAAATGTACAGTGATTGAGGTATTGTTGAGTTAATGGCGATGCCAAAACAAGCTAGGTACCTAACTATGATCAGGAAGGTACCGTTGCGAGGTCACCAACTAAAAGCCCGCCCTGTCCCTCGACTGTAAATTTTGGCTGCGCCCCTTTCGAGAACATTCGAGTAAAACGCTTTATTTGTGCATAAGACGAGCGCGGAAGGTACTGGAATTTTCCAGAGTTGAGAAGGACTATATATACGCGGGTTTTTGAGCGCGTAAAAACAATTAGTGAAACGGACAGTAAAGAGTTAGTTCACAGAAGTTCGGACAGTGAATAAAATAGTGAAGATAAATAGTGTAATATTCAAGTGGTAAAAATAAATTAGAACTAATATACCGAGTGTAAATAAATTAGTAAACATTAAGTAAAGTGTGTATATAAATTAAGATTAATAAAAAAATCAATAGTAATAGCCATAGAAGTGTGTATAATTTTATCCCACCGTTAAAAACTATTTAAATAAATAACAAAAACATTACAGTACTATAGTTTAACTCCTAGGTGATCCCATTTCAATTTCATTGGTATTGGACGTTGGATTTCGAAGATACACCAAAAAGACAATCAAAATGAAACAGAAAATGTATAGTGATTGAGATTTTGTTGGGTTTATGACAATTCCAAATCAAGGTAGGTACATATCTATGATCAGGATGTAGGTACTAGTTTATCTATCACTCAAAATTGTAAAGGAAATAACCTTAACAAAAAAAAACTGACAGATATTCAGTTAACTTTAAAGCAAAAAATGAATGTCTTGTACAACAATGTAATGCTTATTTCTTGTTACATTCAATGTAATTAAGAAATTATTGTGTATTATGTAAATATTGTTTTATTATTTTGTCGATGCCAACTAAATGTCGCGTCGCACAATTCGTCGACACTCGGAAATTTTAAATGTAAACTCGTTGTTTCAAGTTTGCTATTATACTCTTAGTAGCAAGGAATATAATTTGCATGGTTCACTTGGCAAAATTATAAAACAATTAATAATTACATAATAAATAATAATTTCTTAACGAAACAACAAATAAGTATTGAACTGTTGTACAAAATATTTCTTTTTTGCCTTTTAGTTGACTGTTTTCGTTGAAATCTGTTTTACAATTCTGAGTAATAGGTCCTGACCTGATCATACAAAAGTTTGGAAATGTCATAAACGCCTATACATTTTCTATTTGATATTGATTGTTTTCTTGGTGTATTTTCGAAATCTAAATGTTGGACAAATAACAACATTCATGGACACCGAATATATGCTGCTTTTACCCATGATTACAATGGATATGCATACAATATAAAAAATTTATATGATATAGAAGAACAAAGCTGCATCCGAGCGGATAAAATGTGTAGATACGCTTAGCCAGAAATTTAGATCCCCAATTAGTATTCGTTGACCTGGTACACGGTGCTTTTGAAAAAACTAGTTTTGAAAAACGTTGGATTAAACAAAGTTTATCTGTGAGCAATTTGGAACTTATAAAATGAAAAGAGTGTAGTAATATTGGAAAGGGCAGGTTAGAACCCTTTCTGATAACCAAGTGACTTAAACAAGGGTATACTAAGTCTCCTACTTTATTTAAGATATATATTCAGCAAAGCTTGCGGGGCTGTAGAAAGAAGACTGGATACATGGAAATAGAGGTAGCTGACCAATATTTGCCTTTTGGCATAAAATAAAATAAAAAATAAATTCCTTTGAAACTATTTTCAATAAATCATTGAACGTTAAAGAATGCATAAATAAAACCCACGAGGTCGACAGGTACTCTGAGTTAAGTTCATCATGTATGTTTATTATAAGTAATTATATAACATTCAATAGTAAGTACTAATATGAACTTGACTATTAAAATAAATAGCTTAGAAGCAGACGCTAACAGGATTAATTTAAACAGTAATATATTATTATCAGATTATTCTGTAAGTAATCTATGATGATAGATACTTATACTAGGGTAATTATAGTTAGTTGTGTTTGTGTAATATAAAGTATGGTAATAAATATAACATATCCCAGTGCATGAAGTAGTAGTTTTATTGAAGTCAGATGACCCTCCGAATGACCTGGAAGATCACTAATTAAAGAGGCCTTTCCATCACAACATTCCAACATCACAGCCTGTCTTTCGCAGACAATCAAGTAATTATAGATTATGTGCAGAGAATGAGTGTCAAAAGATGGCCAAAAAGAGCAATTAAATATACTCTACAAAACAGAAGAAAACTAGGAATGTGCAAAATCTCATGGAATGGAAGAAATATAGAGCAATTGAAGAGGATGAATGGAAAGATAAGGAGAAATGGCGGTCGAAATGTGGGAGGCGGCAGTCGCCTTAGGAAACCCCCTAAAAAGTTAAATAAAAAATTCATAATGGGGATTAATAGACATACATAAACAAAAAGAGTTGTCGCTCTTCGACAAGTTAGTTATCCTTTAATATCAATTATTGATTAAACCTTTGTTTGATAAGTTTATTCACGAACAGATGCACGAAATTAGCTAGTCACGCACAGGGGAATTCACAACTTGCATTTTCAAACACGTAAATGGAACAATTAAATCTACCCGCCGGCTAGTGAACGACGATAATAAATTCTATCTAACATCGACATATCATGTAAAATTGATTGATATTAAATTATGATTCAATTAAATCGAGTGTGATGTATTGGGAAAATTAAAGTATTGCATGGTATACCTCTGTGATTTCTGCTGCGTCTATTCACTGCGGTCTATTCACAGAAATATTAGCATAACTGACTGAAAGATTGGGTTAGGTTTGTGGTGAGAGATTCGTAACAAAGCCGATTACTTTTTTTGATGAATTATATTCCAGATCTGACTGCGAGAGAGAAAGAGAGACACTACCCAACATAAGTAACCTGAATCGCGCCTAGGCGGACTCTGCTGTTTCGTCATCAAAGACGAAGACTGCACGTCGAATCTTCCAACAGTCCAATTCTTACTTATTATGATCCTTTCCAGATCTATTGTGGTCCTCTGAAAATAGAATAACTTCTCTAGCCCGACTCTTTTTATGTAGCCAATCAGCCTCGAGAGTGAACCTTTCATAAAGTTTTTTGTCGGTGGCTAGTAAACGAAAGCGCACATTCGCCAGGTAGTCGCACTGGCATTGAGAGTGCTTTGCAGACCGAATCTGCACGTGGCTTCGTCTATCAAACCCATTTTTGCGTGCCTGTTAATAGGCGTTCGACAGTTTTTCTATCTTTGCTTATTAGGTGTGCCGTAAATTTTTTCTAATGTTTCGCCTATCTCTGTCCTGGTGAAATTACCCACCATTCTAGAGATTTCTGCGCCACCCACTTTTTTGTGACCATGTTTATTGTCGATTTTGAAAATTCGCAGAATGAAAGGCATTGATGAACATTATTTGGCAATTTCATCTGCCTTTTCGTTGTCCTTATGACCCTCGTGCCCCGGTACCCAGGCTACCGTGTCCTTGCATCGCTTGGAAAGTTGTGACGTCTTTAGATAGCTATCCTTTGTTTTAACCCTACAATTCCGGCTCTTACATCTACCTCTACCCTAGAGCTGTCCGTATACCAGGTTTCCTCTTCCTGTATGGATACACCTTTCTTTCACTCTTCCCTTCCCGTTAATTTATTATTAAAGCTATATATAGCAACAAAGTACACACATACATACATACTGGTCAAAATTAAAACCAACCTTTTTGCTTCTACGCAGACGGATAATAAATTATTATTGACATTCCCTTCCACCTGATAAATATAAAGCTCTGCGTAATTGAGTGTGATTTCCGACACCGTAATTGTGTAAAAATGGGGTTTTGTGGACTTGTGGAATAATAAATGTGAATGTGTTAACTTTCACTATAATTCCATTCCATGATTTGGGAAAATTTACAGTGATACTATTCCTTGGAAAAAAAAGATTTTATGATAGTGAAAATTGAAAAAATATGCTCCGGAAAGAGTGTTTTTAAAATTAGAATTCCAGCAACTTCCATGATGTTGTAATCGGTCTAAACGTGTGCAAAATTTCAAATTATTCTGACGTGTGAAAGTTGAAAAATGTATTTGAAATATCTCCTCGAAGCCATTCAGTACTGTTAAGACCCACCTTTAACTACGTTGTGGATAAAGCTAAAAGCCAAAATTTTCAATGACCAAGGAAACCTAATATAACTACTTAGGTATTGTCATGATATGTATTATACATAATAAAAAGATATAAAAATAAAAACAATTTTTATCAATTACCATTTCTGATACTCTCTATATTTGTTTGTTAAATGTTAGAGAGTGTGAAGAAATTTATTTGAATATTGTTTGAAATAGTTTATATAATTTTCGTATAATATACCTACAATGCATTGAAGTTTTTAAAATAGCATTTAATAATAACTTGAATATTTTAGAAAACTTATATATTTTTGTAGCTAATCTCAATGAAAGTACCTAATTGTATATTAATACTTACGGTTTATTGAATTTAAAAGTTATTTTAAAATATTCAATGTAACACATGTGACAATGTGACCACTAATCGGACGACTTACTTATTTTATTCGTCCAGTAATTGTACGACTTATTTATGCTTCCAAATTATTTTTTCTTCCCCGTCGTAATTTAAATTATGTATATCTTTAAGTAATGCTATTTTTCCCGTTTCTTTTTCAATTAAATTTTTAATTTTATTTTTATTTAATTTCAAGTTCTTTTCTTTTTTTAGGTTTTGTTTCCGGCATTTTTCTATTGTTACACAATCTCTTTTGTAAAAAACACAGTGTACAAAATTTTGATAATCAATTATTATTTTATCCAAATCGCTATACGAATTAAATTTTTCATTTATTTGTAAATTTTCTGTACCATTTACTTATCCTTCGGTGTCTAATAATTCGTTATTGTTTTCTTCTAGGTCCATATTATCATGAATATCATCAATCCCATCAGAATATAAAAAATGAATCGTCATTTAACTAATAAATTATTAAATTATGAAATATATAATTTGAACTAAAGTTCAATTTAAAATTAGTGACGCGTTTCGCTACACAGTAGCTTTATCAATCATTCTCCCTTATTAAACCTATTTACCTAGAAGAAAATTCAGTTGTGATGGTTGTGAATAAATTTCCAGCTAAACTTTTTCAATACCTTTGTTAATATTCGTAGAATTCCATATTTAGGCACTTTTTGTACTTTATTTCCATTTAAACATATTACAATACTTTTGTCAATATCTTAGAATTCCGCATTAAGGCACTATACAAATTAAAAGTTTTTCATTATATCTTCATTAGTTTGATAAAGCTACTGTGTAGCGAAACGCGTCACTAATTTTAAATTGAACTTTAGTTCAAATTATTATGGAGATTTAAGCAAATTAAATTGTTTTATTTCATCGTTTTCATCAAGTAAAAGCCTGATCTATTCAATTAATAAATTATTGACGAAATAATTTGAATAAATAAAATTATTTATTCTTAGCCATCTTTTATAAATCAGGATGATTTGAATTAAAAACTTTTTTGTTTTTGAAATTTACTTTTATGACAGCTGTCAATTTTATAAATGACAAACATACAAAACCCAAACTTACACTACTATTCAATAAAATATTGGTGTATTATTGGAGGAAAAAAATTTAAAACAAAAGGTACTGGAGCAAGATCGTCAAGCACATTCCGGAAAAATTTTAATCCCCACCATTTTGGGACGAATAAAAAAAAATTATTCGTCCGATTAGCGGTCGACATATTCATGAATTTTTATTTCAAAATACTTTTATAATAATACAAATTTTCAATGTATTTTTCATATCATAGAATATGAAGATTATAAAAATTATTTATTTGTCAGGAATTACAGAATTTTGTAAATATTTAAAAAATTTATATTTTGACATAAATTGATAGAGCAATGGTCACTTGTAAATTTAATATACGCGAAGAAACTCAACCAATGAGAAGATAAGGAAAGAAATGAGATTCTATTGGTGTCTATAAGAAAAAATCATTTAAAAAGGATAGTAAGCAACAGTTATTGAAAAGAATTATGAAAAATTTGGAAAAAAGTCATATAGATGTTTGAGAGCTAGAAATTAGAATTTAACAATTGGGAAGAAAAATCAAAATTTAAAGCGAAGGATCAATTTTTGTTAATGAATTAATAAAATTTAATATTTTGAATATATTTTTAGTTGTAAAGAAAACTGATTAGAGAATAAAAAACCCACTCGCTCATAGAGATGAAAGTTTAAAAGGTTTTATGGATATATTTGGTTGAATAGTGAAGTATCGAGCGACATTTCCAAATAAAAAAATATTTTCAAAAGTGAATTTCGGACTAGTAAGATAGTGACAGTAGTAAAACGTCAAAAAGTGATTCATGCGTTATAAATAAGAAATATAAAAATTATATAATAAAATTTCAATTAATTATCATATAAATTTATAAATTCCAATTTTAAATTTTTTTTATAAATATAAATTACATACAGGGTTTATCATAATAAATAATTTTAAATTAAATTACATACAGGGTTATTAATAAAATTTCAATTAGAAATACTGTTTCATCTATAAATTTATATTTTCAAATTTAAAAATTCGAAAATGTTAATTAATAATATAATCACATAAAAAATATCTGTATTTTTTTCACTTGATAATTTCTAAATTTTGTAATAAAATAAAATTTAAAAAATAGTATTTTTATTTATGTGTAGTGGTGAAATATTAATATTATAAAATAATTACAGTATATTCCCAAATTTACACTCAATTTGAACCTGCAGTTCAAGAACTACTGCAAATGTAAGTTCCTTAATTTTGTCATTGACTCTCACTCACCGTTCACAAAATTATAAGGTACTTCTATTATAGTTTCAAAATTTGAACACAACTAGTGTTTAACCTATAACGCAAGTAAAAACTAAAACATACCGCAATTTCAGTCCGGTTTTCTAGGTGTCCCTGATTTCCGCCGGACTTTATCTCTTAAACTCCATTTTGAAGACACTGATATGATTTAACAAAATCATTCCTTATTCTTTACTTTACTTTAAAAATGTACTGCAAGTAAAGTACTCAGTACTTTTTTACTTTAAGTAGATTACTTCCAGTACTTTGATATTATAGGTACTGAGTACTTGCACTACCACAGTACTTTGCCAAAATTGTGGTTTGATTTCCCAAAAAAATAACAAAAAAATACCATTTTTCTACTTGTATTACAAAATGTAAGTTTTTGAATTCATCGGTTGTAAGGATTTTTGACTTCTATTCTATATATTTCAATTGTAATAAAATTTCAGGTAGTTTTCTGTTGTTTTTAAATAAAAATTCCAATCATAACGATTTCGTAAGTCACAATGAAAAAACGGTACCCTTAAGGTCGAGACACACGTAACCGCACCGTGCCTGATCCGAGTGTCTGCAGAGTGTCTGTCGTTCTGTCACATCCATATTGTTACGAATATGGACCGATTGTATCAAAATTTAGTACACATATGAATCTTTGTGTAATGTGAATTAATTAATTTTTGATTGGTGAAGGGGGAGGGGTGAATGAGAAAGAAAGTTTTGTAAACTATACCGTATGACATATCAAATGAAAGAGCTTGTTTCGACGATCTCAAATATATATTTCTAAAAATTTTAAAATGAATATTTTGAAAGTTATCCATGAAAGTAGATCAAAATTGACTATTCAGATTTCAAAAACCGTGGTAGATAACAGTTATCCATTGTCCGGTTTTTAAAATTTGCTTGGACAAATATTTTAGTCATTGAAAAACCATTACATACGTGAAATAATTAATGAAATCACTTGTGAACTGTACGTATGTCAGCCGGCAGCCGTTTTACACACAAACTCATTCAATTTCATGCAAATATTTGAAACTACCAAATGGCCCGGCATCAGTATTAACCGAATGATGTTAATATTGGAGATGAACAATAATACGATTTTTAAATTACAATGTTTGTAAATTCCAACGAATTATTTTTTCAGAACCAAACTGATGGTGATTATTATCATGGAAATGCGGTGGCTGTCGAATGTATCGTATTATAAAAACTTGTGTTTTAAATAAATGACTGTAAATAATCACAGTTCGATTTGAAAGAATATTTAGATATTTTTAAAAAGAACAACATTTTTAAAACGCATTAAACGGAGTTTTTCAATTCTTTGCTAAAACACTAGTTATTGTTGTAATTTTTTGAAAGATATGGATTCATTATACAGATCTGGAAACTTTTTTAACTACCATAACGGTGCTATTCTCACCTCTACATTTTCGGGACCAATATACGCATAGCGATATTCTAGACAATTTCACCCAATTCTTTCCTTCGTGTCGTTCCGTTCGCGTCGATATTCCTTGTCGTAACGTAGGGCCGGTTTCATAATATGTTAGTAAAGTCGACTTTATAAAAAGGAGGCTTTTAGCAAAGAGGGGGACAGAAACACCTTTTTGGGGGGCCGGAACCCCTTTGCGGTATTAGCTCCAATGTAATATTGGAAGAAATAGACAAAGCCAAAAAAGGAGGAAACCTTTTAGGACTTAGATTCTTCTGGGTGACTACAACTTGTTGAGATCAAATGAATGCCGGAGTCAAAGTAGAACTGCACTAACAGTTTTAACAGGGATCCTAACGGGACATTGTCGCCTGAAAAAGCTCAAAATAGTGGAGGAAGAAGAATGTGGATTCTGTGGCATGGAAGAAGAAAGCGGCTAATTTATTGTCTATCTAATTTAATCCCTTTTCCACACCACCAATGAGGTAGAGCTCTAGGCGCGTTTTTTTTCAAGTGGTGTCCCCAATTGGCCTATTCCACTAACAGCTCGATTTTTACTCGTTTGTTTGATCCTCTTCATTTATTATTTCTTCCTGTGGTGCATTTAGGCAACCCTGTCCATGGCACTTGTATTCGAAAAACGTAACCCAACTCGTCGACAGCCACATTGCTTAAAGCAACCCATTTTACAGCTGCTCGATATAAGTTTCAGAATTGAAATTGGTGCCGGCTCCTCGGTAGTAAAAACTGGTGATAAAATGTTGCCTATTTTTTGGTGAAATACCCGGTAAGAATGTTGTTTTAATGCTGCAGAGGTTGGTGGCAATCTAGGTAAAATTACAGCATGATTGGAGTTGCCAACTAACCTATTGAAAGATGTGAATCTGTAGCTATTCAAAGAAGTTTCCGATGGTTTAGCTTTATATAAGGCTAGAGTAATTTTCTCACCAGCGCTTTCAATTTCATTTTTTGTAGATTGAGAATTGTTGAAAATATTAACAACCTCTTCCAAATCCTTTATCTTGTTTAATAACCCTATTATTTGAGATTTTCCTTTTCCGAAAAAAGCAGTGGTATCACAACCACTAAAAGCATGTGCGAAAAGTACAGATTCTTTAATATTCCTAATAATATTGGATGATTGTAAATCAGAAGATCTGTAAATCTTGATCTTTATATTTGCTGGGGCTGGTTTTAAAAACATAATCTCTTTAGCAGGAGGAGCAAGATGAATAATAAGGGCGAGAAGATCTACATCCTGTCTAACTACAACCACAGTATCATGGTGACTGGATAGATCGATAGCGGTTGTGACGATTAGTAAATCAGCATCGTCTAAAGCAGTAAACGTATTGATATTCTCAGCATTAAATCTCTCGACAAGTTGAGAAATTAATCGATCCTTGTTAGCTAAATTGCTTAATAATGTCTTCTGTTGGTCGAGTATTGGTGCACTTTCATTGAATGCAATTGTAGCCGAGGTTCATTTCAGAAGTCGTTTTTGTCGTTCAAGACTCTTTGTACTACTTGCATTTTCAGCGTATCCATCAAACACTACAGTTACATGATGACCGTAATGCTTACGTACCTATAAAGTTAACATAAGCTGAATAAATGTCACGAAATGTACCTTGTTTTGGCCATACCACTCGATGAATCAAATTTCCACCATCAACTACAAATTCGCAATGATCGCTCAAGTTAACTGGTCGTTCCGGAACTTTGTTAAAAAATTCATATAGAGATGATTTCTTCGTCTTTCTTATTAAGCCTTTTTCATCGAATAAATATGCGGGAACCGAAGCAAGTTCAAAACTGAAGCACGATTTTAATTCTGTTGGGGAGTGAACCGTGCAGATTATTCTTTGTAATAGCTGAGTTGTATCAATTTGAATTATATCGTCGTCTTTTCATCTGACGGAACTTGTAGTTGACGCGATTGACTTTGCCATACGGGAACGTTTAAGTTTCAAATGTCCATATGTACTTCCTTCTTTAATTAATATTTCCATTGATTTTATTCCGATCTCTTTTGCTTCAAAACAATCGACGTTATCATCAGCAACGAGGCCACTTGAAAGTGATATTAAATTTTCCGTCTCGATGAACGGATAATGTTCCTTAAACCAGAGTGTAAATTTTTTACAATCGTCTTCATCCTTTTTGATTCTCCCATCTCGAAGTTCAACATGTTGATTACTACTCTTTGTTTCTATCTGGCAGAATTTTTCCATAGCCTCACAAACGTGGTGGGCTACTAGTAGTCCGCAAATCCATTTATTGAGTACGCTTTCAGTAAAGCCTCTTCCGTGAGTAATACCTCCAATGCTTTTCATGTTTTTCATCAACGTTTGTTTGATCGTCATGTCCGACCACACACCGCACCAGTGTTTATCGGAGCGACGAATAGTAAAAAAGCCATCTCGTGCAAATTTTTGAAATTCGTCATTAGTCATTTTATGGTTTAGAGTTTCCATATCTTGGTTTTGCCTCTTTCTAGCATTTTACGAATGTGTTCAAGAAAGTCGTACTTAAGTTTCTTTACGACAATGCCATCCTCTATAGAACCAAAATTTGATGTAGAATTGTTGAAACTTGTAAGAATTTCGTGCAGATGATTTTTGTCAGTTTCGTGTATCGATATTTCTTCGATAATTATCGTAGATAATGCAGCGTATGTAAGAAGATGTGCCCGTATTGCTCGAGCATAGGCGTGTCCAGAAAGATGTGGTATTGATGCGGATGCATATACTGTTGCCCACAATTCGTGAAGTCCACTGTTGCCCATAATGTAGCCAACTGATCCGAGGTATGACATTAACAAATGAAAGCCTCCCAACCTCACAACAATATTTGATAATTTTTCATTGTCGGCTTCTGCAGCAATTATGTCTCTTGCTTTAAGGAAAAGTGGCTGATCAAACGTGACTGTACATGTTGTTTGACCTAGTTTATTGGAGATTTCAGCAGCATAGCTTAAAACACTATATATGGTACTTAAATCGGTGGGTGGATGATTGAGGAAAGGCAAAGCAAGAACTTGTGATTTTGCATGTGACAAGGTACATGTTATAGCATCCATAAAACCTTGCCAAGATGGAAAAGAAGGCAAATGTAGATATTTTCCATACAGCCATACAAAATCCTGACTTGGAGCTGTTGCAGCTTTATCAAAAGCAGCTTCAGTGTATAGGTTTCTTATCGAAATTTGTTCAATTCCAATTTTAGATTTGTGGTAAGTTTGCATATCTATTTTTCTACATCAGCTAGCAATTTCGTCTGAAGATGGAACAGTCGACAATTTAGGTATTTGTGTATTGCTTACGGCGTCGTATGGTGTGACGCAGTGTATCCCACCCATCGCATGAAAAGTATCTTTACCAGTCATGGTGTTTATGTCAAAATCGGCGTTGTCGAACACAAATCGAGAAAAGGAGTTCGTGGTGATATCTGGATTCCAAAATTTGACAGCAGAGTGTTCCAACTGTGAAACTTCACTATGACTAGAACAAAAACCTAAATGTGAAACGGCTTGCACTATATTTCGGGAAGCAACTTTACGGAAGAGATACACAGCAAGTCCAAGCAATATAGGAGATATGAAGGAACGTAGTCTAGTAGCTGATATAATGGAGTGAGCAATAGCTGTACATTTCCTCTCAATGCCATCTTGTTTACCTCTTTTACTTTTGATAATCATTGTATTTAAAAGGGCACTCAAAGTATCTGGCACAAGTTGTTCGGCTTCGCCTGTAAAATTTGTCAGGTCTGGATATTCGCTTGTATTAGCCCTATTTAGCCCTTTCTGTGTACCAGCTATTAACTAGTTTTAAAGCAGATCCTCGAAAACACACAACTGTTGGTCTCTTCCGCATTGTTGCAAACACCACACCATCTCCATATTCTTCCATTAATTTGTTTTGCAACGTTTTAATAGTAATAGAAGCACCTTCTGACATATCGTCTTCCATCTTTCGCATTAATTCCGGTAAAGTAAATTGACAATCGTCGGAGTTGTCTATAAATCCACAAACATTTCTAAACGCTGAATCAATTTCGTCGTCTTGTGGACGGCCTCGTTTTCGACTGGAGCGACAAGTCAATTTGTCGTGTTGCATGTTGTTTGAGGTTAAGTACCGTTATAAAGTAGACTTTACCGCCATAAAGGCCAGAATCCGGCAATTTACGGTTAAAATCGACTTTACACTGGTATGGTCATTATAACACCAAATTATGACTTAGGATGCTTTTCGGTTTAAAGTCTCCTTTAAAAATAATTATGAAACCGTCCCTTAGGTATGGGGGTCTGTTATATCGGCTCAGCAATGCTCATGCATTTCAAGTCCTATGGTCGGTAAAATAAAAAAGTGACCAGACTCAAAAAATCATTACCTTTTTGAGTCTTAACTGCTAAATTTAAATAGATTCACAATAAGCTTCTTACAATTATTGTTATCTATTTTATTTTTTATTCATTTATGATAATACCGATTACACAATTAGTATGTATGTATTAGAATGTATTTAACGCGATTAAATTAATTAGTGTTATTATATTTAAAAAAAGTACTGTGATTAAAATTTTGGCGTACAGAAACCCGATTTTAATCAATGTATACATGTCTGTGTTCTCCAATAGGGGACTGAGCGTCAGTAATTACACTTTAATTGATCTCGTTCAAAATCACTTTATTTACACATAACAGGACTCAGTGTAATTACCGAACGCGAAATGGTCGTGTGTTAAGGACGTCAAATTATAAATCGACTGAATTGGAACATGGTTATACGACCAGTAATGCCCAAACTTTTATAACAATCTGGTATCAGCTTGCTCTGAATGTATCTATCTAACGCAGTGGTTCCCAAAGTTGTCTGGGCCACGACCCATCAAATACAAGTTTACAAACTCGGGACCCACCTCTATGAAATTTAACCGTTACCAATATGAATAAAGGACTTTTCAAATAACAAAAAAAGTTTTAATACAATTTTTTTATTACTCAATTAAATAACTACATCAAAAAAGTGATTTCAATGGGAAGGATGAAATTGTTTCCTATGTTTGGCCATCATAGTTTTGACATCAACTTCAACTCGAGTTACTTTTAATCGCAGTGAGTTTGATAAGTCCAATTTATTTCGGTATTTAGTTTTAATGTTCACCATATCAGAAAATCCGGCCTCACATAAGTATGAGGTAGTAAAAGGGAGGAGCACTTTCATAGCTTCATCAAACAGACATGGATAGTTACCAGCAACCGAGAGCCAGAATTTCGTTAATTGCTTACGATTGAAACTATATTTTAATGACGAATCTTCTGATAAATCAATTAGTTCTTCACTTGCTTTTGTTGTCATACCAGTTGGTAGGTGGTCTTGAAATGGGTTACAAATCCAATTCAGCAAGTCGAGCTTTTTCATCTCCTCACCAAAATAGTCGTCAAAGTTTTTTTTAACAATGATAAATGAGTGGAAATTGCAGATACTACGTTCATCTTTGGCTGCACTTGGTTTTCAACAATAAAAGTTTCAAGTGTTTCAAAACAATCATACTTCCCATCCTCAATACAACTCTTCCACAGCAAAAGCATTTCCATGAACGCGCGAATTTTATCGTGAACTGTAAAAATGTTTGATCCTTGCAAATACAAATTGAGTTCATTTAACTTCGAAATGATATCCGCTGCATATGTGAGCTTGAGAGTGAATTCTTCGTCCATTGGATGTTCAATATTTTCAGTTTTTCCTTCCTAGTGAATTATAACTTCATTGCGTAGTTCCACTAATCGTGTCAGTACTTTCCCCCTGGATAACCAGCGAACTTCCGAATGCAAAAGGAGACATGTATGAAGACTACCCATTTCTTCACACAGCTTTTGAAATAAGCGAGCCCATCTAGATAGGCGTGTGCGAACAATTCTTCTCTCTCTGTCAAGTAGTGTTGTTCATATTATCCTTGTCGTACTTGTGTAAATGGTATGTCGAGATAAGATTTTTCGCAATCTGTATAGCGAACAAAACCAATTAATTGAGATAGGCCATGCACGTCGGTAGACTCATCTAGTTGCAGAGCATAATATTTACTACCAATTATTTTCCGGATTAAATCTTCTTCTGTCCATTCAGCCATTTCGTCAATTCTTCGCGCAACAGTATTATTTGATAGTGGTATGCGCTCGATTTATTTTACTTATTTTTCTCCAAACTTCGCTCCAACAGCATCTTTAATCGATGGTAATACTAAGTCTTCACCAATGGTATGAGCCTTACCTGCTATAGTGATCCTTAAGCTAATGAGGTACGATGCATATACAGCCTTTTCATTGATATTGATGAAATGAGAAACAATTATACAATGAGAATGCTTTGTTTCTATATGACGTGCCAACTTACTTGGGCGCATACTTTCGTACGCTAATATATCGTTCTACAGGGCAGGGCCCACTCAATATTCGCTCGCGACCCACCAGTGGGTCGCGACCCACAGTTTGGGAAACCCTGATCTAACGGAATTCCATCAAAAAAATAACATGTAAAAAAATGTCTTACAATGCAATTCCCGCACGATCGACAATATTAAAAATTCTCATAGTTTGAGGAATATAAAGGATGGCTAAAAAGTATAGAGTCCCGGATAAAATATACATTAATAGCTCGGGAAATAATAGACCAGGAAAAATTGTCTTGGAAAAAATAGATCCGGAAAAAAATGGACCCGGAAAAAATAGATCTAGAATAAATAGACGCTATAGGGCAAGTCCACGTGACGTCACGCCCTGATGAATCTGAAGTTTAAAAAGCGTTCTATGCACAACACGTGGTTCTAATAGTTATTTTGATTGCATTTGAGTTAATTTAATTTTGTTTTTTTCGACACTGTTTTAATTGCTTATGTATTTTAAAAGCTACATCTGACTGTTTATAATAAAAATTTTATTAAATCAATACATAACAACAAGACTAAAGATCTAACCAAATATTCGTTTATTGTTTTTCCTTAGGGCGACTGTCAACTGTCAGTTGGTGGACATGCCCTATTGAGCTATTGGCGACTACAACTTGTGCGATGGAGTCCGTGGTTCAATTCCCGCTCAAGCGCGATATTTGTTTGAAGTATAAATAGAACTGAATTTAAATTCGTTGAAAGACTAAAAATACAAACATAAATAATGGTTGAAAAAAATTAAAAACACGCTTTTGTAGTAGATTGAACTAGGAAGTAAAAAATAATTTTTAAATACAAAAATCGTGGGGTACTTGTACTCGATATCATTTTATTGTTATAAATATTTCAATAGTAGTTACATATTTCTAAATAGTGAGTATAAAAATATATAAAAATGGGCCAGGAAATATAGACCGAAAATGACCATTTCACCTTTTACCATTTTTGGTGTGCAGGTATAAACGATGTACCAGACAATATGCTGTTTCCAAAGTGTCAAATTAAATCTCTCATTGTTTAAAAGTCAAAATGGACAAAATCCATCATATTAACCAAAGTCAGTATATTGAAACATTTGTAAAATTAATTGATAAATATATTCTGCAGCTGCATATGTTTTGACTATTTTAACCTTCTAAATGCAAAATTGCAAAAAATACGTTGTGCCTAATTTAAAAATAAAAATTAATTCCCCTCCACCTCCGACAGATTTACCTTAGTCTCCCTTACGCGATCAATATATCTGCAAATCCCAATCATCCAGTTTATGACAACACCCTCTCCAATCGTTATTCGGCTGACTATAAAAAGAGGAAAAGTACAGATCCACCACTTTATGAAATAATTAACAGACCTTCTACATATATCTATTCCTCCAACGATTCCTCAATTTATTTCCTCCATGGATTATAAAATTACCAATATGTGATACATCGTTGACAAGTTTTGATAAGAACGAAACAAACCATACCCTAATTAGAGGAAAATTCCATGAGAAAATATCTTATTTAGAACAATATACCCATATCTACAAAGATGCCTCCAAAAACGGATACTGGAGTTGGAGCAGCACTTGTAAGTCCAAATGTGATAATAAAAATTAGACTACCTTATATTACAAGCATTCTAATTGGAGAACTTTATGCGATATTTCAAGCTCTAGTCCATGCCAAGAGATAAAATGTAAAACACTTGCTCATAGTAACTGATTCATTGAACTTTTGACGATTATTGACCATTTCTCAAAATTTTGACAATTATTGACCATTTTTCAAAATTTTAACGATTATTGACCATTTTTGACAATTATTGACCATTTTGACTGTTTTTTAAATTAGTGACCATTTTTCCAAATTTTTGATAATTTTTGACCATTTTTCAAAATGATGACAATTTTTAACCATTTTTGACAGTTTTTGACAATAATTGTACATTTTTAACAGTTTTTAACAATTATTGACAATTTTTAACCATTTTTGATAGTTTTTGAACATTTTTGACAATTTTTCAAAATTTTAGACCATTTTTCAAAATTATTGACCATTTTTGATAGTTATTGACAATTGTTAACAATTATGGACCATTTTTGACAATTTTTGACCATTTTTGACCATATTTCAAAATTTTTGACAATTATCAACTATTTTTCAAAATTTTGACAATTTTCAACAATAATTGTCCATTTTTGACAATTTTTGATAGTTTTTGACAATTATTAGCCATTTTTGACAATTTTTCTAAAATTTTAACAATTTTTCAAAATTTTTGACCAGTTTTCAAAATTATTGACCATTTTTGATAGTTTTTGACAATTATCGACCATTTTTGATAGTTTTTGACAATTATCAACTATTTTTCAAAATTTTGACAATTTTCAACAATAATTGTCCATTTTTGACAATTTTTGATAGTTTTTGACAATTATTAGCCATTTTTGACAATTTTTCAAAAATTCTAACAATTTTTCAAAATTTTTGACCAGTTTTCAAAATTATTGACCATTTTTGATAGTTTTTGACAATTATCGACCATTTTTCGAAATTTCAACAGTTTTTGACATTATTGACCATTTTTGACAATAATTGTCCATTTTCAACAGTTTTTAAAAATAATTGACAAATTTTAACCATTTTTGATAGTTTTTGACCACTTTTGGTTTTAGACCATTTTTCAAAATTATTGACCATTTTTGATAATTATTGACAATTATGGACCATTTTTCCAAATTTTTGACCATTTTTGAGGATTATTTACTATTTTTGACCATATTTCAAAAAATTCAACAATTTTTGACAATTATCAACTATTTTTCAAAATTTTGACAATTTTCAATAATAATTGTCAAATTTTGACAATTATTGGCCATTTTTGACAATTTTTCAAAAATTTTAAGAATTTTTCAAAATTTTTGACCATTTTTCAAAATTATTGACCATTTTTGATTGTTTTTGACAATTATCGACCATTTTTCAAAATTTTAACAATTTTTGACAATTTTTGACCAATTTTGACGATAATTGTCCATTTTTGACTGTTTCGACCATTTTTGACAATTATTGGCCATTTTTGACCATTTTTCAAAATAATTGACCGTTTTTGATAGTTTTTGACAATTTTTGACCATTTTTGACCATATTTCAAAATTTTTGACAATTATCAACTATTTTTCAAAATTTTGACAATTTTCAACAATAATTGTCCATTTTTGACAATTTTTGATAGTTTTTGACAATTATTAGCCATTTTTGACAATTTTTCAAAAATTTTAACAATTTTTCAAAATTTTTGACCAGTTTTCAAAATTATTGACCATTTTTGATAGTTTTTGACAATTATCGACCATTTTTGATAGTTTTTGACAATTATCAACTATTTTTCAAAATTTTGACAATTTTCAACAATAATTGTCCATTTTTGACAATTTTTGATAGTTTTTGACAATTATTAGCCATTTTTGACAATTTTTCAAAAATTTTAACAATTTTTCAAAATTTTTGACCAGTTTTCAAAATTATTGACCATTTTTGATAGTTTTTGACAATTATCGACCATTTTTGATAGTTTTTGACAATTATCGACCATTTTTCGAAATTTCAACAGTTTTTGACATTATTGACCATTTTTGACAATAATTGTCCATTTTCAACAGTTTTTAAAAATAATTGACAAATTTTAACCATTTTTGATAGTTTTTGACCACTTTTGGTTTTAGACCATTTTTCAAAATTATTGACCATTTTTGATAATTATTGACAATTATGGACCATTTTTCCAAATTTTTGACCATTTTTGAGGATTATTTACTATTTTTGACCATATTTCAAAAAATTCAACAATTTTTGACAATTATCAACTATTTTTCAAAATTTTGACAATTTTCAATAATAATTGTCAAATTTTGACAATTATTGGCCATTTTTGACAATTTTTCAAAAATTTTAAGAATTTTTCAAAATTTTTGACCATTTTTCAAAATTATTGACCATTTTTGATTGTTTTTGACAATTATCGACCATTTTTCAAAATTTTAACAATTTTTGACAATTTTTGACCAATTTTGACAATAATTGTCCATTTTTGACTGTTTTCGACCATTTTTGACAATTATTGGCCATTTTTGACCATTTTTCAAAATAATTGACCGTTTTTGATAGTTTTTGACAATTATCGACCATTTTTCAAAATTTTAACAATTTGTGACAATTATTATCAATAATTGTCCATTTTTTACCATTTTTGATAGTTTTTGACAATTATCGACCATTTTTGACAATTATTGATCATTTATGACAATTATTGATCATTTTTAACAGTTTATAATTTTATTTAATTTTTAATCTGATAAATTGTTAATTACTCACCAATTGAGTTAATTCGGAGGGCGTGGTTTGATTAAATAGGCGAGCGAAAAAGATTCCTTTTTTGCGCTAGAGCGTAAAGTATCAATCCTCGGCATTTGTCGACTTTACGATTTCATTTGAATATAGTAATTAGTCATTTTACGCGCGACTGTAGAAAAATATGATTTTCGTGTCGCTGAACGTCGCTCAAGCTAGAGTAGATCGATCATTAGTTAATTTGTTAATAACGCTGTCTATTCCACTTCGAGATTCCAGCTTTTGTACATTATCTTTGAGTGATAACGAGTGATTGCACGAAACGCGAAGACATGACAGTGATAGTAGCTCGTTTCAAAATTGTTTATTCAACATTTCATAAACAATGCTTTTTTATTGGCCTAATTATTTTTTTTTCGTACAAAGCCTAGTTTTGTAGGTCTTTTAAAAACGAATAACAATTTTAATTCACTTTTAAACAATGTGAGATTTAATTTGACACTTTGGAAACATCATATCGTCTTTTACATCGTTTGTACTATAACTCGCCCAGGGTAAGTTGGCACTTGGACTTTGGACTGAAATGCGCGGTAAAACATCCGATCGCTCGAGACTCACTGATATGAAGGACCCCAGTCTCTGTTTTGTCCGCAAACGGTTAATATCGCAGTAATTCCAGTGGCGTAGTAGAATTTTTCAGTGGGAATGTGGAAATCAAGGTGTGACCATGCACAAAAATTTAAAAAGGAATACATGGAGAAGGAAACTCTACTAGATGAAGTCATAGATGAGTTTATCATCAACATAGAAGATGATTCTAGTGAGAATGGTGACTCTGATTTTTATTTTTCTGAAGACAGTCATGCTGAAGATGGTAGTTTAATCAGAATTTTAAATTTTGAAGACATCGAAGGAACTTAACTAATTAGCTTAGTGAATATTTTTTTTTTATCTATTGGGGATTTTCAATTTTCATTTTATTTAGTAATTTATTGTAAGCGTTAATATCTTATTAAAAAATATTTAAGTAAAGTCCGTCCGGAAATATAAGATACTAACTTTGTAATCTCCTATTAAGATAAATAAATATTTGTAAACACCCTATTGTTAAGTGATTATTTATGAACCCACAATTCAGGTAATATACCAATAATTATAACAAAGAATTAAATATTATTATAAAGTATAAAGTACCTACGACTATGTTGAAGCAAAGTGCGAGGGTCGTACGAGAGTAGTTCGCTCAATATATCTATCTTTATTCAAGCAGTGTCTGTTACTTTTTGTTCGCGCATATCTCAAGTGCCAACTTACACTGGGCGAGTTATACATGTATACCAAAAATGAGCCGTACGAAAGCGAATAATTTTCATGGCCCTGTATTTCCTGGACTAATAAAGCACGTTTGTAATAAAATGAAAATTATTTCTCACTTTTTAGTTCGATCTGCTATAGATACAAAAGGGTATTTTTTTAGTTTTTTAAACTATTTAGTATTTATTAGTTTATTACCTAAATTTATGTAAATCTATTAAATTTTTATATTCATTATAACAGTAGAACTTTTCCTAGAGATACAATGTATTACTGAACATTTACGGTTCTTTAGGTTACGCCTTTGCTTCTCCTTATTGTACACAAACAATAAAATAGAAAAAAAAACGGCGACCGCATCCATATTGCGTTGTCCCTCGACAATAAAAAAAATCGATGGCCTCAATCCACGTAAGGTTGGATGACCTTTCAGAAAATGTAGTCTGAAGACACACGACTATTTCGATGAACATAGGATCTTCAGTGACTGGACAGCCACAAAAAATGTGTTTATACAGTCTACCTAAGTTGGAATCCAAAAGAAATCTTTTTTATTATCAATCTTAGGAAAAAAGTTATTGCTCATAAAAAGTTCTGCATGCCCTAAAACCTAAAATACAATCATCAGATATAAGTTGTATAAGTGGTTTGTCAATAAATATAAATTATATTTTTTTATCTTTATAGTTGACAATATCGAAACTTGTTATGAAGGAAAAGTTTATCAAAGTTGAAAGGTACATTCAGATATGTCAATTTAGTATGGAAAATAAAGTTTTGTTATTTTTTACACATTATTACAATTATTGTATTAATGTTTGTTAGTTGACAATTAGTCCGATTGGATTCCATGTATTTTTAAGAGGAAAAAAAATTAAAACCTCCGATGCCCATGATATGAGAAATTATTTTGTTCAATTTCCGGATTACTGTGACGTCCTAAAGAAAAATGTTGTAGGTCTTGAGAAAATCGACAACTTTTGTGGAAACTCTTTTTTTACCATAACCTCAAAATTTTCGAGATATTTTCAAAAAATATAACTTTTTTTTGGTTTTTTATATTTCATTTCCGCAAAAAAATTTGATTTTCAGGAAACTGGAGGAAAGTAATCTTAAAAATACATATAATAACCAATATTTTTTCAAAATTTAGAAATTTATGGTCTTGAGAGGCCGAAAACCACCCCAACTTCAAGTGGATGTTTTTGAAAAAAATTTCGTTCAATATTCAGGTAGAGCTAATTTTTTTTTATTAATGAACTCTTACTTTTCGAATAATAAAAAGCTTTGTATGGTCGCCCTGCAAACACACTTAAACATTGGAAAAATCGAAAATTTTTCACTTTTTAAACTACATAATCATTGAAAAAGTTTCCTTAATTGACCAAATTTTTATTAACTATATTCTGCGTGAAAAAAGCCAATAAAGTAGTATGCTCAAGTTTTTAATTTGACGCTTATTATTTATTACATTCATGTTTTTTTTATTCGGTTATTTAACGTCGGTCTTGACTCTACCCCTAATCGGAAATTTTGCCGAATCCACTAGTGTTCCAACCAGTGCGAGCTGTGATATGCTATTCACCCTTAGGGATGTGAGATTAATGGAAAATAATCGATTAAATAAAAATCGATTTTTCTTTATTCAAAATTAATCGATTTGTCAAAAATCGATTTTAATAAAAAAGAAATCGATTTCTGTGAAAAAATCGATTTTTTTTTGTATTATTTTTAAAAGTACATGCTTTTCATATTCCGATAATAAACCTAAGACAAACCTAACAATTCATCAGATTAAAAATCAAATAAAATTATATGAAAATTGTCAAAAATTTTGAAATATTTGACCATATGTCAAAAATTGTTAAACATGTACAATTTTTATCAAAAACTGTCAAAAATGGTCAATAATTGTCAAAAATTGTAAAAAACTGTCAAAAATTGTTAAAATTTTGAAAAATGGTCAAAAATGGTCAATAATTGTCAAAAACTATCAAAAACTGTCAAAAATGGACAATCATTGTCAAAATTTTGAAAAATGGTTGATAAGTGTCAAAAACTATCAAAAATGGTCAATAATTTTGAAAAATGGTCAAAAATTATCCAAATTTTTTCAAAAATTGTCAAAAATGGCCAATAATGGTCAAGAACGATAAAAAATGGTCCAAAATTATCAAAAACTATCAAAAATGGACAATTGTTGTTAAAAAATGTCAAAATTTTGAAAAATAGTTGATAATTGTTAAAGTTTTTGAAAAGTTGTCAAAATTTTTGAAATATGTTCAAAAATGGTCAAAAATTTGGCAAAATGGTCCATAATTGTCAAAAATTGTCAATAATTATCAAAAATGGTCGATAATTTTGAAAAATGGTCTAAAATTTTGAAAAATTCTCAAAAATGGTCAAAAACTATCAAAAATGGTTAAAAATTGTCAATTATTTTCAAAAACTGTCAAAAATGGTTAAAAATTGTCATCGTTTTGAAAAATGGTTAAAAATTATCAAAAATTTGGAAAAACGATCACTAATTTTGAAAAACAGTCAAAATGGTCAATAATTGTCAAAAATGGTAAATAATTGTTAAAATTTTGAAAACTGGTCAATAATCGTCAAAAGTTGTCAAAATTTTGAAAAATAGTCAATAAATAATATGAGCTGTTTCCGAAAATCGATTTAGACACGTAATTTATAAAATCGATTAATATTACTATAAAAATCGATAACTAAAAATCGATTATAAGAAAATAATAATCCACTACAGTGCTGAGTCGACGATGTCATGTTAATTTGACGAGTCGTGAAAAAAGTAAAAAAAATAGAAATAACCTAAAGTATATCTTTTCTATCGTATTTTTTTCTGTAGAATCAATTTTTGATCGATTTCATAGTTGAATAAAAATTTTAAATATTTAACAATAAAAATAGTATGGTAATAAGCTGATAGCAATCGACTGGAGGTGGAAAAAAATGTCATCTAGAAATATACTTATACCACAGTTTTTCGACAACCAGCTGATTCCAAATGAAGGGTCACGACTAAAAACGATCAGAGTCAAATTTTGATAATAATTCTGAAATAACTAAGTTTTTCTATTTTACGGTTGATTATTTCAATTTGTATTATTTGTAAATATTTATAATTTTGTTAATTTAATTGAAAAACTATTTTATTATCCATAATGTAAAGGATTACAACATTAAAGAACATTACTATATACAAAAAAGAATGTTCATTGAAGGTGTCAGGATGTTGATCATTCTTGACCGTCATCTATGGGAGTGACGTCCACAAACTCGATGTCATTACCATCATTGTCATGCGTATTGTCAGAACCTAATGATTTATAGAACGCCTGAGCATCTGGATTAATCAAAAACTGCGTTAAATGTATTAGGTCATTAAGTTTTGCTGATTTAATGGGCAGTGGTTTATTATATTATAATCTCGTCAGTTCAGTAGGTTTGATGGGTTTTTGTTTAGTATTCTTATTTTTTTTTAGATTTTCCAGGAACCACAACAGCGTCATAGTATGGTCCGGAATAATTACTCTTATGGGAAATGTACATAGATTTTTCTTTGTCTATTTTTATCATTCGTATTGGCCTTGTTGGCATCGGGCATTTTGATTTGTACGACTGTTAAAGAAAATTTGTTGACTTCCATAGCACAGTCTATAACTTGAAAGGGTGATGGTTTGAATCTACTACATCTAAGCACGTCTCTCCAGTCAGCTGGTGTCTCAGTGTAAGATTTTTGATTAACATGACTCATATCCTTGTCTCCCTCCATATATGAGTGTCCAGGTATTGGGAACACAACTTTGATACTGTCAAAACGGCCTTTCTTATTAACGATATAATGAATAAAATGCAAAACGATATAGTTTTTATTTTGGCCCGCGCAGGATTCTCAGAAAATAACCAAGTGTCTTATTTCTGCGCTAAGTATATTATTACAAAAATGCTCTAACATTGAGAAAACATCATCGGCCCCTTTTCGAATATTGCTAGGCGAGCGGCAACCACCCCTAAAATGACATGGTAGTGACAGATCACTTCTAATCGCTAAAAACCATGTTACTATATGTTTTCGAGGGTGCTGAATACGAATATGACGTTTGTTTTTTTCTAAAATTGGGGGAACATTGTTAAAATCTACAATTACGTCGAAAAATAGAAGAAAAAAATTTCGCGAATTTCGAATAATCAATATTTTTTCATAAAAATTTAATCACACATTCTTGAACTTATTTGCAAGGCATTAAAACATACCCGAAATTTCCAAAGCAATTTCCAACCGATCGGGAAATTTCGGAAAATTTTTTACTACTCTTTCTGACTTTGTGCATACTTTTGCAAAAGTTGAGTGACAAAGTTTTTAATTTTTAATTTCTACATATGTAGTCTCAAAGTGTATTATATAAGGAAAAGTTTTTCAGAAAATTTCAAATGTTTATTTGAAAAAGAAAAAATTTTACGGCCATTCGAAAATCCGCGCGGTTTACGTAGTTGAAAGATTTGAAAGCGGTTTTGTCAAACAATGAAAGCAAATCTAGTTTAACTAATTTTATATGTGCTTATATAAAAGATAATTTAGTGAAACATAGTATTGAGCTTACAGATACTAATAAACATGTATATTTAGCTGGTGGATTGGAACCACGAGAAAATTCATTTGTTATTGATACAAATGGCATGTGCAAAGTAGATCCTATGTATACTTGCAATCACATAGATGCTGACACTCGTTTAATATATCACGTGAAATGTGTTCAAAGTAAAATAAATGATAAGCAAATTATTATTGTTGAGTCGCCAGATACAGATGTATTTTTATTGTTATTAAGTAATTATCAATATTGTCAAAATAAGCCACAGGTTTGGTTTTATACTGGCAAAATTTCAATACGCATAGATTTCAGGAGATACATCCCAATACACCTCTTGACAGAAAAACTAAGACCTGCCTTAACTTCATCACTTATCTATGCATGCATTAACTGGATGCGATACGACGTCATCACTGTTTTTTATCGGTAAGAAGACTGCATACGTAGCGTTAAAAAGATGTCAGATGAAGAATTGAGTGATCTTGCCAATCTATGCAACGTTCCTATTGAAAGGGCCATCGAGATTGTTAGTAATTTTCTATCTGTGTTGTACGATTCACGTAACAAGTAATTCGTACAGATATTAACTCATTAAGATATAATTTAGCTTTATTGAAAAATTCATGTATTGATAAGTTACCACCTTCTAAGCCTGCATTAGAAAAACACGTATTGAGATGCATTTGGCAAATCAACGAATGGAATCAGGCGACATTTTCCACGATTTTTACAAAAAACTTGGAAGAATATGGATGGTTGATCGACGAGGGGAATGTGTTACCTGATTTTTACAATGGATTATCAGCAATGGAATATTTACAAAATTTCTTCTGTTCTTGTGCTCAAAAATCTTCTTGCTCTACCGACGTGTGCCCTTGTAAAAAATCTAGTTTGGAATGCTGTGATTTATGTAGTTGCCGAGATTCATGTACTAATAACGTAAATGTAGTTAATGATGAATGTACAGAGTGAATAAATTTTTACATTTATACATGGTTTTCTACTATTATTTATTGTATCATTATTTATAAAAAAAATTATTAATAGAAAATTTTAGATTCATTATTCGCTCACTGCATGAAATCCAAGAGAAACGCGCCCAGTGCAAGCGTCGAGCGACTAGAACGCTGAGGTTTAAGACGCTGTATAATTTTTATTTTTGCAAATAAACATTTGAAATTTTCTGAAAAACTTCCTTGTATATTACACTTGGAGACTACATATGTAGAAATTGAAAATCAAAAACTTTGTCACTCAACTTTTGCAAAAGTATGCACAAAGTCAGAAAGAGTAGTAAAAAATTTTCCGAAATTTCCCGATCGGTGGGAAATTGCTTTGGAAACTTCGGGTATGTTTTACTGCCTTGCAAATGAGTTCAAAAATGTGTGATTAAATTTTTATGAAAAAATATTGATTATTCCGTGAATGGCAGCGAGTTGAAGTTCGATATTCGCGAAAATTTTTTTTTCCAATTTTTCACTTAATTGTAGATTTTAACAATGTTCCCCCAATTTTAGAAAAAAACAAACGTCATATTCGTATTCAGCACCCTCGAAAACATAAAGTAACATGGTTTTTAGCGATTAGAAGTGATCTGGTCACTTTTTCGTTTTCTAAACGACTTTTTGGGGGTGTGCCGCTCGCCGTGTAGAGCACTGATGTGTTATCTGAATGTTGAAAGATATGAAATTAAGCTGGCGGCGGTAATAAACATCAGAAGTTGTTATATTTTCTGTCGGCAAATTCTTTTGAAAGTCCATTGTTATCGCCTCAAGCTCCTTTTACTTTCTGGATGCTTTTCTATATTGCTTTTTTAAAGAATAAAATTTTTCACTTTTACTCAAATGAAGCTTTTTCATTGTCTCTTTTTCTTTCAAAGCTTTAACCAGTGACTTTTTGTTTTCACGTCTTTACATGAAGCTATGTTTGCTTTAATTACAGATATTTCCGCTTTAAATACGTCACAAGCACTGTACGTATCTTTTCCTGGATAACCAAAAGAGAAGTTTAATATCTCTCTCAAAAATTTCTCGAAATGTTGTATAGCCTATTTTGTTCTCCTCATTGGAATCATTATACATTCTATGAATCTTTGTTACATCGAGCTCTGCAGGTAAATACAACCTAGAAGTATCTTTCAGAGAATAATGTGATTTTCTACCTCGTAGGGACTTGATGAAATCCATTACTTTTGATTTTGTTTCATGAGATAAATTCCTGGGTCTGTTGTTATGTTTTCCACGGCTATCGACCTTAGCTTCACCAAATTCCGTTAAATTTTTTTTAATTGTTTGAACACGGCGATTAGTAATACCGAAAAGAGATAAAAAAGCCTTATGGCAAACCTTAACATCCTGTAAGATGCCATCTATATACATGAGCTCTAACTCGATAGCAGTAGGAAGTGTTGTGAAAACGTGCCTTTCTAATGCGTCATTGTTGCACAGGAACTACAATAATAAGTCCACTTAATAACTGATTCTGTGCATTATAATCACCTAACCCATTAAAATTGGAAATTATTCGCTTTCGTTCTTCAAAAAATGATTTGGAAATGATTTGGAAACATTTAAAGCGTGTACACTTATAGTCTTCTCCAATTTCATGTGTTGTAGCACGTAATTTCTTCATGACATCGGTCATTTTTCCAGTTCTCTTTTTTTTTTACTTTAGGTTGAACAGTGGCCTCGTTTTCACTTAGTGAATCACTAAAGTCACTTAACATTGTTACCAACCAATGATAATTATTATTAACAGAACTTACTTAACGTAAACAAAAAAATGTTATCAAGTAAACACAAGATGTAAATAACAAAGAACCTTCGGTTAGTTTGGTTATTGTACTAAAGAACAAACAACAACTACTGCGATCATACCGAAAGTGGAGGGAACAAGTGGACTCAGATCGGTATTGCTCATCAGCGCCTGGAATTTGATCATTATTCCCCGTTGTCATAAATGTTTTACATAAGTTTCTGTTTGACTCTGTTCTTTCTTTGCCGAATTGAATTATACATTTTATTCTCACCGTATTCAGCAACCAAATGACGCTGTTCAAGTTGAGTGAACAGAAGAGATTTTCGAAAAAAAATTGACTTTGATCGTTTTTAGCGTTGAGCGTGCGTGACCAGAAGTTAACTAATAAACTTGTTAGTTTGTGTCTAGTTATTTTATGTCTTATTCAATGATCTTTTTTTTTCATTTTCTGCCCGCTCGTAGAAAAAATATTGTACCTAACACAAGCGAAAAGTGCATTTTCCACACTCGAACGCATGTCTGAACTCCGCTTCGAGTTGTTCGGACAACTGCGGTCGCGTGCGGAAAAGTATCAATAGTTAGAAAAATAACTATTCTTGCAATTGCAGATAGAAGATGTGGTTGCCGTAAGAATGGCCTCAAGTACACTGATTTCTGCACGAACTGCCACCGAAAATTGTTGGAACATCTGAAGGCATTTGAACCGCGGATGATTATTGGATGTAACCGGATACGGAAAATAAGAAGGCAATACCTAGGAATTCAAGAATAGAATAAAATCGAGATTTGGAACAATGAAGATCTGCATTGTTTCATGTTGTTTGTTTTGCCCCTTCTTTGGAGAACAGGAATACAAGAGATAGTTTGAGTCTATAATGCTATCCAACTCCCACATTCCTAATTCAAGTTTTTGGTAAGAGTGAAGGCAAGAAAATTTTCACAGTAAACGAGCACTACTGATTTAAAGTGGGACGCTGTACCACGGAGATGATTAATAATTATTAATACTAAATTATTAAAAATATTAATTTTATTGTGATTTTTTTGTAGTACTCAAGAATATTTTAAAATATGTAAGACATTTTTTTTTTCTCACCCTGTTATTCTTAAAATAGTTTTCGTTTCAAGTAAAATAAATTAAATCATGGATACACCCTAATATTTCAGAAATGCATTTCTCGACAGTTATCTGAAATAGATAAGTAAAACAACATATTGTCACGTAGCGTTCGAGGTCACGAAAGGGGAAAGAAAGGTTTTAAGAACGATTTGGGTTTTAGTTGCTAGAAGATAACTAAAGTGTTCACTTGAGTCGGATAAATTTAAATATATAAAATATAGTGTGTATTGTGGTGCATGTCAGAAATTAAATAGGTGAGTCTATCTCACAGAGTAATTCAGTTTTGCCTGTTATTTGATATTTGAATTTAAAAGATATTTTATCACATAGGGTATGTATATTTGCTAATTATTTTTAATAATAACTTTGTTTAAAGTTCTTTAATATTCAACGTTATCAAGCACATTAATTTATTGTTGCATTTCCTATTCATCCAATCCTACTGTACTGTGGAGAGTTTGTGCCACTTGCAGTTTAACTCACATACCTATACTGTATTGTGGAGAGTTTGCGCCACTTGCGGTTTGTCCATTCCTGATACAGGGTGACTTCTCACGTCACCTTTATCTCCTTCCACCCCCCTGTATTGTGGAGAGCTTGAGCCACTTGCAGTGTAACCTTATTTAGCTGTACTGTGGAGAGTTTGTGCCACTTGCAGTCTAACTCATATACCTATACTGTACTGTGGAGAGTTTGCGCCACTTGCGGTTTGTCCATTCCTGATACAGGGTGACTTCTCACGTCACCCATATCTCCTTCCACCCCCCTGTATTGTGGAGAGCTTGAGCCACTTGCAGTGTAACCTTATTTAGCTGTACTGTGGAGAGTTTGTGCCACTTGCAGTGTTTTATTATTTTGCTGTACTGTGGAGAGTTTGTGCCACTTGCAGTGTATTATCATTTTGCTGCACTGTGGAGAGTTTGTGCCACTTGCAGTGTATTATTATTTTGCTGTACTGTGGAGAGTTTGTGCCACTTGCAGTGTTTTATTATTTTGCTGTACTGTGGAGAGTTTGTGCCACTTGCAGTGTATTATTATTTTGCTGTACTGTGGAGAGTTTGTGCCACTTGCAGTAGTTATAATATTGTTTGTGGAGAGTTTGTGCCACATATTCCTTACATGCACTGGGGAGAGTTTGCGCCCCTTGCACCTTTCCTAATAACCCTAAATGTTTACAACTAGGCATTTATCTTTGATCACGTAAAGTTTCAACTTTACTTTAGTACTGATATGCATAATTAATCACAATTCAAACACACTAGATGCACCTTGTATATCAATAACACTTTCATTATTTTTTGGGGATTTTAACTATACTGATATTTATTTGAATAATAATAATTATTTATGGCAAATTGAATACTCAGAGTGTTTTTCTATCTAATTCCAGGTACGTCATCTCGGTTGTTCAACCTACTTGGACCAGGTCCATAGTGACTGTTCAATTAAATCCAGGCATCACGTCCAGTGTCTTGTAAATAGTTATTTTCAACATTTAGATTTGTTTTATTATCTATATTATAAAAAAAAAATATAATGTAAGTACACAGTAAGTAATTAAAAGTTAAATTCTAATTAAATATATCAATCTTTACAAATCACTCATTCTCCTCAAGTCAAGTTTTTTTTATTCCTTACAAATAAAAATTTCATAATCTTTCATTTCTTGCTTTGTACATTTTAGTGAAACATTTAATTATTAGCACGGTCAATAGGGGGTCTCCAGAACAGGTTGCGCCTGGAGACTCACACACTAGTGCTCCGCCACTGGTTCCAAATGAATCGATGTGTAAATAATAACAAAATTTTATTTTTCTTGCTAAATGTAGGGTAATTCGAGGATAGATCGCCCAGAAGGTGAGATGGCGCACTAGTTATACAGCGCAACCGGTAGTGCCACAGACAAGTAGAGACGTCCTGATAGCCTTTAGTTCATATTAAACAAGCCGCCATATCGTCTGTGTTTACAAGTTACAAGCCTATTTAAAAATTATTTATTTTATGATCCGGTTGGGCCAAAAATATTATTCCGAATTTTTCCTTGGTGCTGGTGAACACAGTTTGGAAAGTTACTTGCTGAAGGATGGAACAAGTCTGCGACTGTAAATAATGGAACTTCAGCATTTAAGGCTACTGGTATTGTGCCATTTAACCCTTCTGCTATTCCAGATGACGCTTATTTGACTGAAAATAGTAAGTTAGCTGATGTCCCTGATGCAGTTCAAAATAAACAAACTTCTGCTAGTAGTTCTCAAAGTTTTCCCAAAGCTTTAGCTGATGATAATCAACAACCTTGCTGTAGTTGGCAGACTTTAGGTGAAACTATACCAGAAAAACAAAACGGACTACCTGCGCCTGTAGGAACCAATGAAACTACTCCTATGAAATGTACCCCTGGAAAAATACTGGATATCATCTCGCCTGTTCCAGTGGTTTCTGCTGACGTCGATTCCATTCGACGAACGAGCAAGCAGCTAGCAGAAATATTAACCACAGAAACGACAATTGAAGAGAAAAAGAAAAAAGCGACAAAAAAATCAAAGAAAGGAAAGGACATTAATAAAAAGGAACCAGTTTTGAAGAAATCAAAATTAATCAAAAGAAAACCTAACAAAGCTTCCAGCTCATCTTCGGACGAGGATTTAGAAACATCGACATTGGATGACTCTTCAGATGATATGGACGACGGTGACGAATATTGCACTGGTTGTGGTGAGGTGTATTCCCAAACCACAATATCTGACGACTGGGTTAAATACTTACGTTGTTCCAAATGTTTGTTAACTTTTGTCACGAATGTGGTGTTTTTATGTGCAAAACAAAGTGACTTGTTGGCGAAAATACCTTTTTTTCTAGTTGCGCCATCTCACCTCAGCACTGTGGGGGAGATGGCGTTGGTGAACTATTTTTATTTTTTCCGTAAATTGTAAGTATTATTTTTGTACATATTCACTTTTGTTACTCAATACATGTTCCTAACAATATAAAGATTATTCTTGAAAAGAAACGGCAATTCTAATTCGACGCATAAATAGTATATTACGTAACAAGAGTTGTACGTAACTCATTACGCACGAAGTGAAAAAGTTTCACGAGGGCGTAATGGGATTACAACTCGTGTAACGTACTATACTTTTTCTACGCCCATCTATTTTCTTCTATGAAATAAAGGAAATCGCAATTATTTGAACTTTATTATAATAGTTCTTTATAACAATTGAACAATGATTATAAGTCGTTGGTGCCTTATTACTTGACGGTGATGAACGGTTATCTATAACTGTGTAGTACTGCATCAGAAGATCAAGATTCATAATTGGTAATCGCTTCCGATATTCGTAAAGCGTTGTCATTTATATTTTTATGAGAGTGATTCACATAGCCTCCCGCCACTGTAGAAGATACTATATTTTGTTACAAAAATTGACAGCATAAATGACATGACGTTTATTTCCATATCTTGCTAAAAAAAACGCGACTTATTTATTGAGAAATTGTATAATGTGTTGCCGACATTTAGGGGCATTACTCTTTTAATCTAAAATGTATTTCACTAATGTTAAAAGCTTTTTTCTACTCCTGTTTTATAATATACTTATTAAAAGACTAAAATCTGTATCATAATGATATTCAATATGATACAAATTTTCATTATGATACAGATTTTTAAGCCAATAGGAATGCGACACTCGCACAATATTTAATATAGCCATGGATACCTGGTTGACATTTCTGAAATTAATTATATTAGGTGACACTTAATTTGACAGCTGTCAAATAATTTTGATTTTCAAAAGTAACTATAGATAATTATTAATTAAATAATTCTTATTAATCGGAGTAGAAAAAATATTGTATGCAACTTTCATGTAATGGCCATTAATACACTCGCATATTATATACGAAACTCGCCTGCGGCTCGTTTCGTATCCTACAACATGCTCGTGTCTTAATGGCTATCATTACATGATCGTTGCATAAAATACTATTATGTTTTCCAATTGTCTAAATTAATGTAAATAGACCAAATAAAGTAGTACGTAGATAAAAATTTGATTGCAATTTGTTTAAACAGAGAAATTTAAGTTTTCTTATCTAAACGCACGTGTATGTTATGAGATCTCATTACGTGCATGTTATTGTGAAATGTCACTCACAAGGAATCTTGACAGTGCGATTTTTGACGTTTACGGACATGGGCGTAGAAAAAATATTAAAATTAAATTTCACAAGCTGGGTCGGCCATCTATCCTCGAATTACCTACCCTTTGTAATTGCATATATGAATGTAACTTTCATTATTGATAAACTTTTCTTTACAACAATTTTTCAGATTATCAACAATAAAAATACTCTTGGGTATAAATTATATATTTTGACTTCCCGCGTATACGACTAAAAAAAAAATTTATATCTGATTATTGTATTTTTCGTTGTAGAACTTTTTATGAGGAACAATTTTTGTTTCCTACAACCACTATGCAAAACACGCTCTTCTACAAAAATTTTTATACGCAAAGCAGGTCTTTTCTTAATTTCTTTGATAACCTTTGGAAAAGTAATGCGAAAAGTACAGGCTATGGCACTTTTCCGCACCTAAATGTCAAACACAGCTACCTGTCAACTTTTTTTTGACAATGAAACATTCATTATAGTGAATTTCTGGGTATACAAATTTTAAACTTAAACCAAAAGTAAGTAATATAATATAATAATATATATAATAAAATACCTAATAGGATCTTATTCTTACCCAACTACACTGCACTGTCACGGCAAATTTATCACTTCTAAATATATTTGAATGGTAATGGTATTAGGGTTCTATTGTCCTCGCTACCTGCGGTTCACTATACAGGAATAATCTAGCGAAAGTTGCTAACTAAACACTTATTTACATGAAGAAGCGCTTACAATTCTGTTTAATTCTTTGAATCACCTTGTTTCAGACACATTTTTGAATTTATAATGAGCTCTTCAGCTATTAATATGATAAAAATACACTATATTTATTTTAATCTATTAATTATAAAAAATTACTGTTTTTCTTTCATTAATAAATGTGGTTGTTAAAACAATATTGTGTACAACTTGTAAGCAAAACACTGTTCCCACTCGCTAGATTTGCGGCAAACTTCTGCGCTCGTGGGAAAAGTGACGCTTTGCGCACTTGTTGTACAAACTACTATTCCTAAAATTTATAACAAAAAAGTGAATTTTTCAGAAGATAATTTTACATTATTTTTATATTCTTTGACTTGGCAAATAATACAACGCCCCCTTTTATACCGACTATCATCAAAATTGAAAAGATTCCAATACGTTTCGTACCGTGATGGTCATGGAATGCTGGATAGCCTTGAGAGGTCTCCGGACTATTAGGTAACGGTACATTGTTAACTGTTTAAATTTATTGTCACCGTGTAAGAAGACGTTTTTGAAACGAATTGTTAGAACACACATATAAATAATCATAGTACGTCTTTTAATTTATTAACTTAATTAATTAATTGTAAAAGGAATTATCGTTTCTCATGATAATTGGCTTTAACAAATAAATGAAAATTTCAAAAACAAAAACCAATAAAAGTATTATTATTTATTCTCGATAAAGCGAACAACCTGAAATAACCATTAAGTTGTGTATGTTTATGCTTTGGTGGGGGGTAGTGTGATACCGGCATCGGTGATTAGCCTCAGTCGCAGAAATAGACCGACGTTAAATAACAAAGGAAGAAAGAAAAAGAAGATGGAGATTTATTGGATTGAATTTTTATTTACCTCATTTCACTTTACCTTTAATTGACCGTTATACAATTAGCAAAGTAATTTGGTTTTCACCAAAAAACATAATTCAAGAGAAAAAATTAAAGTAATTATTTACATTTTATACGAGAAAAGTGTAATGCAGAAATGGCAACAATTATATAACACATCCCAGAAGGGTCTTTACTATAAAACTATTCAACCAACTATACAACACGAACCTTGGTTCAAGAGAACAAATTTCCATAAAAAAGCTATATCAACAATTTGCAGAATTCGATTTAATCGTTGTTTAACACCAGTTTATAAACAAAAAATGAAACTGTCAGATAGTTCCCTATGTGAATGTGGGGAAGAAGGATCTCAGGAACACTTAATATGGAACTGTAACAAAAATGAGGATAAAAATCCCATGAATTGAGTTTAAAATATTTTTATCGTCAATCTCACGTAAGGGGAGGGGGATCCAGGCAAATCTCACCTAAGGGGCGTAGGAGTTTAAACTGACCGAAAGTCGAGAGTCTCGTACACAGACAACACGGGACGAGATTTTTATTGTTTTCGCCTCGAGGTAGAGTCTCGCAGTTGACGAGAAAATTATGAACTAGAAAAATCGGATTTTGTTGTCGATTTTGATGTTTTGTACGCAGTAAAATCGCCAAGGAAAATACATACAGGTGCTTCAAAAATATTTTATACCTCGGTGTTATACAAATATAGATATATTACAATGGTGGAAATTCTACATCTACATGTACGGAGGATCGGTCTGGAAAACGGCATTCGAACTGCGGTCAATTCTGTGATTTGAAATTAAATTCCACTGTCCGTTATCCGACGTTGTGGAAACTAAGCTAAACGTTAATAGGGATGCGCGATACGATCCGATATTCCAGTGTATCGATACTTTTACTTCCGATACTCGATATTTTGTATCGATACTATGCTTTTTTGTACTGTATCGATACCTTGCAATCCGGGATTTTTAGTGGTAGCGTCATCACCATCTACCAACAAAAGCAAATATATTCACTCAACCGTTATTCGTCGCTTGTAGTTTACTGTAAAATGAATACATATTACGATTAGGTCACTTTAGAAGATCGAATGTTTATTTCTTAAGGAGCTCTGTAAAATTGTCAACTGCACCGTTAGTGATTGTGAATCCCTGGAATGTCTTATGTTAGCCAACGATTAAATATTAATCCAACGAAATAAATGAATAAAGTAGATAATTTAGTTGATAGCTAAAATTCAATTCAATTTATTTCAATACGTAAATACAAAATTCATCATTAAAAAAAAGCTGATAAGCACTTGAGAAGCTGACACTTTACATGAAAGTGTAATATAGTTATTTTATAATAAGCAGTAAGAAAAAAAAATATATGTATTAAACAAATGTGTGAGATTAATTATTAACATTTATAATAATAGTAATTACAATAATAATAATAATAATAATGATAGTAGCAATGACATCGAATGTTCAGCATAGGAAATAATTACTTATAATATGTTTAATATTTCAGGATGACTTACAAGATACTGTTTGTCTTCTTTTTTATATACTTTATATGTTTTTATTGTTTTCAAATATGGAGGACGGGATCGCCGAGTTGTACCACAAGATATCAGGTAGGTATAATCCTGTCGTCGAGTTGTACCACCGAATTTTCTTGTGGTCTAGGCGATTTTATGGTTGTACTTTTTATCGGTAAGGGCTAGGGAAATCATTGAAGAAACTATACAGTGTTACAAAAATGGCTTCATCAATGATTTTCCTTGCCCTTCTCGATAAATTAATCAATGATCTGTTTTAATCAAGACAGAAATTCTAAATAGTGGGGAATAGAATAATCCCCAATAAAGGCGGAAATGGATTAACTCAGGTAGTCGTGGTACAACTCGGTAGTCCCCATGGAGGCAATTGGTTATATAATCTTGGTGCATAATATATAAATGAGTTTTTTGCGACCGATTTTTTAATTAATGCAGTTCTAACGTTTAAATTTGTATTGTTTCTAGTTCCCTCATAGGCTAAAGGGGGTTTATTTTGTTCATGGTATAAATGAAGTAAGCATTGATAGGTATACATAGTTTGAATATTTGAAATTTGTGATTCTCTGTATAATAGAAGAGAAGCGTTGTTTATTTATAATTTGTAGTTATTAAAAATAATTTTGGTATTTTTGATTGTGATGCAGTATATCAAAAAATAAGAAATCATATGGCTGTGTTTGAAGTAGGTACCTACTTTTCTATATAAGTTGAAGTTTTTTTAATATTTAAAATCATTTTTATCTTTTTTATTTGGAATAGCTAAAATAAAAATAATGTTTCGTTGTTTATTTATAATTTTTAGTTATTAAAAAAATCTTTTGATAGTTTTGTTGTTATTTAATTCATTACCACATTTTGCTTTTTGAATAGTACCGCTGACAGCCGTAAAATCTCGAATCGTTTACGTATCGATACGCAACCCTTCGCTAGTTCTACAATTATTACAGTACAGCATTGTTTTTATATTGTGATTACGGTATGAATTCCGAGCGCTGTAGTACTATTATTTTCTTTTATTAGATTTATTAAAAATTCTTTAATTTTCAGATGATACATGAAATATCTATATTTATGAAAATAAAACTAAAGAAAATGAGCACATAAAATATGTCTTATAAAGTTCTGGCTAACTAAAAAAAAATTCGATCTTGGTTGTGGTTTACAAATTTTTTTTCCTCAAGATTTATATTAACAGTAGGTTTTTTTTATCCAGCATCCATTACGAAATAAGGCTTACACAAATAAATAATTTACGATTCAATTTATTTTTAGTAGGGCTGTCCCTATTTATTATTTACGACAATACCCTACGTAAACGAAAAAAAAGAATGCAATGGCATTGAAATACTTACATAATTAGAGATGTGAATAAATTGAAGGGTACATTATACATCCCAATGGGAATGTTAAGAAAACAACATATTAAATCGTACAGATCGTTATTTATAGTATATAAGTTTATTAGATAGTGTTTTATCCACGCAAGAAAGTTGGAAACCGAGAGCGAAGTTCGTTAAGTGGATAAAACGCAACTTAAGCACGGATGCAATACAACGTTTTATCCACAATCACAGTCATTTAGAGTTATTTGATTTCATCAAAAAGTAATTTGACATTTCGCTCTGATAGCAGCTGTAACTTCGAAAATTATTGAAATTAATAAAAAAAATTTGGGAGGTGTTGAGCTATTTAGTGTCGATTGTTTATCCATTTGTGAAAATTTGTGAGAAATGCAAAAAAGCGATTTTGTTCCCGAGATAATCCTTCAGGAAGCTGAAGAAGCAACTCTCCAAATATTGCCTGCGAAGTCCAGGGGACATTATGAGAAGGTATTTTCCGAATTTAATGAATGGAAAGAGAAGTGGGGCGTAATGACAATAAATAAGGAAGTTTTGCTATCGTATTTCTTAAATTTGAAGAAAAAATACTCGATGCTGAAGGTCCATAAAAATATAGACATTGGAAAATATATTAAGCTCACTGCCTATCTGAAGAGTAAGTCGAAAGGGTACTGTTATGTATCTACCAATGACCAATTGCTAGGCAACGACGTTTTTGTCAATGAACTATTATTATGATGTTTTGACACATGTTCTGTAAATATATATAATTCAATCAATTAATTCATTTCGTTCATTTGGTATTTCGATCATTTGAATACCAAAATGGCGCAGTCGACGGAAGAACACCTCAATACCCTAGTTGCGCAAAACGCCTCGCTTTAAGAAACTGTAAGCAGCCTCGTTCACGTCGTAACCAAACAAGCAGAAATGCAAGCACGACATCAAGCAACATTCATGACCCTCGACGAATCTTCAGGCAGTTCTCTTGAACCAGTAAGAACCCATGGAAATTCAGGTAATCTAGGAATACCTTTGGAAAGGTTCGATGAAAATTGTGAAGACTTCGGAAAGTTTAGTTGACAGGTTTGACGTATATCTCGACTTGGGAGGTGAAAGAGAGAAAAAAGTCGAGTCGTTTATTACGGCGATTGGGCCTCGACTATTCCAACTTCTTAAAATCCTGCAAAACCAAGAGAGTTGAAGATTTACAAATATTACTCAAGAACCACTTAGCTCCTCAGCCATTGTTAATTCCATCAAGACACACCTTCATCAACCGTAAGCAACGTGAAGGAGAAGCCATTGCTGAGTATATGAAGGAACTCCGAAAATTAGCGGCACCATGCAAATACCCAGCTAGAATGCTTTCTATCATGCTCCGCGACGTGTTCGTGGGGGGTCTAAGAGACAGATTCATACTAGACAGGTTTTTTGAACATGATGATATCACCCTTGATCAAACCATAGAATTGTCCCTTGCCATCGAAAAGGCCACCCTTAGCTCAAGGGGCATCCTCACCGATCCTTTGAATGTAAACAAGCTGAACACACAGGGCCAAAACCCAGTAAATCAGAACGCAAAATTCGATCCTCCCAAACCAGGATAATCAAATTCCAAACCCAAGTTACAATGCTTCAGATGTTCCGCATTTTCCCACTTTGCTAGGTCTTGCACAGCTACCGATTTATTTTGTAATTATTGCAAAAAAAATCATCACGTCATACAGGTATATGTTTAGCAAGAAAGCATAACTCTGCTAAGGTCCATTCAGTTGCGAGCAATGCAGAAACAACAACATTGCCCATTTACGCACTCAGTAACGGCTCGAATCAACCCTTGATGCTAAATGTAGAGATTAACGAAAAATACACTTCTCTAGAGCTAGATACTGATGAAGTTTTCGTTAACGCCAAATACAAATTTTTTTAGAAATTGCTAAAACTGTTCGTGGTTCCGGGTCAGCACACACCTCGATTCGGTAGGGACTGGATTTATGCCCTTAATATTCTACCAACCAGCATTAACCAATTATCTTATCAATACAACAAGACAGAGCCCCTTATCTCAATATTTCAAAATATTTTCGATGAATGTATCAAACCAGTAAAAGGCTACACTTTTAATTCTTCAAGAAAATGCACATCCACGATTTAGAAGGGTGAGAACTGTCCCATTCGCCCTACAATCTCGAGTAGACCAAGAATTATCACGATTGGAAAATGAAGGAATAATTCAAAAAACAACCCACTCCAATTGGGCTACTCCTGTTGAACCTATTGTAAAACCAAATGGTACTATCAGGTTGTGTACTGACTACACATGAACAGTTAATGGCCAGATCATCGTTCCCCATCATCCTTTCACGGGGATCGAGGAAGTTCTCGAAAAACTACGAGGGGGGGCAATCATTTTCAACTCTCGATGTACGGACGGCATTTTTACACATCCCCGTGACAAAAAAATTTTTAACCATAAATACCCATCTAGGCCTCTACAATGTGAACCGTTTAATGTTTGGGATCAGTAGCGCCCCAGCGGTTTGGCTAGCTTACATAGAAGGTGTAACAGCGGGGCTTCGAGGAGTGACAGTCGTCCACGATGATATTATTGTCACGGGTAAAAACGATGTTGAACACTCACAGAATCTGGTGTCCCTGTTTGAAAAACTAGAACACAATGACATTCATTTAAACAAGGACAAGTGCAAGATTCTTCAAAATCGAGTTAAATACCTCGGATACATTTTAGACAAAGAAGGGATTCGTGAAACACCTGAGAAAATTCAATCAATTTTAGCCTGCAAAACTCCTACAGACGTACACGAAGTAAAATCATTCCTTGGAATGGTCACCTTTTACGGACGCTTCCTGAACCACCTAGCTACTCTAGCTACACCCTTATGTAACCTGCTTACAAAAATAATGGAGGATTCAAGTGGACGAATAAAGAAGAAAATAGTTTCCAGAGGATTAAGGAGAGAAATTGCTTCTGACAAATTGTTTGTACACTATAACCCGTAACTACCTCTGACCCTATCAGCGGACGCATCTCCTACCGGAATCGGTGCAGTATTAGCCCATCTGATTGATGGAGTCGAAATACCAATTGCTTTTGCGTCGCGGATACTGACTGAACAATTCTAAAAGAAATTATGCACAAATAGACCTTGAGGCATTAGCGATTAAATGGGCAGTATCTAAATTCTTTACGGCCGAGAATTCACTTTGTATACTGACCATTTCCCTTTGACCCACATATTCTGTAAAAAGCAGGACCTCCCTGTAATCACTGCGAGTCGACTTCTACGATATGCTCTTTTCTTACAAACCTTCAACTTCAACATCAACTTCCGTAAATCTTCCCACAATGGAAATGCAGATTGTTTGTCAAAACTCCCAAACCTGGAACACTTGGAAGTACCAGATAATTCAATTTTCCATTTAGAACGATGGGATTCAGACAGTTCGATGAAACTTCGTTGTTCTTTTAGGAACAACTAAACATCCTACCAAACTCGTCCACTCAACTCGCAGCTGAAACCAAAAGTGATCCTGAAACATCCAAAATTTTGTCAGATTTACGCTACGGGGGAACTGGAGCTTTCCCTTACGGGAACTGGTCCCTTCAAGGAGATTGCATCATGGTCGCTTCCAGGGTGTATATTCCATAAAAATTCAGGCAACAAATTCTGGAAGAACTTCATCTTGGGCACATAGGCATTGTAAAAATGAAAGCACTTGCTCGTCCGCACGTCTACTGGCATCAGCAGATTACCTTTAGAAATTGTAGTAAACACTAAACAGTCCCTTTGTAGTCCAAGACTTTTAGTCCAGTAAATGAAGAATGAAAAGTAGGCAAAGTGTACAAAAATCCTGCCGGTTCATGAATTTTCCGTGAAGGGCAGGGTTTGAATAGTAATTGAACATCCAGAAATTTCACACACCTCATCGCTATTTTGGAGGGGTATTCCCGGCCCCAAAGTTCCAAAAATTGGTTTCCCGCCAATATCTCCTAAAATATGGCATTTAGAGAATTTTTATATTGGGGGAAAAATGAAGAATAGTTCAATATCTACAAAAATGGTCCTCATGATTTTTTTCGCAACATTAATATTTTTCGCAAAAACCGATGTTGAAAAATTCGTAATTTTGAGGTTTCATGGATTTCTGAAAAACCACTAAACTCGATAAAAAAAATGAGGGCACAACCAAGAAAGAGAAATTCCCAGCTTTAAAATGACGTATCTTGGAAGACAATCCGATAATGTACAAACTTTTAGACAGTGATTGTTCGCAAAATATACCCAACCTCGAAAAACAGCAAAAATTTGGAAATGAAAACACCAACTGGAAAACAAGGGGCAAGAAAGATGGCCAATAAAAATTTCTGAGATCAATAAAGATCTTTAAAGGACCCGTAATAACAAAAAATTGAGAGTAAATGTCTATTATTAAGAAAAATATGAGTAATTTCCCGACACTCGAAAAAAAAGTTATTACAAAATCTTTGACCCATTTTATAAATATGGTGGAAATATAAAAATGGGCCTTGAGTCATCGGATATGATATCTGTGGATTTCCCCTTTCATCTGAATTTTGAATAGTAAAAAAATATGCATTTTTACCCGAGATATTGAATAATTTGTTCGGAGTAAGTGCAAAGAACCCTCTCTTTCGACTCCGAAGCGGGAGCTCAACATAAGGATCCCGCTAGAGTGTCATCTCGAAAACTATCGAGTTTTCGGCAAAAATTATACGGACCATTTTTGAAGATAATGACCTGATCTTCGTTTTTCCCCTATATTAAAATTCTCTAAATGCCATATTTTAGGAGATATTGGCGGGAAACCAATTTTTGTAACTTTGGGACCGGGAATACCCCCCAAAATGGCGATTAGGTGTGTGAAATTTCTGGATGTTCAATTAATAGTCAAACCCTTCCCTTCACGGAAAATTCATGGACCGGCAGGTATAATAGCTTCTGGGGCCCTTTATTTACTGGACTATTTGAAGATGTATTAATAATTATACTGAAAAGACTTTAATTAGAAAAAATTATCTAAATAATGAAATAAAACAATTTAATTTGTTTAAATCTTCATTTTATTAATAAATTATTAATAAAATTAAGATTTAAACAAATTAAATTGTTTTATTTCATTATTTTGTATGGATCTTCATCAAGTAAAAGCCTCATCTATTCAAAAATTTATTTGATGAAAAATGGGTAGATACTTCCAGAACACTCGGTATGTTAAAGACTGTTGTGGCTAACGAAATAATGGAAGTATTCAAATATCAATATCAATTTAATTGGGTTCGAAAAATCTTCATTTTTTGTTGTTTCTGGAAATTTAAAAAGTTCGAAAATCAAGATGGATTGTGATTTCAAGTTATTTTTTAGAAGCGGCAAAAGTAGCAACATTAAAATAACTGCCATTCAAACTTCTTTCCCGACACAAAAAAAAAAGATTTATAAAGAAACAAAATTCAATCTTTTTGATATGGATTAGAAGTCTGGAGATCGTTTCGAAGTTGCTTTTTTATCAATAAGAAGAAAATTATCTCTATAGATTTAATTCGAAAGTAATTATTGAATTGAAGGAAAAACAAAATGTTCAGGGTGTTTATAAATTCAAGCGAAAATTTAGGAGATTCTTCGTGTTATCGAAAAGTCTGCCCTCTCAAGGCATTTTTTCAGAGACCAACCAACCTATTGAAAAATATCAACCCTATAATAATCCAGTAACTTTAGGGTTTCACAATCAGACATCTTCATAGACCTTAATAATGAGTCACTACTTTCTCTAGAAGGGGATTGGGCCTATGCGTCTTTAAAAAAATTTCATATATTCAACATAACTGTATGCGGAAAATGTTCATTGTAACAAAAGGCTCTAATAAAAGATTGGGGAAGAACCATTTTCTAGACCTAAGAAAAAACGAACTAAAAAATCAACAGATCATAAAACAGAAAATTGTCGAGTAAATTCAAGAAAACTAATCCAAAAAAATTAGAGATGATCTAGATCTTTCCATACGGGCACGTCCTTAAGAAGGATTCTTAAAAAACAAAAGTTTCCTTGGAGAAAAACTCAAAATAATAGAAACTTTTTAGTTGAGAAAATGGATATCGGAAGTTTAAAGATCGAAACACACTTATCAGTACAGCACCTGACAAGCATCGTCACAGCACCGTCGGGTGGTCAACTCGACGGTTGTGTATGGGCTCACTTAACGCATCGACACGTGATCAGCACCGCCGCGATACCCGACTATAGGATTCACTTTATATTGTCAGAGATATTGTATTGGCACGCCGTCCGCAAAATATTCTCTCTGAGAAATGTGTTGTGGTTGAGGCGTTGACGTGCCTTGTCGGTGCTGTGCTGATGTTGTTAGGTATGCGCGCTTACATTTAAATACACATAAGAAATAAAATCTGCTGGTGATGATCAGTCGCTGTTCCTATGAGGTGTTGATAAGTGTGTTTCGACCTTAAGGGTGAAGTATCTTCGGCAAATTAAATATTTTCGAAGTCAAAACAGACCAATAGTATTTGTCGACGAGACTTAAGTCCACTGTTTGAGTATAGGGAATACTCAATCAAATTTAAAGTATAGTAAAATATAGGGTGATCCATTTTAAAAAATTGTGAAACCGATGTAATCGCGTTTGAGCTCGCCCTGTATACGGTTTCTTAGATACGGAAGCAGGTCTAGTAAATTATGATTCTAGACGACCATCACAGAGGTACGGTTGTAAAAGATTAATTTCAAATTGTGCAGTTTATAGCATACGGGGCGTTGAATGCATTACGAATTTCAAGAACAAGTAGTCAGAACTTTTTAAATACACTGTATAACCTATTACAACCTTATATCAATTGCGACTAATTTTAAAATATCCTTGAGGATTTACAATATATTGGACTTTATCGCACTAATGAATCACCGCATACTCAAACATTTAGGACCAGTGACCCGCCCCTGCTTCGCACAATGAGATGTTCACTCATACCTCAGCATTTTTCTCACCATTAGCATCATTTTACCCGTCGTATCTTCTAAACAAAAGGTTCGAATCAAATAATTTGAAAGGAATGTACCGGGTGTCTGATTAAGAGAGGTAGCCCGCTGTATCTCAGAAACTATTTATCGTACAGCTTAGAGAAAAAAATCTGTATGACAAACTGGGATACGAGAAACTGCTGGAAATTATTTTCAAGTTTCCTACTCCACTGCTAGAGGGCGTAGTTCACAATAATATCACAAAAAAATCATTTTTCTATAATAAATATACCGATATTTTATAATCATTTACTTGAAAGAGGATGGAATTTAAAGAAAAATGGTAAAATCCGCATCTCAATATCTATTTTGTAAGCGAAGATACGAGAAAATATAGGTATACTAGGGGATCGAGTTTTATATCTACTTGAGTAAATTGAAAATTTTACATAATGTAGTAGGCGTCCAGATGTCATAAATTGTTGACAACTTAAATATAAAATTAATGTGGAGTGAATTTATGAACCTGCAACGGTTAGTAGGTAATTTAAAAATACGTAATGCCTTATTCAAATAGCGTGTGTGTGTGTGGAAAGAAAATGGCTCGGAAGCAGGTCCATCAGCCACAGAATTTTGTTATAATCCCACTTAAATATCAATTTTAATCTCTTTGAAATATTCAAATAGCGAAGCTTACGATATGTTAAATCTTTATTTTGAATGGTGTGGGATTCTAGATGGTAAAATTATAGGCACTTTTATTTTTGATGAACATTTAAATGGCGAGCGTTACTTAAGATTCTTAGTAAATAATTAAAAAATATAGTATCACATTTGAATATTCCCAAAAAAGTTGAAAACGTCAAAATCCATAACGCGGACCAAAAGTTATAACATTTTTAATGAGTCAGCTTTCCCACTCACCCCTACCAGTTATTTTACAAGATAGATGAAAAAGTACTGGAGCAAACTTACGTAAAATTATTACAAATATTTAAATTTTGTAGTACTATAACGGTACATTTTTTTGTGAACTATGCCCTCTAGCGGTGGAGTAGAAAACTTGAAAATAATTTCCAGCAGTTTCTCGTATGCGAGTTTGTAATACAGATTTTTTTCTCTAAGCTGTACGATAAATAGTTTCTGAGATACAGCGGGTTATCTCTCTTAATCAGACACCCGGTACATGTACATAATCAACCTTGGTTATAGAACTATTTTGTTTGATTTGAAAAAAAAATTGGTTATTGTGACTTAATATCCTTACTGAATAAACATTCACAGTGAGAAAAACTTCATGTAAACAGGCGTCTGCGACTGTCCTTTCAGAGCGGATCCAGCTTACTTTTCTGCATTTTCCTTTGTAAATTGTTTTTTCTACGCCCATGTCCGTAAACGTCAAAAATCGCACTGTCGACATTCCTTGTAAGTGACATTTAACAATAACATGCCCGTAATGAGATACACGTGCGTTTAGATAAGAAAACTTAAATTTCTTTGTTTAATCAAATTGCAATCAAATTTTTATCTACGTACTACTTTATTTAGCCTATTTACATAAATTTAGTCAATTGGAAAACATAAAAGCTTTTAGCATTAGTGAAATACATTTTAGATTAAAAGAGTAATGCCCCTAAATGTCGGCAACACATTGTACAATTTCTCAAAAAATAAGTCGCGTTTTCTTAGCAAGATATGGAAATAAACGTCATGTCATTTATGCTGTCAATTTTTGTAACAAAATATAGTATCTCATACAGTGGCGGGAGGCTATGTGAATCACTCTCATAAAAATATAAACGAATATCGGAAGCGATTACCAATTATCAATCTTCATCTTCTGATGTATCGTGCAGTACTACAGTTATAGATAACCGTTCATCACCGTCAAGTAATAAGGCACCAACGACTTAAAATCATTGTTCAATTGTTATAAAAAACTATTATAATAAAGTTTAAATAATTGCGATTTCCTTTATTTCATAGAATACAATAGATGGGCGTAGAAAAAGTATAGTACGTTACACGAGTTGTAATCCCATTACGCACTCGAGAAATTTACGGCTTCGTGCGTAAACGTTTTCACTTCGTGCGTAATGGGTTACTTACAACTCTTGTTACGTAATATACTATTATTGAAATTAAACTCACGAAGGAGACAAAAAAAATATTTGTCAGTATCGTTTATATTGCTGATATTGTTTCGAGATTATTAACTCTATAATGGTGCTCCTATTTGTACATATTTAATAATACAGCGTACTTAGAATCCTTGTGGTTTCATATCTCCTTTATTATTCACTGTTTTCCCAAGTATATGGATGGGTTCTTCGTACAAAATTCATAACCAAGGAATTGGCAATACTCTCCATCTCTCCTTAATTTCTCTTACTTCTGATACATTTCCCCATTTTTATTCTATATGCATTGCATATTTTACTGTGTTTCTGTTCTTAATGACTTGAGTAGAATAATTTCTAATTCCCTTTGCAATATCTTTCCATTTCTTCCCCGAATTTTCCCCATTGGTTAAATTAATTATAAATAATGTATAATAAACCAAGCGCATTGACCCAAACTTTTCTTCAACTGTGAAGGATATTGTGAGGAAACTAAATTGTGCTAGAAAAATAAAAAAAATGGAACAAATATTTATTTGTAAATTGATGGCAATATAAGCTTTATACCCTTTCATTAAAGTTTTTGAAAATTGAGACTGTGTGAAAATACGATCGGGTTTGGTGTAAAGGGGTCAGGGAAGAAGATAGAAGGTATAGTGTATTTTTATCATATTGATAGCTGAAGAGCTCATTATAAATTCAAAAACGTGTCTGAAACACTTCAGGGTGATTCAAAAAATTAAATAGAATTGTAAGCGCTTCTTCATGTAAATAAGTGTTCAGTTTGCAACTTTCGCTAGATTCTTCCTGTCTAGTGAACCGCAGATAACGAGGACAATAGGACCCTAATACCATTACCTAAATTCCTATGTCCGCATAAGGTTTATTGCGGTTGTAGGGTCTCTTACCTGAAATCGTGCTATCAATATGATAAAAACATATTATAGTTGAGTTTTCAGACAGATCTGATTTGAATTTAGACTGGCCCCGGATTGCGAATTTACATAGTATACCATGTAGAGAGCATCGGGTCTATAAGCTCCGCCCCCAAGGCTAGTTGTGCTTTGAGAGTGTTTTAAATGAGGTATAGAATGTAATCATAATGCGCGCGAAATGCGGTATAGTTTGTAGTAGGTTTCTTAAAAAAGGGCAAAAAATGAGATGACAACGTAGCGTCGTAAATATTCTTACAAGTGCGAAATAGGGCTCGCGTTTATTTACTTCGCGACTGTTGCAGTGCAGATAAAAAACAAATCACGATGCGTGAGCAAAATTCTTTGGAAATTGTATTAAAAAATCTACAACCTGAGGTTGAAATACATAGTTTGGAATTTAAAAGTTATTCTGAATATAAGGCTATAATCAGATGCAGAATGAGAGGAAGTGATTTTGCAGGCGAAGTTAAAAGTTTTATTGAAAAGTTTAGTGCGGAAACATGTACAAATTGGATAGTTAGAAGAACGTTTCCAAATGTACAAAAATTAGCTTTTCGCAAAATTTTCGTCTGTCAGCATAATAACTTTAATAAGAATACACAGAAAAGGGCAAGTTCTACCTTGCGGAACAGGATGAAGGGATGCAATGCAGAAATTGACATAAAAATTAAAAAAATCACTAAAGCCACTATCCGACGTGACAGTTATTTGAAAATGGTCTTAATGCTCAAATAGTGGTAAGTTAATACGAGTATCATTGTAAAGTGTCCAATATTTATACCAACATTTCTAGATTTCTTTCCACCATACGCATCGAATTGCGGTAGCGGAAGCGCTCTCATATCTACGCATGTCCAACTCCACGAGGGAATCTTTTATTAAATACTTCACAGACGGCCTTTCACCTGCTGCTGCAAAAAATTTCCATGAATCCAACATTATAGCGAATTCTAATGATGAAACAGAAATGGTCTCCTCTTTAGCTAACGCAAGCCTTAATCCAACAGATCGTCAAATTTATAATCTTTATGACAAATGGAGGTAAGATTCTTAAAATTATACAGGGTGTTCTTAAATATCATATACAAACTCTAGGGGGTGATTCTTTGGTATATTTTATGGCTAAAGTTTCATATAAAACTTTTATTTCAAAAATAAAAATTATTTTTGAATTCCCTGTTTAATTTGGAGCAAATTTTATATCTTCATTTTTTTTGTCCGTTTTTGGGAAAAAAATTAAAACAGTTTTCATGCACTAGCAAAATTCTAGTGTTTTTCCAAAACGTGGAGATGATTTTTTTGCGCGAAAAGGATGCATTTTGGGAAAAAAAGTCAAGTGGTCAATATTGCTTCAAATTAAGCAGGGATTTTAAAAGTAGTTTTTATTTTTCGAAAAAGCAGTGGCGTACCATATTTAAAAAAAATTTTTAGCCGATCTTCCGTATGGACGCCACTGGTAATAATTTAAAAAAATCTTTTTCAAGAGTAAACTACCTTTGTTACCTAATTTTTTTTTAATTTACTAGATATCGAATAAACATCATTTAAAAACCATAAGTTTCAATTTCTATTGAAATTGTTTTTATCCTTGAATATGTAATACAAGAACGGATGTGAAAGTTATGACTTTTCAAAAAGTAGGTACTTATTTTCAGATTAACAAAATATGGCGATCGAACAAATGAGAGTATTTTCGCAATCATAAGAAGTAACGAAGAACTATACAAATCAAAAGGAATTGCTGTTAATGTCATAGAAGATCCTATGATCATATGTATCATTACTCCCCTGATGAGACGAGCCCACAGTTTGAAGGTTTCCCAAGAAATTTGTTTTATAGATTCGACAGGTTCTTGTGACCAAGGGAATTCATCTGTTACATTTGTTTTCACTGCCACTAAAGTCGGTGCCTTACCTTTGGCATGTGTTATACACACTTCACAAACCGAAGAAGAATACGTCAAAGTATTCAATTTAATTTTGAATACGGTTGGAAGCGATGCATTCTTTGGTAATGGATTCCCGAAAGTTATGTTAACAGATGATAGTTCAGCTGAGCGAAATGCTTTGAGAATTGTATTTCCAAAATCTAGCATATTCTTATGTATTTTTCATTTTTGCCAATCAATTTGGAGGTGGCTTTGGAACCTTAAACAGAGTATTCATAAGGATCACAGACCACTTTTAATGAACTTGGTTAGAAATGTCCTATTTGCGAATACAACACAAGAATGTGATGAGTATTACGATAATCTGAAACGTGATGAGGTAGCAAGAAAATACCCAAATTTCATAAAATATATGGAAGAGTACTGGTAAAGAAAACAAGAATGGTGTCTATCTTTCAGGGCAGGTTTTTTCACGAGAGGAAACAACACAAATAATTATGCAGAAAGCTCCATAAGAATATTCGAAGACGTTATTCTAGAGAGATGTAAAGTTTATAACGGCATGGCTCTTATAACATTTGTTACAACTGTTTTAGAGGAATATCACATAAAAAGACTTCTAAAATTTGCTAACGGCCGAGTGACTAAACCTAGTATCAGCTACATGAACTTCATGAAAAAATCGAAGGATTTGACTGTCATTGATGTGTCCCAGAATATTTATCATGTAACTTCTTTTTCAGATGAGCAACTTCTCTATTCGGTTGATATAGAAAGTGAGTCATGTGACTGTCCTCAAGGTTTTAGCGGTAAATTTTGCAAGCACATATTTGCTGCCCATTTAAAAACAAATTTACAATTTATGTACTTACCTATATTAGCTGCAAGTGATAAAGCCGACCTGGCAAAATTGGCCCTAGGAGACAAAATTCCCGAATATTTTTTTCTCGATATGGATCATGACCGAGATAGTGACCCAACTTCAGAAGGGCCCAATATAACTCGTCATACATCAACAAACAGTGCTACAAATAACGTCACAGCTTCATTTGTCGAGCCTCAAGAGTTTAGCGAAGACAGTTTTCAAGCTCAACATAATTTATTGAGAACAAATATGGAAAAATTATTGCTTTTGACAGAAAAATATAAAAGCAATCAGATGCTAGAATTATTAACTGGCTTTAATAAAAAAAATAGATAATATTAACACAGAGCAGCAGCTAAAAACATTTATTGCCAATACTACAATAAACTGCAAAAAAGGCAAGTATATTAAAGTGCAACCAACAACAGCCTTGTCAAGAAGGGCTCATGGTTCGCGCTCTCAAAAAAGAAGGCAATCAGGAAGACCATCAGGACAGAGCAGGCCCAAAAATAAGAAAAGGTGCTTGAGCAAAAATATTGCCGAGAATACCCCAAATGCCAAAGGACATTAATATATAATTAAGATGCTAGCATAATATTTAACAATATTTTTAATAATAATACCCATGTACTCCATATTTATTTAGTAGAATAAATGTTTTTTTGTTAATTCTTTAAAAGCATATTTTTAACTTTGATTTTATTGAAAATAAATAGTTATAACCTAGTGTAGATTTACTTGGCATATCAAAAGCGCCTATAACGGCGCATAACGCGATTACGTTCTATACCCCATTTCGCGCGCATTATGATTACATTCTATACCTCATTTAAAACACTCTCAAAGCACAACTAGCCTTGGGGGTTGGGGGGCGGAGCTTATAGACCCGATGCTCTCTACATGGTATACTATGTAAATTCGCCCCCGGATTGCTAGTTCTTTATAATAATTACGGTAGTTTTTTATATAAATTCGTGTAAATTCATTTAGTTAAATTATTTTAGTGGCAAGTTGTGTGTTTATGTGTTTTTGACTATTTTTATATAAGTGATATAAGTTAATCGGATTTGTGTGATTTAATAATGGCTTCTGAAAGAAATATTAACCCCATCTGGGATATAAGATATATTATTAGGTTCCAACTGGCGATAGAACCATTCTAGGTATCGTTCGCGCAAGTGCTTTATTTCTTTCGCGTTCCAACTGATTATAATATCGTTCTTGGGACGGTACAAAAACTACCTTCTGGAAGGGGTACTCGATACGATTCCAGAACGGTTCTTAAATGCCAGTTGGAACAAAACTATTATCGCACTCTCGATCCTTCTCTCCCTCTTTCTCTCTGCTCCTCTCACCCCCTCTCCCTCTTTCACTCTTTCCCACTCTCGCTCCATAGCTCTTGATATTAATTTCTTTTTTATTTACGAACCTGTTTAAAATCCATAGCTCATTATTAATGGCAACAAGTCAAGGGTATACTTTGGAAAGTATTCCAAATCTGATAACTCAAAATTATTTGCGCATGAGCACTTTGAGTCAAATATTTAAAAAAAAACCCGTAAAACAAAATAGTTCTAGTTTGCACAATTTACAAAAGCAAATACATGAACGGTATTGGAAATTTGAAATAGCTGTCTTATTGACTCCATCCGTGTCTTGGGATTATCGTTGGCTTCCAGCCAGTGAATATGAAACGTATTACAATACATCGAAGGATGCTTGAGCGGCATTACAAGGAAACTATCCTTGCCTGAACTGTAAACTACTCAGATTTATGTTAACGCAAATCTGGCGCTCTATTAAGATTGTATCGATGGAGGAGAAAATAAAATTGGGACAGTGTTTTATAAAAGAGAAAAAAAGGTGAGCGGTCGTCGGACCGCCGACAGAAGCTTGCATCTTATGCACAATAGAATGACCATTTTTCGTGAATTTTTCACCATTTTTGAAAAATTTTGATAATTTTTGACCATTTTTGACAGTTTTTGACGAATTTTGACCGTCTTTGACAATTATTGACCATTTTTGACAATTTTTCAAAAGTTTTAACATATTTGGCAATTATTGACCATTTTTTCAAAATTTTGACAATTTTTGACAATTTTTTCAAATTTTAACAATTATTGACCATTTTTGATAATTATTGACCAATTTTGACAGATTTGACATTTATTGATCATTTTTGACAATTTTTCAAAAATTTTGAACATTTCAGACCATTTTTCCAAATTTTAACAATTATTGACCATTTTTGAGCATTTTTGACAGGTTCTGACAATTATTGACCATTTTTGACAATTTACTCCTTAAACAACGCACTTATTAGGAAAAAAGAAGTATCCAAAAAGACAAAAATGACAGTATATAAGACAATATACCGACCGATATTGACCTATGGAAGCGAAAGCTGGACGCTCACAAAACAGCAAAAGAGTAAGCTCCAAGCGGCCGAAATGAAATACCTTAGAGCGGTCAAAAACATCACTAGGAAAGACAAAATAAGAAACGACGCAGTGAGGCAAGAATTAGAAGTCGAGCCATTAATAACACACATAGAAAGACAACAACTGCGATGGTTCGGACACCTAGTTAGAATGGAAAGTAGCAGACAAACCAAAAGAATATGGCAAGCAAAAGCGTCTCAAAAGAGGACCAGAGGTAGACCTAAGAAAACTTGGAATGACGCCATAGCTGAAAACTTAAAGAAGAGAAACAAAAGTTGGACAGTAGCGAGAAGAATAGCACAAAACAAGAAAGAGAGGGCAAAATTTGTATATAGTTAAATTATACCACCTTAACACCTTCGGGTACACTAAGGTTTTCGATTATATATATATATTGTTATGGTATACAATAATTCAATGTGTGGTGATTTAATTTTATTGAATAGTATTATATACCACATATATCAGTATCAATCAGAACTTCAAATCAAACAAATTTTATATTTAAGTTGTATTTATTAATCTGAAATATTTGAAATTTAATATTATATCATACGCATGTCTCAGTATCTCAGGGTATATCTTGGGGAAAGTGTGTTGTCTAAATTTAAGGAGTGAAATTTGAAATATAATAACCTTTAACGTCAAAATTAAATCAATATTAATTAAACAACTATCTCCAGATTGCAATCCGTGGATGGTCTCCTAGCCTATTACTACCTATATTAAAAATAAAATTAACACAATTCCGCACAAACAAAATAAATCTCTTAATATCTTGTTGAAATACTGCCGGTTGCTGTATTATTTAAATAGAAAACGGCTTGTTCTCGGAAGCGAAGAAATTCTGCCTTGCGCAAAGGAAAGATTACTGGTAAACGACTCGCACCTCGGTACTTGTTTACAACCAGCTGTTAGGTACAAGTTTTAGTATAAAATGATTTATATTACCATCGTTTATTGCTGTATGATCTCTCTTGATCTTGAGCTTGAACAACCTTTACTGGATTCAAATCGAAGGTAAGTTATGTAAGATATTTCTAACTCACTATTTCTTTCTTTTATCAGTTTTTTTTAAAGTCTTCGTACATTTAAACTTCTAACGTAAATTACTTTTTTTCGTCTCTCCCTTAGTTACCGATCACCTCACAAACTTCCTTCCCGTTGCTGACGAATATCCTTTTGTTTCTTCTCTATTTATTATAGAAATTACTAATTTTTGTTGAAATCCAGTTACTGACAGTTCATATTATTTAATCAAATAAAAATGTCCATAACAACCAATGTTCTTGTACTGACATTTTCCAATATCAACTTTATCAGTTAATTTATACAGGGTACATAAAAATATCTAACAGTAAGTATCTAATTTAATCATTTTAACGTTATTGTTAAAAATGATGGACATAACATAAGACATATGTACATATGATATAATAATTTCTAAAAGTAACCATTTTATTTCATTTATGATCATCTCAATTTCAGTACAACTTCCCTGATATTCTGAAGGATTTTATTTTTATGTACTTTAAGAAAATCTTTCAGAATTTCATTCTCAAGTGAAATTGCAAATATTGAATCGAAAAAGTTGAAATACAAAGTATTTTTTTTTATAATTAAGTGATCTAAAATATTCTAAAATTCATAATCTCATAACACATGTTTCTCAACACAAACATCTCATCAACTATTTAGTGAATTATTACTAACAACTAATAATGAATTATTATTGATTACTAATTCTATTTTATATTTTTTTTAGATTCATGAAACTTATAAAGTTGCGAAATATGAAATATCCGGGCGGATGTAATTTCGGCCGGAAAAAGGGCAGGTACTAAAAGCCGGTAGGTAAATTCGGCCGGAGGTTTTAAGTTGCTTCCTTATCTCATAGGTATTTTCGGCCGCAAATCAAATAAAATAACAGAATGCTTCATATTAAAATATTTCTTTATTTCAATAAAATTATTACATCATTTTATTTCTATAACCTAACAAAACCTAACCCCAACCCCAGTTAGATTCGACGGCGGACCGAATTACGAAAAATTCGGAGTGCGATTTCGGAATTGGGTCCCATGTACCTACTATTTGTTTAATTTGACCAACCTAACAAAACCTAACCCCAACCCCAGTTAGATTCGACAGCGGACCGAATTACGAAATCAAGTGATATTGGAAAATGGTTGCGTTATTTCAAATAAATGACAACTGTATATGTAGGTATATGTTGGTCAGTGATTTTCGGGGCCAGGTAATAACGGGCACGAGTTGGGAAACGCCGGCCGAAATTACCCCTGTCATAAATGGTACCCCTTGATTTATGCAGGTAGGCCAAGGGATTACCGGCCGAAATTACGCCCGCCGAAATATCCCTCTAATCTGTCCATTGATTGGGTTAGCAAGTTCATAGCTATTGGTTCCTTGTTCCGTAACTATAGTATAAGGACCTTCATATGGTAATTGAAGTTTGGCACACCGATTTTGTTTATAGTTAGCTACTTGGAGTGCTCTGAGAATTACTAATTCTCCTTTTGAAAAGGTAGTGTGCTTATTTATTTTTTTATACCTTCTTTTTATATATTTTTGAGAGTTTTTTATTAATTTATTATTGGCTAATTCAATTAATTCCTCATAAGTTTTGTCATATTTAATATGCCATGGCCGTTCTGTTACTGAAATAATTTCACTAGCTAATGTCCTAGTTATTACATAGAGCTTTGAATTATTTAGTATTTTGTAATAGATATTGTTATTATGTAAACATTTTGACTTTTCATATTGAGTTAAATTTCTTTGATCTTTTATTATGGCTTTTAAAGAAAATATTCCCTCCTCAGACTTCATTATATTGACTCCTATTTTTGCTTTTGTATGGCTTTTAACATCACGTTTAGGAACTATGATTATTGGATTTTTGTATGGTGTTTCACTATATTCAATTATATCGTCTTTAAGTAATTTTCTTACAGCTTCTTGAACTTTATCTTTTAATTTGTATGGAGTGGGGTATGTTTTTGGTTTAAATTGTTTCAGATCTCTTATTTTTATTTCATGTACATAATCATTTGCAACTCTCGACTCTTTGTTCACTAATCCTCTGTACTTTTTCATCAATCCTTCTACACCTTTCCTTTCCTTCTTATCACAATAAAAATCCATTCCTTTATTATTTAATCCTTGCTTCTTTAAATCGCCTTCTCTTCCTTTCTTTTCTTCATTTAATTGAAATGTCCTTTTACCTGGATTCATTTCCTTTTTACCATCTTCATTCTTCACACCTTCTTCATCATACCATGCATTGTTTCTTTTGCATTTCCCGTCATATTTTTCATAATATATGTCTTCTGTTTCTTCGTTTTCTATTCCCTCATCCTTAGTTAGGTTAAACTCAATGATGTTTCCTCCTAAAGTTATTGTTTTATTTGGGTAATTAATTATAGCTGCATGTTTTTCTAACTCATCTGATCCAATTAACATGTCACACTCCATATTAGGTATTATTAGAGCTTGAATATTGTAAATATTATTATTTAAAGTTAAATTTACACAAATAGCTTTATAAGTTTCCGTTATTTTTTTAGAGTTAACCCCAACTAATGTTATATGACTTCAATATTTATTTGATCAATTATTCCTTGAATACTTATTAATCCTATGTTTTCTTTTTCTTTTAGGTCCTGACACGGTTTGAGAAACTCAATAGGATGAACATAGCTAAACCGCAAATCAACTGTGTCATCCGGTTTTAAAAATCCGCATGCACTATGGCATCTGTCACCACTTCGTAACGATTTGTATCTCTAACAGGAGAATTTTCGCTACTTATTTTATTCTCATTACTAGATCTTGTACAATTAGTTCGTCTAATGTCAGAGTTTGTGTGTCTTGTATTGTTTTGATTATTTTCGTACCTTCTGTTATATTGTTCCCTATTGTTAAATTGTGTACTATTGTTCTGATTGTATCTGTTATTATAAATTCTATTATTAAAATTATTATTATTTGATTGCATTCTGTTATAATTGTCATTGTTATTATTATAGTACTGTTGTTGGTTATTTTGAAAATTCCCTTTGTTGGAGTAGTAGTTTTCATTTGACCTTCTATTATTGAAATTTTTATTATTACTTTTATTTTGATCTCCGTTGTAATTATTGTTTGTTTTATTATCGTTAGCTTTATGAGGTTTCATATTCCTTTCCATTCTTAATAAATTTAATGAGTTGTTCCATATTATTAAGATTTTGTATTGCAATTATTTCTGATAATTCCGGTTTAAAATGTCTGGAGATGAATAGAACTATTTCGTTTTCATTTATTTTGGGCTCTAGATACTGTGCCTGTGAAAAAAGTTGTAAAGCATAGTTACTCATTCAGTTGCCCCTTTTTTCATCGTATTTTCCAAAATAAAGAGACTCTCTCGTATATCCTTGATTGTGTTCCCCCCAATAATAACGTAAGAATAAACGTTCAAACTGTTCAAAATCGTTCAGTTCATATTCTTTGCACGTAAACCACAATTGTGCAGGACCCAACAAACATGTTCTGATAACATCTTTCAGACTTTCAAAATCCTGGTAATGTCCATACTTGTTTTTGAGTGTAATCATGAAAACTCTGGGATGTAATATTTTTGTGTTTCCATCGAATTTTAGATTTTGTTCATATTGTAGGACTGGTACTGCTGGTATCGTCCTATTTTCTCTTAAGTTCTGTTCCATTTTGCTTTTCCACTCTTTCATTTCCATTTGTAGGTTTTTATCTGTTTTTCTATGTTCTTCTTCTGATATTTGTAGGTTTAGTTGTAGTCCTTGTTTGATATTTCCGTTTAGATCTTCTAATTTGTTGTCAATATCTGTAATTTCCTTTCCGTTCTTAATGCACTTCCGTTCCACTGCTTCTATTTTATTTAAAATCCCTGTATTTTCTTGTTTTCTCTCATTTATTCCAATCTTAAGATTGTCTTCCAAATTTTCTAACTTCTTTTCATGTTCATTTATTCTGGTCGTAGCTAGCTCTGCCTTCTTCTCTAATTTCTCCAGATGATCTCTAAAAATATTCTCCATGTGATCCAGTTTTTTGTTATTTTCATTTTTCATTTGATCAAGTTTGGTGTTATTTTCTTCGAGTTTGGTGTTATTTTCTTCCAGTTTGGTATTATTTTCTTCCTTCATTTGATCAAGTTTGGTGTTATTTTCTTCCAGTTTGGTATTCATCGTTTCCATCATGTTTTGTAGAATACCAAGAATGTTTTGATTTCCCTGTGATATATTGTCTCCAGCTGTTTGTTCTCGAATCTGCATTCTTGTGTCATCATCATCCATATTAAAAATGTATGTCTCAGGATTTTCTCCTTTTAGTATTAGAATTTGTTCTAACCTTTTTATTAATTTTGTTTTATCACCCGTACTATCTATTCCCCTTTTTTCTAATTGTTCTTTTAATTCTACTAGTTTTAGTTCTTTTATGGTTTTGTTTATTTGGTTCTGCATTTTGTTATAATTTATTTTCTGATAATTAAGATTTTTAAAGTTTAAGCCTTTATTTATTTATTATTTTATTAATGTGGTTTCAATTTTTATTGATTTGAATTGAACTCCTGATTGCTGATATTAATATTGTAAATATTGTATTATCGATAACTCAATTCGAGCTGCTACACGTTGGGCACGCCAATTGTTATGGTATACAATAATTCAATGTGTGGTGATTTAATTTTATTGAATAGTATTATATACCACATATATCAGTATCAATCAGAACTTCAAATCAAACAAATTTTATATTTAAGTTGTATTTATTAATCTGAAATATTTGAAATTTAATATTATATCATACGCATGTCTCAGTATCTCAGGGTATATCTTGGGTAAAGTGTGTTGTCTAAATTTAAGGAGTGAAATTTGAAATATAATAACCTTTAACGTCAAAATTAAATTAATATTAATTAAACAACTATCTCCAGATTGCAATCCGTGGATGGTCTCCTAGCCTATTACAACCTATATTAAAAATAAAATTAACACAATTCCGCAAAAACAAAATAAATCTCTTAATATCTTGTTGAAATACTGCCGGTTGCTCTATTATTTAAATAGAAAACGGCTTGTTCTCGGAAGCGAAGAAATTCTGCCTTGCGCAAAGGAAAGATTACTGGTAAACGACTCGCACCTCGGTACTTGTTTACAACCAGCTGTTAGGTACAAGTTTTAGTATAAAATGATTTATATTACCATCGTTTATTGCTGTATGATCTCTCTTGATCTTGAGCTTGAACAACCTTTACTGGATTCAAATCGAAGATAAGTTATGTAAGATATTTCTAACTCACTATTTCTTTCTTTTATCAGTTTTTTTTAAAGTCTTCGTACATTTAAACTTCTAACGTAAATTACTTTTTTTCGTCTCTCCCTTAGTTACCGATCACCTCACAAACTTCCTTCCCGTTGCTAACGAATATCCTTTTGTTTCTTCTCTATTTATTATAGAAATTACTAATTTTTGTTGAAATCCAGTTACTGACAGTTCATATTATTTAATCAAATAAAAATGTCCATAACAACCTATGTTCTTGTACTGACATTTTCCAATATCAACTTTATCAGTTAATTTATACAGGGTACATAAAAATATCTAACAGTAAGTATCTAATTTAATCATTTTAACGTTATTGTTAAAAATGATGGACATAACATAAGACATATGTACATATGATATAATAATTTCTAAAAGTAACCATTTTATTTCATTTATGATCATCTCAATTTCAGTACAATATATATATATATTTTTGACAATTTTTCAAAAATTTTGACAATTTTTAATAATTATTGACCATTTTTGACAGTTTTTTATAATTATTGACCTTTTTTTTTTAATTTCGACAATTTTTGACCATTTTTGACAATTTTTCGAAAAATTTGACCATTTTTCAAAATTTTTGACAATTATTGACCATTTTTCCAAATTTTTGAAAATATTTGGCAATAATTAACCATTTTTTTTTAAATTTTGACAGTTTTTGACGATTTTTCCAAATTCTTGACAATATTTGACCATATTTAAACTTTTTTGACAATTTTTCAAAAATTTTAACAATTATTGATCATATTTGACAGTTTTTGGCGAATTTTGACAATTATCGACCGTCTTTGACAATTATTGACCATTTTTCAAAATTTTAACAATCATTGATCCATCTGGACCATTTTTGTCAATTTTTGACAAATTTTGATTGGTTTTGACAATTATTGACCGTCTTTGACAAATTTTCAAAAATTTTAAACATTTTTCAAAAATTTTGACAATTATTGACCATTTTTGACAATTTTTGACAATATTTGGCAATTATTAACCATTTTATCAAAATTTTGACAGTTTATGATAATTTTTCACACCTATAGGTGTGCGAGCTCAGAGCGGCAAGAGAGATTGCGCACAGTCGCTTGAATGAGTTATCGCGTGACTAACGCTTTTTCGTAACATCACACGTTTCACGAGTTCACTAGCCTTCCCAAAAGGCAAAAGGCTATGTCGTGGAATAAGAAGCAAGCTTCAATTTAAAATTCATTAGATTAGAGGATTATTCAGATATCTGGCAACACTGTTGCGTGACGAACCCTTATTCGCTTTTTCGTAACATTACACGAGTTCACTAGCCTTTTCAGAAATATGGCAACACTGTTGCGTGACGGACTTTTCGTAACGGTTACACGTTTTACGAGTTCACTAGCCTTCTCAAAAGTCCTATGTCGTGAAATAAGAAGCAAACTTCAATAATAACAAAAATAGTATCAAGTAAATACAGTAGAACGTTGTCAAAAAAATTCCAGAATATAAATAAAAATGTGTGAATAGGAAATAAAAAAAATAAGTAGACATTCATTAGGAATGTCGACAGAAGTGAAAACAGAATAAATGAACCCCTTTTTAAAATTTTGTCGTACGCTATGGTGAAGAGCGTCGCATCCAGAGCTGGGATCGTAACTAAAAAAAAAGTAAAGCGTTACATAATCGTTACTTTTGTTTTTTGGTAGCGCGTCACATATTCGTTACCATATTGATAGCACGATTTCAGGTAAGAACCCTAAAACCGCAATAAACCATAGGCGGACATTGGAATTTAGGCAGGATAAAATAAATCAATTGTATCTCAATTCTCCAAAAGCGAAGAAAAAATATTTAAACATGGGAAACTAAAACCCAAACATAAAAATTAAGCGCACATACTACCTACTTATACTAGAAAATAGTACTCTCATAGGCTCCGCCCATTTGCATCTTGCGCCTTGATTGGATGACAACTTACTTGATTTAATGGGCGGAGGCTACGAGAATAGTACTTTCTAGTATAAGTAGAAGTCGTTTTCATTTAATGGTTTATTTTGCAAGTGTGTATAATAGATACTTATCTGATTTCTTGTTTATGTATTGGCGTTTATAAAGAAAGTTTGAGGAATTAAATATCTGTGCTACTTATATAAATGAAGTAAATATTGTAATAAAATACATCTATAATAAAATACCTAATCGGATCTTATTCTTACCCAACTACACTGCACTGTCATGGCAAATTTATCACTTCTAAATATATTTGAATGGTAATGGTATTAGGGTTCTATTGTCCTCGCTACCTGCGGTTCACTATACAGGAATATTCTAGCGAAAGTTGCTAACTGAACACTTATTTACATGAAGAAGCGCTTACAATTCTGTTTAATTCTTTGAATCACCCTGAAGTGTTTCAGACACGTTTTTGAATTTATAATGAGATCTTCAGCTATCAATATGATAGAAATACACTATACTTTTTTGAAAAAGTAACGAATTATGCGTTACTTTTGGCAATAAACTAATAAAAAGTTGGAGTACGCATTACTCCTTTCGATTTATTAAAACAAGAAAGGGAAAAGCAAGGTTACATTGTTATATTATGTAGGTACGCTCAATGTTGCTGTTGCTGTAAGGGAGCTAGTGACAAAAATAAGTTAAATTAAGCTTACTTGCTTTTATTTATAAAAAATTGATGGTAAAAAAGTTACAGCATGTCAAAGTAGACATAGGAATTTTAGGGCTTTTTTACTCTTACTCTAAAACGAGTCAGCATATGAAAATGTAAATAGGGTAACGCGTTACTTTTGCAGTAACGCGTTACTGTAACGAAGTGAGGATTTCAAGTTATTTTATAAAAGTAACGCAGTTACCGTTACTTTTCGCCAAATTCCAAAAAGTTGCGAAATTATTAGTAACGCGTTACTAAAGAGTAACGTTTTTTTTTTCGTCACTCCCAGCTCTGGACTCGCATCAGCATGTCGGTGAGGCGAGCCCATAAGATTTGCAAGACTAACAAATATCGCTCAACGCGGTTAAAGAAGTTTTCACTTCAAAAATCATCAAAAAATTCTCCATGAGGATTAATACAAAAAATCCATTCCTTTGTATTCTTTCATATGACTGCTTTTATTTATAAATAATTCTTTTACTACGACTATCTAAAACTTTGCTACACTCTATTCAAATTTCATTTACGCTCCGTCAAAACAATATCTCCACCTGACAGACTTTTTGCATTTCTATAGGTGGATCATGGCACTTGTCATAGAACTATTTTTAACAGGTTCGAATTAAGTATTCGCCAATCTTCGCTGTAATTGCATCATTTGCGACATATTGTAAGAATTATTTTTTTTAAGAACACACCTTTTTTTTCCTAAAAGTTAAATGGGTACCCGATTCTGAAGATAAATATAAATCATTCGATAAAACGACTAAACAAAAAAAAGGGTCAGCTCTTGGTATTTGTTTATGTTAGCACAACATCTGTATCGATCGCAACAGCGATATTTTTCATTTTTGAATAATAATACTTTTTATAGGGTGCTAGTTTCCCACAAATACTGTTGCGAATTGAAATCCATTGCTGACTGGTACACTCTGGCCGCACGATACAGATGAGCCGCGATGAGCGTATTCGGCATTATACGGACGAGGATATAATCTTCCCATACCGCAGCTACTCTGACCTAAATATTATCACTTGACGTGGAACGATTTTATTCTATCTGATAAAATTATCTGTTTTATTTTTTAATTCTTGGTTTGATAAACTTAGCACAGCTTCGATGCATAGAAAGATCAAGAAAGAACGAAAGTAAAATATCAATTAATCAAGATATACAATTCCCAGTTGTGCTAGCAGATACCGGAACGTAACGGTCTGAATAGGGAAGAGTAGAAAGTTTTTAAGGTAATAATGTTACTTCATGTTGAATAATTTAATTCTATTTGCAGAGAGTTGGACTGTTTACAGTAAGGGAGATAAAAAAAACCTAAAAAAAGTTTGGCAGTTAGAAAAAAAAGTGGAAAGGAAGTTTCTGATTGTTGATTTTTTTTAGAAGTTTATGTCTACTAGTATTTACAGGTAGTCAAAAATTTGTTAATAAGTAAACGAAGACGAGAAATATGGATGAGAAATTTGTAAAAATTGTCGAAGATGTTAAACAATGAAATGTATGAACATGAAAAAATAGAATTGCTATAGAAAATCCAATAGGTTCATCCATAGCGATTTTTTTCATAGAAAAAACAGACACACATTTGAACAAAGAATGACATCTAATCAAAAACCGGTACACATTTGATTTGAGTACATATGAATATATAGTAGCTGCAATAGATATAGTGACCCAAAGGGTGCCGCTAAAGGTTCCGTCTGTTACTAAAACGAGCAGTAAAGCAAGAATGATCCTCTCTGAAAGCAGAGCCTCAGACGCCTGTTCGTTGTACGTACGCCCGGCTAAATCCGTTCTCGCATTCCAGCATGTTAATAATAACAGACGGAACCTTTGTCGGCAACCGTTTGCATCATTATACCGATTGGTGCTACTATACAAATAATGTAAACCACCCTGGTTTCCTGTTGACTCGCGCGCTGCTTTGAGCGCGCACGGATTGTGCCTGTGCCAAGTCCTGTCGGTTTTCGGTCTCCACTCAAAAGAAAACATTCAGTGTTTCGTGCTCAGAGTCGACGCTTTCAACGTTGTCTGTTTTGCTACATGCATTTTACACTGAAACATGGAGCAAATTGAGAACGCACGCATGCGAAGTAAAAACCTATAATACCCACACGCACTCATAATATGTGTGCTCTCAAGTGTGTACCCAGGTTTAAATTATTATGACCATTTACAAAGTTCTCCATAGACATAAAATCAGTACCATCTTGAAGCAAAAATATGAGATCAGCTAGAGAGATCAGCTGAGATACAAATGAATCATTCTCAAATTTACAAAAAAGCTTCAAAAATAGGCTGCTACCAAACATGCTTGTCCGTTTAAAAAAAATGGACCGAAGCATTAAAGAACAGGAATTAATAACAGAGTTAAAAAAAACTCGGACAATAGAACCATCAAACGAAATACGTCTAAAAATTACAGTTTGACAGAACCTATTACGCAAATGATATGGAATAAACGCCAGATAGAAATAATATTTTTCTACTCCCATACTTTAATGAAGATAAAAGATTTTTTATACAGTCGCGCGTAAAATGACTACTATATTCAAATGAAATCGTAAAGTCGACAAATGCCGAGGATTGTTACTTTACGGTCTAGCGTAAAAAAGGAATTTTTTTCGCTCGCTTATTTAATCAAACCACGCCCTCCGAATTAACTCAATTGGTGAATATTTAACAATTCATCAGATTAAAAATCAAATAAAATTATATGAAAATTGTCAAAAATTTTGAAATATGGTCAAAAATGGTCAATTGTTGTCAAAAACTGTTAAAAATGGACAATTTTTGTCAAAAACTGTCAAAAATTGTTAATAATTTTCAATAATTGTTAAAATTTTGAGAAATGGTCGATAATTATCAAAAACTATCAAAAATGGTCTTAAATTTTGAAAAATGGTCTTAAATTTTGAAAAATGGTCTTAAATTTTGAAAAATTGTTAAATTTTTTGAAAAATTGTCAAAAATTTTGAAATATGGTCAACAATTGTCAAAAATGGACAATTATTGTTGAAAATTGTAAAAATTTTGAAAAATAGTTGATAATTCTCAAAAATTGTTAAAGTTTTTGAAATATGGTCAGGAAGGGTCAATAATTGTCAACAATGGTCAAAAATTTGGAAAAATGGTCCATAATTGTCAACAATTGTCAGTAATTGTCAAAAATGGTCAATAATTTTGAAAAATTTTCTAAAATTTTGAAAAATAGTCAAAAATGGTCAAAAACTATCAAAAATGGCAAAAAACTGTCAAAAATGGACAATTATTGCCAAAATTAGTCAATAATTGTCAAAAATTGTTAAAATTTTGAAAAATGGTCGATAATTGTCAAAAAGTATCAAAAATGGTCAATAATTTTGAAAAATGGTCATAAATTTTGAAAAATTATTAAATTTTTTGAAAAATTGTCAGAAATGGCCAATAATTGTCAAAAACTATCAAAAATTGTCAAAAATGGACAATTATTGTTAAAAATTGTCAAAATTTTGAAAAATAGTTGATAATTGTCAAAAATTGTTAAAGTTTTTGAAATATGGTCAAAAATAGTCAATAATTGTCAAAAATGGACAAAAATTTGGAAAAATGGTCCATAACTGTCAACAATTGTCAATAATTATCAAAAATGGTCAATAATTTTAAAAAATGGTCTAAGATTTTGAAAAATTGTCAAAAATGGTCAAAAACTATCAAAAATGGCAAAAAATGTCAAAAATGGAAAATTATTGAAAAAATTGGTCAATAATTGTCAAAAATTGTTAAAATTTTGAAAAATGGTCGATAATTGTCAAAAACTATCAAAAATGGTCAATAATTTTGAAGAATTGTTAAAATTTTTGAAAAATTGTCAAAAATGGCCAATAATTGTCAAAAACTATCAAAAATGGTTAAAAATTGTCAGACTGTCAAAAATGGACAATTAGTGTCAAAATTTGTCAAAATTTTGAAAAATAGTTGATAATTGTCAAAAATTGTTACGTTTTTAAAAACATATTCAAAAATTTTGAAATATCGTCAAAAATGGTCAATAATTGTCAAAAATGGTCAAAAATTTGGAAAAATGGTCCATAATTGTCAACAATTGTCAATAATTATCAAAAATGGTCACTATTTTGAAAAATTGTCAAAAATGGCCAATAATTGTCAAAAACTATCAAAAATGGTCAAAAATTGTCAAAGACTGTCAAAAATGGACAATTATTGTTAAAATTTGTCAAAATTTTGAAAGATAGTTGATAATTGTCAAAAATTGTTAGTTTTTGAAAAATTGTAAAAAATTTTGAAATATGGTCAAAAATAATCAATAATTGTCTAAAGTGGTCAAAAATTTGGAAAAATGGTCTAAAATTTTGAAAGACTATCAAAAATGGTTAAAAATTGTTAAAAATGGGTAATTATTGTCAAAAACTATTGCTGTCGAATTTCCTCGTTAGTGTCAGATAGGGATCAGAATTTTATAATAACTCAATTATTCTTGATAACGGTAGCTGGAACGCTACCGAAACGTTGAAATAAAAAACATAAAAAAGATTGTGGTTTGATTTCCAAAAATAAATGACAAAAAGAATAATGAATATACCACAAGGAACATATAGAAGATATAACAATGTAAAGTTTAAAAAATTATGAAAAAATACATGCGGATAAGTTGAATAGAAATATCTTGGCATCACTGCGAAGAAAATGATGTATTATTAAGAGGAACATAATACCTAGTCTTAATTTCAAAAAATCGTATCTTCTAAACTGTTGAAGATTAAGGCTTCAAATTCGGGCATATTAAAATATAGGTATTTTTCCAGGTCTGGCTGCATGTACAGCAAGTAATCTTTTACCGTATTTAAGATACGACCTAGAAAATCTTTAAAAATTGATAGTTTTCAAAATCCATGCAGACAGCCCTTACTAATGAAAAAGTGAACACACTCCTTGAATTTCAGCTCTTAATTTTCAATCGTTTAGTTGTAGGAATTTTTGAAAAATTAGTAATTTTACGTCCGAGACATGGCTCCCTCTGCACTACTAGGAACCAGTGTACAGTCTGAGCGACAATCGCAGCCGCTCCGGCAAAGAAGGCACGTACGGCTGAGCAAACATATTGCGAAACAAATAATATTAGGACCCTGTTGTCTGTTGTATAGTTTCTTATTCTCATAGTAGTTTGGTTTTGGACTGTAATTGAAAAGGTCAAATATAAATTCTGAATTATAGGTACCGGCATTGTAACAAGTGTTTCAATACCTAGTTGTGATTATACTTTATAGACATAGTGCAGTGTAATTATTATTGACATAATAGTGAAATAAAATTTTGACTATATAAAAAAAATGGGAAACAAACGCAACAGATCAAAAAAAAGCAGCATTGTTTTATCGAGAGGCAGAAAACGACGGTAAGTTGAATATTTTTTCGGTTAGACAATAGGTACCTACATAAAATATTTTTCAGCCAAGAAATAATTTTTGTGGCGATTAGGTAATTGAAATATGTATGTACCATGGTCGTACCTAATACAGAAATGGATTATTGAAAACAATTTAATAAATTATTGCTTCATTATCTGTTTATTTATAATAAGTATTTGGTCGGTAGGAAAATATTTTTCTATAGGGTGCATCATTGGTCCTTACTAAATATACAGGGTGTTTTGTTCAAAAACAAAAAAATGAACCTCTATCATTATTTTTATACCACTTCACATTTTCTTATGATATTTGGAACTAAGGTCAAGTATTTTGGAACACATAAAATTGTAGTGAAAAAGAGTTTTTCGCTATCAACAGAAGCGTACGGCAGCGACATTGGGTTGTCTTTTCCTTTACTCTGCGTGGTGGAATTGTTATTTTAGTATAATATTTAGATTCTCCAATGCTTTCTATTTAAATAACATACATAAAGAAATTGTCATTAATTTTTCATAAATTTTAAGTTAAACATGAAAAATTACTATTTTGTTGAATACTTTAGTTTTACTAGTAAGTGAAATTATTCAATGTTTGATAAAATTATGAAAATGAAACAAAAAGTTTTTTTTACTAATAATATCTAAGATAATCATTTTTATAACATTTATTTTATGTAAAAATCACCCAATTTTGAATGGATCCAATAGATAATAACTAATAATAACGATTTTGTTAATGTATTATAAATATTTGGCAAATGTAACACGTGTTCGTGTTGTATATTATTATTTCTTTGTTGTTTTTAAGTAGGTACCTATAGTATATTTTTATTACAAATTTACTCTTCATTTTTGTAAATTAATATTTTTTACCAAAAATTAATTTTACTTGCATTTGAAATATCTATTTCTGTCAAAGTTTATGGTCATAAAATTAAAATACTTTCCTTTTTTAATAATAATTTAATCGTTTATTACTAAAAGATATATTCAAGGAACCTGAAATATTTTTAGGGCTGCAGAATCCCGTTGGCGATTGGGTCAAGATCCGCAGGGTAATGATGACAAAGTAGTCGATGACGTTCCAGTTGACACAAATAATTTAAATGAAGATAATTTACCAAATTTAGACAAAGAAAAGGAAATTCCAAACAAACAATTTACCTTAGAAGGAAATAGGATTATTGACATTGCCTACTTTTTTGAACAGCTTCAAAATATTCAGCATGTGCCAAGTTTTGCCTGTTCCTTATCCAATTGTCAAATAATCAATGAAGCGAGAAATGGTCTTTCTTCAAAATTTATTGTAAAATGCAATATGTGCAATATAACATTTGCGATAAATTCCCAACAAGCAGATGAAATTGATGTAAACTTGGCAGCAGTGCTTGGTAAACATAAAATATTATTCAGTTTTATAATCCTGTGGCAACCGTAGCATGTCACACGGTTACTCTGTTGCCGCAGGTCAATTAAAAAATTTAATAATAATTTGTTCATTGCAGGATCTACGTCAAGCGGTTGCGGATTCTCACAACTAGAACAAATTATTGGTTGTCTAAACATACCCCCTGTACAATTGGTAAAATATAATTTCACTCAAAGTAAACTAGAAAAAATTATTGAAAATGTATTGTTATCGCAATTACAATTAGCAGGTGAAGAAGAGGCCAAAATTGCTAGGGAACAAGGAAATGTTGATGAAGATGGGTATCCATTTATTACTGTAATAGCAGATGGTGCTTGGTCCAAAAGATCCTATAAAACCAACTATAACGCGTTATCAGGTGTAGCGGTAATAATCGGAGAAATGACGAGAAAGGTCTTATATATTGGTATAAAAAATAAATTTTGCATGTTTTGTACTAAATACAAGGATAACATTCCCAATCATGCTTGCGCAAAGAATTGGACCGGTACATCCACTTCTATGGAAAGTGCAATTATTGTAGAAGGTTTCAAGAAAAGTGTAGAAATGCATGGGGTAAAATATTTGAAGCTGGTTGGAGATGGTGACAGTAGTGTTTCGAAGAAACTTCTATTGGAAAAGCCCTATGGTATGAAACTTGTAGAGAAAGTGGAATGTGTCAACCATCTTTTGCGGAATTTTTGTAATAAACTGAGAGTTATATGCAAATCAACAAGGAGCGCATCTTCTTTGAAAATAGTTCCCGTTAAGTTTAGAAAAAAACTGGAAAGTAGTATCCTTAGGTTTAGAACATCAATAAGGAAATCAGCTGAGCACTGGACGAAAAGTGATATCACAGTAGCTGAAAAAATAATAAGATTCCAAAAAGATGTGAAAAATATTGTTAACCATATATTTGGAATGCATGACTACTGTGAATTATATTTTTGCGATAAAAATGCAGAAGAAGAAAATTTGGTTACACTTATCATTAGTTATGGATTAAAAACTGACGTAGACAACTGTTTAAAAAGAGTCCTCGAAAATGCCTCTTCTTTTTTATTAAATAAAAATAATAATTGCGCCGAACAGTTTAATAGTCTAGTAAACAAATATGTAGGTGGGAAGAGAATTAATTATTGTTTTAAATCTTCCTACCAAACAAGATGTAAATTAGCTGCTGTTTCCTATAATTGCAAAGAAAAATATATTGAAGAAATAATTAAATTCAGTGGAATGCCATATGGGAAATACACCAAGCAGTTAATGAAGAGAAAAGAAATTGGTAGGCTTAAACACTCTTTAATGAAAAAGAGAAAGGGATATAGGACTAAGACAATAAGAACTGCTAATCCAGATCAGGATTATGGAGATACCGAAGATCCCATTCCAGAAGAAGAAATAAAATCCCGTCGAGAAAAATACTTCAATTCTATCCAAAAAACTTCAGACGAGATTAAGCAGATCGAAAAACTGACAGTAGGACAAAACAATAATCCTTTATGGCAGCAAGAACGGGTATATAGAATAACGGCATCCTCTTTTGGAAAAATATGTCGAATGAAGCAATCAACAAACCCTTTGAATACGGTGAAAAATATGCTGTATGGAACATTCAAGGGAAATTCGGCAACAAGATATGGACAACAACACGAAGCAATTGCCATAAGCCAATTTGAAGAGTTGACCGGGCTTAACGTTACGAAATGCGGTCTATTTATTGGAAGAAATGATGAATGCTTTCTTGGAGCGAGTCCCGATGGATTAATCGATTTTGATAACTCTATTGTAGAAGTCAAATGCCCCGAAAATCTAAAAACAATGACCGTCAGAGAGGGCATCAAAAGTAAAAAAATCAATTACTTAAAGTTTACTGAAACAGAAGAGATCACCTTAAAACAAAACCATCAATATTTTTACCAAATTCAGGGGCAGTTACACTTAACCCAAAGGAACTCGTGCTATTTCTTGGTTTGGTCTCCACAAGGTGAGCCTCATATTGAAAAAATTGAACGAGATGATCAGTTTTGGGACAGCCATATGAAACCATTATTGTTCTCATTTTTTCACAATTCTTTTTTACCGGAAGTTCTTAAAAATCCATTATAATTAGGTAATAATGAGTTACGTCTACTTATACATCTTATTGTGGATTTAAATTACAGTGCTTTTTGCCAAAAACAATTATTTTTTTTAAAATCGGCCAGAAATTAGTACTTTCAGGTTTATTTTTAGGTCAGAAAATCCCATTTTGTCGGACCGAGCCAGAAAATTATTGTGATAGTCCGGTAAAAGCTTTTACCGGACTCATTTTTATTCACTTTCCGGCCTATCTTTCATAAAAAAAATAATAAAATAATTAGTCTAAGATAGCGGTCAATTGGTTTCTATAGTAACCGAGTTTTGTATTATTCAAAACTATAAAATAACTTGACATATTTTGACGTTTAGTTGAAAACGTGACATTTATTATAAAATGGATATTCAAAATGATGCATTTGATTGAAAATTAATGGAAGATGAAATTATACGAGATGAAATTGTTAAGGCGGCCTTAACGATTGTTAAAAAAAATTGTTAAAATTAGTTAATAAAAAGTTATTGTTATAAAAATGTAAACTGAATAATATGAAGTTTATAGTACAACAATGCCCGTTTTAAAAAAAATATTGTACGTAATACGTCCCAAAAGTGCTTTCACTGGACTTGCAGGCTTGCAGGACTCGCCTGCGGCTCGCCCTGCAATTTGCCCACTCGTCCAGTAAAAGACCACTTTCGGGACTTGTTACGTAAACTACTATTACAAATTATATTATATATCTCACTATAATTACCTATTATTTTGCTTTTTATCGTTTTTTAGTCATTTTATTAGAATCTTATAAATAACTAGACGACCCGACAGACATTGTCCTGTCTTGTCTTCTAATATTATACAAATTTTGAATATTTTCATTTTGATTGAAAAATATCACATTGTTACTTGACCGGTACTAATTGTAAATCTAAACCATCCACTTACTTACTCAAACACACACAAAAACTTTCATCAAAATCGGACCATCCGTTTAGGAGTTGTTCAGCATGAACCCGATTGCAGCGCCACACGCGGTCGAACGGGATAAAAAGTATCCTATGTCCGTCTCCCGGTTCTAAGTTACATCCCCACCAATTTTCAGTCAAATCGGTTCAGCCGTTCTTGAGTTATAAATAGTGTAACTAACACGACTTTCTTTTATATATAGATAATATTTGTTATGATTTTGGACTGGCCTATGTTTCCGTTATAGTGATTGGCCTATAAATAGACCACACATGCGCACCCCCACTTAGATGTAGGTACATTGTGTAGTTAGTTAATGACAGACGTCAAATAAAAAGAGTGATTGATGTTCTCAAAACTGAGTATTTTTATTTATAAAATTATAACAAATATAACAATATGTTTTATTGACTTTTGATAAATTATATTTTTCCATTTATTTGTAGTTTTTATTAAAGTTTTGTGCACGCGGTATACCATAGTTTTCCTTATATACTCCTGCATCCCTCCTATGAAAGTGAACCTGACACACATACAAACACACGCGCACACTCACATACACAGACTCGCACAAACATTCGTTTAGTTTGTTTAGGATCTGCTATTTTTATTTTCTAGGGTTTTTTAAATTTTCAACTCTCTTACAAACCCCATAAAAGCACGCTAATGTAAAAATGTAAAATAAAAAAAAATAAAAATGTAAAATAAACATCACAATTCTGATTAATATTTTTCAAAATTAAATTTGAATCTGCCACTTTTGTTTATTTTCTATGTTTTTATTAAATACCTATTCAACCCTTTTGAAAATCGCTTTAACATACACCAATGAGTTTAATATTTTATGTGATAAAGAAGATCCTTCTAGTTTACTTACATGATTTTTTCAAAATCATTTTTAAAATTCTCAAACCACTTAAACCAGCCCCTTAATCAATGAATTTAATACCTATTATGGAAAAAGGGCATTGATCTAATAAATATGTTTGCTAATTGTTGTTTGAACCTTTATTCGTTTATTTTCCAAATTTTCATTTCTCCTAAAACCCCATTCAAGTACCTCGATAATGAGTATATTTTAGAAAATTAAGAACATTGATCTTAAGCTTAAATTATATTATATCGCTTTTAGTATGAAACGGTTACAGAATTTTGGATATCTATAAAATGCAATATGGTTATATTAAAATGGTTATAAAAAATCGGGATTTTGCATGGTTCCCCAAAGCATAGAATTTCCATTTAGTTGGCGTAGCAGAGAGGGCTGCCGCTGCCGGTCGCCGCTGGTTTAATATGTTTACTCAGCGAAATCTGTATGCGAAATGAGAGATTTTGTAACGCATTTTGAAACTGACTGTACACGACGAATCGCTGTACAGTAAATTGTATTCTCTATCCTCTTCTGAACTTTGAGTGTTTTTCCAACACTGAATTTCTTCCAAGGTACTATGTTCCTCTTAAGCAGCAAGCTCATCTACTCTTACAAAAAACATTCTTTTCTTATTAACTCTCCTAACTTTTTTTGGGAATCTTCTGATAACTTTTGTCTGTATGGCCGAAATAATTTTTCAATTGAGATTACTTTCTCTAGCTAGAAGTGGACTTCCCATCGTGTTTGAAGTCATAGTAAACATCAAATTTCAGATTATTAAATTACGCAACAAACATAAAAGGGACGAAATTTAATTCAACCAAGCCCAAGATAATTGCCACAATAAAACCCTCGTAGTAAGCCCTAAATGGTTTTAGTAAATCACGGTAAAACATATTACACTCTTGGATGAATGCATAAGAAAATAATAAAGTGTGGGTGTTTAAAATCGAACGTATGCTGCTGAGCGTGGGAGTAGACACCGCTACTTGAAAAAACAAAAGTTAAATAAAATAATTAACAATAAATTCAAAGCGGGAATGACATGGCTATATTTCAGGGTCCTACTAGCCCAATCTGTTAGTGATAAATCGAAATAAAAATAAAACATTTCATTTTTGATCAAAATTATTTAAACAACTTTGCATCGATGGCAACCATTTAACGTGTAGTTCAAAAATAAACGTGTTACAGCCAATAATAAAAATTGATATTTTTTGTTTTCCTCTTATAACTCTGAAAATAGCACATATTTCAGACATGTATTGGTACCATTACATTGGTAAAAAAGGCAACTTTACTCTCATTCAACCTATCTCGTAACTTTTACGGTTTCCAAAATTGCACTGCTGGTACCATTTAAAATGATCAGTCTGTATACAGTTTTTGGAACATTGTTCTTTACTTTTTGGTTTCGTTTTGTGTAAAAAAAATGATTTATTTCCATATTTCTAGTTTTTTTGTTTATAAATTCTGCAGCGTATTATTTTTTATTAAAAAAAAATAATTGTTTCAACCTTTACTACGAGGAATCTTTCCATAATTATCAAATAGTTTTTTTTGGTAATCTCATGATCAGTAGTAATAACCCAAGCACAGTTCAAAAACAGACCGACACCGTAGGCTGTTGCCTTTAAGATTTTTGAGCATTTATCAAAGTTCGAGCAAGCTATGATGGTAGTAAATCGCGCGACCTCTGTATAAACGATGCACGTGTCTTTTAACGACCGTTTTTCGGCATGTCTTTATCAGCGCTACATAAAAGTACCGTCGACGAGTGAACCTACTATTCATTGTCTATGTACGGTGCCTGTACCAATTTCTAACATTGCAAAAGTCCATAAATGCTTTTTTAGTGTAAACAGCCCATGAGATTGCCTCAAATCAGCTGATTTCATTGGATTCCTACTAGAGCGATAAATTTTCATTGGAACAAAAGTTTTTGGCTCTATCCCTCTTTTTACGCTTATAGAATGATTGGACCAAAAAATTTAAATACCTATTAGTGAGTGTTGGTTTGTTTTATTGATAAGAATATCAACGTATCAATTTCAAATTATATAGATTTATCTGCTTTATTTGTGTTTGTACAATACAAACTACTATTTTTATTCCCCATTTTAAAAATATGAATTGAAAATTGAATATTTATGACTGCTTCTTATAAAATCTCACAATGATTTTTACAAGATTATTAAAACCCATCAATAAAATCCAAATCGCATAACAGGCACATATACAAAAGACTAGACTAGACATAATATAAAGTAATAAATTTTCTTCTTACAAAGAACTTTTTTTTTGTAAACGACAAACCAATTACGCACCTGACAACGAACGAAAAAGGAATTTACGTCACACAAATTATGATACTTCTTCGTTTAAATCTCTCCTCTTTTTCTGTTTGCTACTGTGCCACATGTTTGCAAAAAAAACAGGCTACACCAAATACAGTTCTATCGCTAAATATAGTTATTAAAACAAAGATTTATGTGTCTAGTTAAAACTAATGATTGGTAAAAAGATCCAATAACCCTAATCTTATGCCGACTCTACGACAGAAGTCGCATAACATGAATGATTAAGTAAGTTTTTCAAGGTTTAAACAAATTTGTCAACACTGTAACGGATGGTTCGACAAGCGCTTCACTAAAAAAATGTCATCTAATAACGTAAATATGCGTGAAGGTTATTGGAATGACATTTCAACAATTTACTATCAGAATGTCCGACAAGCACAAAAGCTGTTGATTGATGGGTTTGTGGAAGGTGGAAAATAATGTATGGATAAAGCTTACCGCTCTGAAAATGTTTAAATAGGTTTCATGGAAATTTTTGTTGAACTAAAACAGTATTTAATTTTCAATCCATGATAAATTTGTTTCGATGTTTACGTTAAAGCCGTGGTGGTGATATTTACCACTTCAAGTACGGTATTATCAACGCATCAAATGATTCGTCTTGTTCCTCTATGAGTTATCGACGTGGCATATTGTTTGTAATATTTATGGGACGATTTATGATTTGTGTTACTTTAAATACTTAGGGTTCTTGAATAATAGTCAGGGAGACAGTTGCATTTTTTGGCACCCATTTCTCTATAGCTAGTTCTCGTTTGTTTTGGTAGGTCTTACCCTTAGACTATTAAACACTAATAGTCTAAGGTCTTACTCTAGTATAACTCGCCCAGTATAAGTTGGCACTTGAGATATTCGCGAACGAAAAGTAACAGACACTGCTTGAATAAAGATAGATATATTGAGCGAACTACTCTCGTACGACCCTCGCACTTTGCTTCAACATAGTCGTAGGTACATGCCGGCTTTATAATAATATTTAATTCTTTGTTATAATTATTGGTATATTACCTGAATTGTGGGTTCATAAATAATCACTTAATAATAGTGCGTTTACAAATATTTATTCATCTTAATAGGAGATTGCAAAGTTAGGATCTTTTATTAAACTTTAAACTTTACTTAAATATTTTTAAATACGATATTAAAGCTTACAATTAATTACTATATAAAATGGAAATTAAAAATCCTTAAAAGATAAAAACAAAAGATTATTCACTAAGCTAATTAGTTAAGTTCCTTCGATGTCTTCAAAATTTAAAATTCTGGTTAAATTACCATCTTCAGCATGACTGTCTTCAGAAAAATCAAAATCAGAGTCACCATCCTCACTAGAATCATCTTCATCTATGACTTGATCTAATAGAGGTTCCTTTTCCATGTAGGTATTCCGCAAGTTTGTTGTGGTAAGATGCATTATTCAGTACAACAACACTTCCCATGGACAAATTTGGTAATAGGTGTTCTTTTTGCCATTTTTGGAAATTTTCAAAGTTCATCTCGTCATGATAGTCTCCAGATTTAGTAGTCGATTTCCAACGGACATATGCATCTGGAACGAAGATCGAAACCAATTTAAAAATAAAACAAAAGCTTGTTTTCTGTATTAAACATGGTTAATTTGATATAATTACCTTGGCCAAAGGTATAATGGATTCCTGTCGTGTAGCTTCTTCCTTCATAAACTTTAATAGATTGGACACTAGTTCACGGCATTGATCACTTAAAGGTTTATTTTTTAATTTACTTTTAAACTCCATTCTAATAATTATAACTAAACTATAAGCTAACACCACACCTTCTATAAACTAACTACTGATAATAATTACCGTAACTAAAAACTACTATAATACTACTACGCCACTGGAATTACTGCGATATTAACCGTTTGAGGTCAAAACAGAGACTGGGGTTCACCATTTCAGTGAGTCTCGAGCGATCGGATGTTCTACCGCGCATCTCAGAAGTCCAAAGTCCAAGTGCCAACTTACACTGTGCGAGTTATAGCAGAGACAATCAATGAGACGGGTAACTTGATAGACAAAAAGGTTCGGTCGATGAGATAAATATTATGTACCTTCTGTTTCGCTTATAACTATAGACTTATCAATCGGACTATATCTCTTATGGTATATGGAGGGTGGCCAGATGGCGCTAACAAAGTAAAATTCAATGTTGCCGCTAGTTTTTCTTAGAAGGAGGGTAGAATATGTTTTCCACTGAAGCAATGGATGTAATGTTGATTTTGATTGTTGAAACAATTAATAACACAAAGAAAAAAAACATAAGAATCTAGAACTTGAAAAAAAAAGAAAACTTTTATGTGAAAAAGTAGACTTGGCAGCGCTGCAATTATCATATGTCATTTAAAGGTGCTTCAATCTTGCTTTCTCAATAACCACCATTATTTTTCTTGTGTTTACATTTGAAAGGTGATTGTTTTGTGAGCTATTGAAGCAGATTAATAAACAGTAACTCGTTGTATAGTTTGTGGGTGTAAAGAAAGTGAGGTCGCTAGAATGCATTATTTTCCACAAAATGCGTTAAAGTAAGTAAGTGACAAACCAATATGTGTAATTAGCTTTGTAACAAATATATTAATTTCTAGGTGTAGATCATGGCTAGAGAGTTTGGAAGCCCAACATTTTCCACATGTTAAACGCAACACTTGAATTTGCAGTAATAATTTCAGAGAGGAGGATTATGTTTGTGGAAAATTGAAGAATAACTATTTGACAGTTTATAAAACAACACCTGCCAATGTTCAGGAATTGAAAGATATGATTGAAGTAAACGGACAACATTTTGAGCATCTTCTGAAATCACCTTTACTGTATGTTTTCTAAAATTCCTAATTTTTCTACACCTCAAATTTGAACATACCTCTAACATGAAAGATTTGTCTTCAGGTGCTGTAGGTCTTCTGCGTCATGATTTAGGTATAGGGAACATTACATGAAAAAGATTCAGTATTTCTTGAGTATTTCAAAAGGAAAAAAAATCTATAAAAATCGTGCGATCCGTTTCCGAGGTAATTGAGGCGTTCCATACTTAAAGACATATCAATTCATTAACTGAATTTGAAACGGTTTTTTTTAAAGTGTCATTATTATATTTTTTCTACAATCATTAATAAAAGTGACGTTTTTTAATGGATTTTCGTACATAATATATGTATTTGTTGAAACAGTTTAAAAAAGTGACATTAAAGTGAGATAAAGTGACATTAGGGTGAGATAAAGTGACATTAGGGTGAGATAAAGTGACATTAGGGTGAGATAAAGTAGTTTTTTTAACGCTAATTTTAAATATTTCCGGTAATGGCTCTGCAGATTGCACTCATCTGATATTTTACTTAGCGTTTTGTCATCATGACAAACATAAACATTCAAGTCGACGCCATTTTTAGTCCATTTGCTTGATTGTAGAAAAAATAGTGTATGTAACACATGCATAAAGTGTCTTTTTTTCACTCATGGAATTGAACTTTTCCTCTCGTGAAAAAAGCACCACTTTATGCACTTGTTGCATAAATAACTATTTATTATTGACGAAATAAATTGTTTATATTATCTGACTGTGAACAGACAACATGTTTGCATCTTGTCAGCACGGTCTTTTCTCTCCAGTATTGAGCAAACTGACAGTTGTAAAACAAATTTGTAAATGTACACAGTAAGTATGGTGAAAATTTGATTTAGATTTTTTCATTTGGATAGCAACCGAGCGCAGTTTAAATTTTCCGCCCAAATGTACATTTAAATTTCGCGCCAAAACCCTAACTGTTTTTTTATTAGACAGAACAAGATCAGTAAGAATTAGAAGAAGACAATACTAAAGACATCTACGTCTCCCTCTCACAAAGTAGTCCAGTTAAGTTGTAAAAACAAACTAAAAATTAACATTGAGTTGCTCGTCTCTGCTAGTTGTAATTGGAATTACCTTCAGTCGGTAAGATCACCTTGCAGGTATTCAAGGAGGGCCGATCCAGATGCAATAAATTTATTAAAATCAATTTAATTCTGCACATTTGAAACTGGTTTGTACAAAAGCTTAAGATGCTGCGCCTCGACTATCAATTTGCAGACTCGACTTTTCGTTCTTGGTACATAAATAGCAATTTCCGGATAGCGTGGAAGTGAAGGTAAGTAATAAATTACTTCCCTACCGTTTTAAAGGTAAGAAATATCCATATTATTAACCGATTATGAATAAAGTACAGTTCCTCTAATGATAAAATTAAAGTATAAGAGTAAAATAAATAAATCACACAAAAACAACAGCATTTGTAAAAACATAACGGAAACAGGTTGAATGACACACGCATTCAGAAATAACATCACTACCGTACAGTGACCTTCAATTTTCTGCCGCTAGGGAGAGTATCGTTTAGCACGATTCGCGAATAGGAATATGTGCAAAGAATTAGGAAATATTTTGATGCCATATGCATATAATGAAATACAAGTTTCTTGGTTTATTTAAATGATTTCTAAATCATTCTAAACATTTACAATATGCGTTTACAACGAACATTCAAGTATAAATGAAAATAAGTATCCAACTGTTTTATGTTTTCCGAGAATCTCCACGGGGAATGCTAATATCTCTGTAAACAAATGATAAACAGAAGGGCCTTAAACTGAAATAGAAAGTAAATGGGGTAATTTTGAGCTAAACACGAAATTTATTGAAAGTAAAATTAGCCGTTTTCGACGATTCGAACATTTTCATGATGTTAACAATTTATCATTTATATAGAAATTTTTTGTATTATGATTGGAATTGACATACAAAACTTTAACCTTTTTGAATCTTAGAGTAGCGTATTTTAATTTTGATGAAAAAAATGGCGACTGCTACCACAGTGCTCACATCTAATCAGTTGACTAAGCATGGAATGAACTCGACCATTGTCTCTTTTTGAATACTTTATCGTACCAGTGTGGATGGACCTTTTTGCAAAATAATAACCCTAAACACAAATAAGAGCGTCGACCCAGCACTGTAGTGGAACGCCTCTGATGCGATAATTACGGTGAAGCAGAGTTGAGCGCGGTTAGTACTTGGAAGGGCGACCACTGGGGAATACCGTCGTAGATCTCATAAGGCCTGCAGCGGAAAACCTCAGATTACTAGGGTGAGTAGCATATCACAGCTCGCAGGCATTACACCAATGAGCACGAGTTAGTGGACGCTCGTGGTAAAAATTTTAAGGTGTTCTGCAATTTTTGAAAAAAAGTTTTCCTTGTAAGGGGGTCGTCTCCCATCCATTTTATTGTCCTTTCTCCGCCTTCAGTGTTGAAATATTGGATTTCTGGAACGATTGTCAATTGCCACATAAGAAAAATAAGAGTCACGCACTAAGCACTGCTTCGCTAACAAAAAATTATTTCTTACAAGTTAAGTCTATTTTTTTTGTTACATCCATAAATCCATTCGTTTTTTGAATAAATATCTCTACTAAATTCACGTGTATAACTATTTCCTCTACTTACACTAGTTTTTTCAATAGTGATATCTGGAAATGGCCTACCTTTTGGTTTTAATTCTATCTTTTCTTCATATGAACATTTAAAAAATATCTTTACATTAATTAACAGAAACAAAAACAACCGTACCGCATACCTCGCTGCGATTTTAAGAGGGAAAATCACGCATGAGCACGGCTTAGTTTTAGACAGCGCGGGTGTTTTAAAGTGCTCGCAGAGCACGTTGGTATGGCCCAGCTATATAAAATATCAACGATCGCGCGAAATAGGTTCGTTATATCACTGGTGGATTTTATTTACGCTTGTTTGTTATGTCAGATGTGGCTTCAGTGGCTTGTTTTTTTTATCATTATATACTATACTACTACTATACTAGCCGTCACTGGCAAGAGGTATAATGCCATCTTTCGGATGAGACGTAAACCGAGGTCCCGAGTCCATGGATGTTGGGCTAGAAAAAGATCCCTATCACTGATTGGAATACTAGTGGATTCGGCAAAATTTTCGGTTAGGGATAGAGTGCTAACGGCATCGGTAATTAGCCTCAGTTGCAGAAATAGACCGACGTTAAATAACTGAATAACCAAGATTAAGCAAGTCCTTTAACTCCGACTCCGACGACAGTTATATTTATTTTTACAACCTGACTTCACCTCCAATAATTGTAGCCGGTTTTACTTTTACTCTTTTTTTTAATACTACAGTCCATGATACAGTCGAGTCGCAGCACGTCACATTAACATGTCGCAAGTAGGTGAGGCGGACCCGTAAGTTGTGCCTCTATCAATAATCACTCAAGGCGGATAAAGAAATTATTTTTGTTCAGTAAGGATCCCTTGCTCCCTTTGCATCATTTCTTCGAGGATAGCATGGAGATTATATAAGGAGATCGGACTCCATGTATTCCAATTTCTGGTCATGGTAGAGGGCGCCAGTTTAAATCCAATACCAAAAACATCTGACTGCAGAACAATAACAGCCAATCATAAACATTACATACAATTTGAGTTCATGGTGTTTTTTTGGCTGCGAGCTTATTTAACAATATGTGAAATAAGTGAGGTTAGAAAACAGAATTGAAAATTTTTGTGTGGTTATTTAGCACCACAACATTTAAATTTGCATCATACATATTGCAGTATGTCGATGACATTGCTGTGATCAGTCATAATTATCTCAAAATAACAGTTAATGAGTGAAAAGGTTCAACAGGTGTAAGATGAAGCCAAATGCTTCAAAATCTCAATACACAATATTCAATCTGTTGAATAACAATAAAAAATACAATATATTTTTAATCAATAGGCACACTATTAATTTAAAGTTAAATATGTTGTCTGCAATTGTGCTTTTTCTAGACTTCTCACAAGTAATGTATATAATTTGAATCTTTTCATAATAAATATTCTTCCCTACTTTATTGATCTTTTAATATTTTCAATCACCTTTGGTAACTGAAAACACTCTGGTTTTCTTAAATTCTATTTTCGTCTTCGTTTTAAATCAACTGCACTACCAATCACTATTGCAATAATTATTAACAACGCACACCCTTCCCATTTTTAATTTAAAGCAATTGTAATCTTTCTGTAATCTTTCTAGTTTTCTAGTTTTTATTGTTCAATATCATAAGTAATGTTACGCGAGCTACTGCATTAATATGCTCACTTAGTGCCCCCAGTGAAATCCCCGTATGAGACGACTATGGCTCCTCCGCCCAATTTTCGAGAAGCATCCAAAATACGAAACATCGAGAACACCGCATCCAGTGCATCCGCCAGAACGTCGAGCGAATTCTAGAAATACGACGCGCGAGTATAAATAGGCCACGAGCATCGCTGCCGGCAATTAGTCAATCAGTCAGTGTTGATACCGAAGGAAAGTAATCGCGACTCGATAAAGTGTTTATTAAGTGACTCTCATATAAATTATAATTAGTGTGTTTAGTGTATTAGATAAATTATTAAATAAGGACTGAATTACATATAAATCTGTAGATATAAATTAATTGTAAATATAAATTAGAATAAACGTTACATTGGTGTCAGGTGTAGGATTAAAAAAAATAAATAAATAAATATACAGGAAGATGGCGAAGAAACTTTGTGAATTAAAAGTTTCAGAGCTTCGAAGAGAGTTGGAGGATTACGAACTGGACACAAGTGGGGTCAAGTCAGTGTTAGTGGAACGACTAAAAAAAGCTATGATTAACAATGGATTGGACCCGGAAACGTTTGAATTCACCGACGAGGCGTCCGCCTCTATAATTTCATCCATGGAAAACAAAATGTCGGACATAGAAAATAAAATTTCATCCATGGAAAATAAAATTTCGACGGATATAAAAAACGCAATTTCAGCCATGGAAAGTAAACTCTCGGCGGACATGGAAAACAAATTGTCGGACGTGGAAAATAAAATTTCATCCATGGAAAGTAAACTTTCGGCGGACATGGAAAACAAAATGTCGGACATGGAAAATAAAATTTCGACGGACATGAAAAATGAAATGACATCCATGAAGACTGATATTTCTGCCGTGGAAGAAAAGATTGAAAGAATGGAGCAAGAAATGAAACAAAAAATCAAAGAAATCGAAAGGAAGACTAGTAATAAACCGGATATTACAACTAGGCAAGCCCCGAATAACGACGAACTGGCAGAGAAAGTAGAGTTGAAACCGAAAATGGAAAACGATATTAACAGCCGAGTGAAACTGCCAACATTCGATGGTAAAACGTCATGGCCGAACTATCTCAAGCAATTCGAGGCGGCATCAAAGGCAAACAACTGGAGTGAAAAGGAAAAAGCGTTAAATTTAACTCTTGCCCTTAGAGGAGACGCTATGGATATCCTCCAGACCATTCCAGTGGAAGAGGCCGAAGATTTTGAAAAACTCAAAAAGCGATTGAATATGAGATATGGCCTGGAACACCTGGAGCATCTGTACCAGTCGCAGCTGAAAAACCGCAAACAAAAACGCGACGAAACTCCGCAAGAATTCGAAGCAGACATTGCGAGGTTGGTGCGGTTTGCCTATCCATCGGCCCCGGAGAACGTCATGGAATGTTTAGGGGTACAGACATTCATCGACGGAGTTCGTGACCATGAAATGCAGAGAACTCTACGCTTGGCTCGGCATAAGACACTGGTCGACGTACTCTCTGCAGCCTTGGAGTACGAAGCAGCTACACAGGCTTCCGGAGTATACGGCAAGGTGAGGGCTGTAGCAGACGAAGAAGTTGAGAACAAGCTCGACCAGATAGTCAACATGATGAAAAGCATCTCAAATGGAAAACTGAAAGCTGTGAGATGCTGGAATTGTGGAGAAATGGGACATGTACGCAGCTCGTGCAAGCGACCGAGAACTGCTACAAACAAAGATGCCCAGCAGGAAAAACTAGGAAGGGTCGACCTTCAGAGGGCAGCTTCGACCCGAAGACCTTCCAAAGACCCTCTCATCCTAATAGCCTCTCTGAAATGTCGCGACGATAGTGTATACGTGGATGGTGAAGTTAATGGAAGGAAGTATACACTATTGGTGGACACTGGAGCAACGAGGACTATTATTCGCCCCGAGACTGTCAACACCCGGAAAAGACTTTTACCGACGAGACTGCGACTCAGGACTGCCACAGGTGAAAGCGCCAATGTCCATGAAGAACTACCGGTGCAATTGGGAATTGGCGCAGAGAAGTTCAGCCACACTGTCGTTGTCGCTGATATCGAAGAGGACATAATACTCGGAATGGACGTTATGAACCTACATGGCTTCCAGCTAGATTTCAAGAACCGAGTGATTAGAGTAGGTTCTGAGGAGGTATTCCTTCACCCACACGAGGATAAGACTGTTCAGGTAGCCGTACAGGAGGATACAGTTGTACCCGCAAGGAGTGAATTTTTCACTGTGGCAGGGCTACAAGGAACCGTCGAAGAAGGAACACCGGTCATGATGGAACCATGGAATCACGATGAAGAGGTTAGTCGAGGAATCCTGGTTGGAAAAGGGTTAGTCATGGCTGCCGAAGAAATACCTGTACGCATTATAAATGTAAATGACCATCCAATAACTATGAAGAAGGATACCAAAATTGGAACTTGCGTACCAGTGGCGTCGATAATTCATCAAACAACAACCTCCAATGATGCCAACAATAAATTTGAACAAATGATAGCAGTGGCTGGACAATCCCTTAGCCTGCAAGAGAAGAAAAAGATCAGAGAACTCTTGCTACAATACCGATCTCTTTTTGTACCAAAAGGAGGAAAGACAGGAAGAACATCTGCTGTCAAACACAAAATTGACACCGGCGACGCTAAACCGATAAGACAATCGGCTCGACGGCTACCACAGGCCAAAAGAGAGGAAGCGGAGATAATTGTTCGCGAGATGGAAAAGGACAAGGTAATAGAACCTTCTACCAGCCCTTGGGTCTCTCCGGTAGTTCTGGTAAAGAAGAAAGACGGAACCACGAGGTTTTGCGTGGACTATCGGCAGTTGAACAATGTTACAAAGAAAGATAGCTATCCCCTGCCGAGAATCGACGACACTCTGGATACGCTGGCCGGCAGCAAATTGTTTTCTACCTTGGACCTGAAGTCTGGATAATGGCAGGTAGAAATGGATCCAGCCGATAAAGAAAAGACAGCGTTTACCACCGGATCTGGACTATGGCATTTCACCGTTATGCCATTTGGGCTGTGCAATGCCCCCGCAACGTTCGAAAGACTGATGGAAAACGTATTGCGAGGGTTGTCCTGGAAGACATGCTTAGTGTACCTTGATGACATCATAGTCTTGGGAAGGACATTCGACGAACATCAAAAGAATTTGGAAGGTGTCTTCAAAAGATTGCAAGCTGCCCAACTGATGCTCAACCCCAAGAAATGTCAACTATTTCAGAACTAAGTCAATTACCTAGGCCATGTAGTCAGCAAGGATGGTGTAGCTGTAGACGAAGAAAAAGCTGCTGCCGTACGAAAGTGGCCAAGACCCACCGACAAGCACCAAGTTAGAAGCTTCCTTGGACTCTGTACATACTACAGGCGATTTATAAAGAAGTTTGCAGATATCGCTAAGCCCTTGACACGACTTACAGAGGAAGCAAGGGAGTTTCGCTGGGACGAAGATTGCCAAACTTCGTTCGAAACCTTGAAGAAGCACTTGACTACTGCGCCTATACTCGGCTATCCACTACCAGAGGGAGAATTCATACTAGATACTGATGCTAGCAAAGTTGGAATTGGCGGAGTGCTATCACAGGTTCAAGGAGGACAAGAGAAAGTTCTGGGATATTTTAGTAAAGTCCTTTCCAAACCAGAACAAAACTACTGCGTCACAAGAAGAGAGCTCCTAGCAGTAGTGAAGTCCGTGGAGCACTTCTATCAGTATCTGTATGGGAAGAAATTTGTGATCAGAACCGATCATGCAGCACTTAAGTGGCTTATGCAATTCAAGAACCCTGAAGGTCAAATCGCTAGATGGATCGAGCGGCTCCAAGAATATAATTTCACTATTGAGCATAGAGCCGGAATAAGCCACAGAAATGCAGACTCCCTCTCTAGAAGACCATGCCCTGCAGAGTGCTCTCACTGCAGCAAAACAGAAGCTAAGGAAGCTGCGATTCGAAGAACCACGGTGACCACCGACGAATGGACACCAGAAAAGTTGGAAGAGGAACAAGAGAACGATCCCGACTTGAAGAAAATCCGACATTGGAAAAAGGAGCACTGTCGACCTACTTGGCAGGAGATTTCAAGGTACTCGCCAACGATGAAATCGTATTGGGCCCAGTGGGACTCGCTGGTTTTGGAAAACGGTTTGCTACAGCGAGTAATCGAGAACGATGAGGGTTCCGAAAGTAGAAGACAGTTGGTGATTCCAAGAACAAGGATAGCAGCAGTACTGCGGAAATTACACGACAGTCCGTCAGGAGGACATCTAGGTGTGAAGAAGACCCTCCAGAAAGTGCGAGAACGGTTTTATTGGATGCACAGTTCCGAAGATGTGAAGGACTGGTGTAAGTAGTGCACTACCTGTGCTACGACCAATGGACCGCAAGGGAGAAGAAAGGCTCCTATGAAGCAGTACAATGTCGGAAGCCCTTTTGAACGCATTGCCCTGGACATTGCCGGACCGTTTCCACCGACAGCAAATGGCAGCAGGTACATTTTGGTGGTGATGGACTACTTCACAAAATGGGTAGAAGCGTATGCCATTCCAAACCAAGAAGCCGCAACGGCTGCCGACGTGCTTGTGAATGAGTTCATTTACCGATATGGAGTGCCCCTGGAAATACACAGCGACCAGGGCAGAAACTTCGAAAGCCAGCTGTTTGTGAAAAGCTCGGCATGAAGAAAACGAGAACTACGGCTTTGCACCCACAGTCGGACGGGATGGTAGAGCGAATGAACAGAACTCTTGGCAAATACCTGTCTAAAGTAGTATCTAACCATCAGCGAGATTGGGACCAATATCTCTCGCTATTCGCGATGGCCTACAGATCCGCCATCAATGAGTCCACCGGCCAAACACCAGCAAGAGTTCTGTTCGGACGCGAAATGAGATTACCCTGCGACCTTGAATTTGGATGCCGACCCGGAGAAGACATAGCTGGTGAAGATTACGTAACCCAGCTGAGAAAAAGAATAGACGACGTACACGAGCTGGTTCGATCGAATCTTCAGATCGCTAGCGATAGGATGAAGAAAAGGTACGATACGCAAGCTACGGAAGGAGGTTTCCACGAAGGAGACAAAGTCTGGCTGCATAACCCAAGAAGACAAAATTCTCCAAAGTTGCAGAGAGCTTGGGACGGTCCGTACCTCGTAAAGAAAAGAATCAACGATGTCATCTATCGTATCAGCAAGATCCCAAATGGAAAGCCAAAGGTGGTACACCGTAACCGATTAGCGCCATTCGAGGGTGACCACGATGAGGAAGTAAACCAGCTTCAGGAAGTAGCCGATCCTGCTTTTGTAGAGTTCATGGGTGCTTATGGTGGTACCGGAAAAGCGAGAATCGGCGTCACCACTGAGAGACGACAAGACCTGCTTACCGTTCCGGAGGAATACTCACTGGCAATAAACATCCCTGCCAGCGTAACCGATGCGCGCGGACTGGCATCTCTGTTTATAAAGAAGAGTGGTGCACGACTTTTGGCAAACCAGTTACCAGTACCAGGTAAAGCTTTGAAGCTGCCAAATGGCTCCCGCTACAATTTCCACCTAGTGACGAGGAACACCTTCGACGAAAGACCAACGTACGAGGATGTCTGGGAAGCATTACGAAGCCTGAGGGAGCATGTGCTTGAATTGAACGTGCATAGGCTAGCCATGCCCAAGATTTAATGTAGGCATTTAGATTGGCGAATAATCCGTAACATGGTAGAAGTAATCTTCCGAGACACCGAAGTGCAGGTACTGGTTTGCGGCCATGCTCGGGAGACACAGCCAACAGAGAAGACGGTCGCATGTTACTTCCATACAACTGGAAAATGCAACAAGGGGACCAGTTGCCGATACAGTCATCTCGTTCCAGTTTCCTAGTTAGTTCCAGGAGGAACCGTCTCTTAAGGAGGGGGCAATGTTACGCGAGCTACTGCATTAATATGCTCACTTAGTGCCCCCAGTGAAATCCCCGTATGAGACGACTATGGCTCCTCCGCCCAATTTTCGAGAAGCATCCAAAATACGAAACATCGAGAACACCGCATCCAGTGCATCCGCCAGAACGTCGAGCGAATTCTAGAAATACGACGCGCGAGTATAAATAGGCCACGAGCATCGCTGCAGGCAATTAGTCAATCAGTCAGTGTTGATACCGAAGGAAAGTAATCGCGCCTCGATAAAGTGTTTATTAAGTGACTCTCATATAAATTATAATTAGTGTGTTTAGTGTATTAGATAAATTATTAAATAAGGACTGAATTACATATAAATCTGTAAATATAAATTAATTGTAAATATAAATTAGAATAAACGTTACAGTAATGTGTACAATTTGACTACTGTCCTTTATGAAAACTAAGATTACTGTTTTTGGATGTCAACTGCCATTATACTATTGGTAAAATCCATTAATTGCGAGGGAAATTCAAAAAGTTAGTGATTTATTAAACCGAGCTCGTAGTAATCAAATAGTTTGACACAAACCGTTGAATTGAGTCAATGTAGGACAAAAACTGTAAGTTTTATATAAGCTACATATTCCGAAAATTGAAAAAGTGGAACCATCGGGGATCGAACCCGGGAACCCTCGGTTAGAATCTCACACGCTAAGCCTAGTGCTACGACGGTTCGTCCCTATCGATGTTCGGATCGGTATTATATGTTACCATTTAACCGCGACTGCGTCTTACATTTAGAACAGTAAATTGCAAGTGAAAATTAAAAATCTGTGCGGCATAAAATATTTTGAAAATACTACTTTTCTGATGAAATAAATGTTCTCATTATACATATGATATATTTCGAAAAATTTCAATAGCAAACTAAATTTAAATTCAACCTGCGGCTTTTTTAAATAACACTCCGGTATGTTAATGGCTGTTTTTATCTTATGTTGCCAACTAAACGGTTAACAAATATTTTTAGACGAGGAAATCCAACTTCTCGCGTTTTGGCGCCAAACGTTCTGATAATGATAATTTAGTAATACAAACAACAGTCTATCATAATTTAAAAATATCAATCTTTATTTTACGTAAAATGTTTGTATATATTATTTCAACTGTTAAATTTTATTTATTTATTGTCTGGAATTTAGCTGAAAGATAGTACATTCAGCAACGAATAGAAAAGCAAGTACGTTTTAATATTCCCAAAATGTAGGTTAGGTTATTATTGGTGAGTGGATCTATTAGGCTCCCCACTGCGACTCGTAAGAGTCTATTGTGGCTCACACCTATTCATATTTTACCAAACAAATTCAGCTTTTTGACAAAGCCGCTTTGTTTATTTGGTGAATGATATGGTTATGGGACGTTTCACCCCCGAAAAAATAAATACAATAATATTAAAAGGCAGATAGTTTTGAAAATAACATTTTATTACAAATATATACAATAAAAAAAAGGTGAGCGGTCGTCGGACCGCCGACAGAAGCTTGCTTCTTATGCACAATAGAATGACCTTTTTCGTGAATTTTTCACCATTTATTCGAAAAATTTGACAATTTTTGACCATTTTTTAAAGTTTTTGAAGAATTTTGACAATAATTGACAATTTTTCAAAAATTTTAACATATTTGGCAATTATTGACCATTTTTTCAAAATTTTGACAATTTTTGACAATTTTTTCAAATTTTAACAATTATTGACCAATTTTGACAGTTTTGACAATTTTTCAAAAATTTTGATCATTTTTCATAAATTTTGACCATTTTTCAATAATTTTGACAATTTTTAATAATAATTGACCATTTTTGACAGTTTTTTATAATTATTGACCATTTTTTCAAAATTTTGACAATTTTTCGAAAAATTTGACCATTTTCCAAAAATTTTGATAATTTTTGACAATTATTGACCATTTTTCCAAATTTTTGACAATTTTTGACGAATTTTGACAATTATTAACCATTTTTTCAAAGTTTTGACAGTTTTTGACGATTTTTCCAAATTCTTGACCATATTTAAAAATTTTAACAATTATTGACAGTTTTTGACGAATTGTGACAATTATTGATCGTCTTTGACAATTATTGACCATTTTTTAAAATTTTGACAATTATTGATCATTTTTGACAATTTTTGACGAATTTTGATTGGTTTTGACAATTATTGACCGTCTTTGACAATTATTGACCATTTTTGACAACTATTGACCATTTTTGAAAATTTGTCAAAAATTTTAACCATTTTTCAAAATTTTTGACAATTATTGACCATTTTTGACAGTTTTTGACAATTTTTAATCATTTTTCCAAATTTTTGACAATTTTTGACCATATTTAAAATTTTTTGACAATTTTTCAAAAATTTTAACATATTTGGCAATTATTAACCATTTTTTCAAAATTTTGACAATTTTTGACCATTTTTGACAATTTTTCACACATATAGGTGTGCGAGCTCAGTGCGGCAAGAGAGATTGCGCACAGTCGCTTGAATGAGTTATTGCGTGACGAACGCTTTTTCGTAACATCACACGTTTCACGAGTTCACTAGCCTTCCCAAAATTCCTATGTCGTGCAATAAGAATCAAGCTTCAATTTAAATTTCATTGGACTAGTGGATTATTCAGAAATCTGGCAACACTGTTGAGTGACGAGCGCTTTTTGTAACATTACACGTTTCACCAGCCTTATTCGCTTTTTCGTAACATAACACGTTTCGCGAGTTCACTAGCCTTTTCGGAAATATGGCAACACTGTTGCGTGACGGATTTTTCGTAACGGTTACACGTTTAACGAGTTCACTATCCTTCTCAAAAGTCCTATGATGGGCAATAAGAAGCAAGCTTCAAAAATTTAAATTCAAAATTGTAAAATTTCGTATTAAGGGGACGTCCATTAATTACGTGAGGCATTTTTGAGGATTTTTTGTCCCCTCTCCCCTATTGGTGAGATTTGGTAAGATTCGGCTCGATCCCCTCCCACCCCTGAACACCTCACGTAATCAATTAATTCACGTAAATAATAAATTAATTCTAAAAGGTGATAAGCATATAGTAAGTTACAAATTGGCCCCCAATGTGGGGCCGAACCACCCTTAAAGATAGCTATCAAGCTCAGATTTCAACACCACAAATTAGGGTATAAAAAGACAAAAATATAAATGAATATTTTTAGAATAAAAAACCATTTCCAGTTTCCTTTTTTTTAACTTTTAATTATCTTTGGGGGCGACCATCAAGTACGTGTGGCATTTTTGAGGATTTTTTGACCCCTCTTCCCCCTTGGTGAGATGTAGTAAGATTCTGCTCGATCGAACACCTCACGTAATTAATGGACGCCACCTAAGGGATTTTTTGGGACGAGAAATCGACTGCCACAGTCCGTTTTTTGATAAAATAATTCTTTCACCTTCAAAAATTGTGAGGACAAGGAACATTACAAGTTAACAAATTAATACTTGGGGCAAGTGAAATAATATTATAATGGTAGAATTTGTTATTTCTTTAAGATTTCGTTTCACTATCTAACTGTCAATAAAAGTGTGTATGTAATTTTAAAATGTACAGGTACATAAAATGAAATGTACTATTTTACTTAGGGGGCGAAACGTCCCCATGCCGAATGATATTTCAGGTCTGCGGGCAATAGAGATCCTGCCAAACAATAGGTACTTGATTCAAGCCGTGGCTGGCAGATACACAGTATATGTTCTGCTGTTTCATCATGTTCCAGAAAAAGACGGCAAGACGGATCTTCCGATAGTCCAAGTTTTACCATATGATTATTCATACGACGTTGGGCCTGTTAAAAGCCCTGTTAGATAACGCAGGTCATGTCTACTATAGTGTAACACTTGTTTGGAGACATTATTCGAATGTATAAAAATTTATTTGAATGGACCAGGCCTAGTAAATTATGCCAGAAATCTAAAACTCTTCTTGCAGTTCAGGTGTTCAATGTTTATTTGGCAAAACTTAACGAGATGCCAATTGCAAGTTCTGGTCCGATAAAACCTCCTGCAGTACCTTCCCTTACAAAGAAGACTGCCTTTTTATTGCATTCCATTCCCGAATTACCAGGGATCCAGACCAAATACACTGTGTCTTTCAATTTCGTCGCTACAAGACAAGAGCTAAGTGCTTTTAAAGCTGCTAAAAGTTCTATTGTTTTATGGGAGAGATTGCGTTCCTCCAATTTCTTCACACATAAATCGAATGCGTAAATTTCCGTCTAAAATACTCTTAGGATCCTAGGCATGCTGATGCAACCGTATACACCTGCACCAGAGTCTGATGATGTTTTTGAGCCACCAGAGTACCAACAGCGATCTGCTCTTTATAGTTCCTCCTTTTACGCCGTACCCAATCATCTCTATTCGTAATTAGAACAATATCAGAATACTGAGTCTGCTGCTTATACATTTAGAAATATGCGCAATTCTATATGCTGTCCAAAGTGATGCCCACGATATTTTGGTTTGCGAGAGTCTCGTCTCGTTCTCGATACGAGACTCGGGACGGTACTTTAAATTTTCCTGGCGAGACAAGACGATACTTTCAAAAGTCTCTACTACGTGGGATAAAGAGTTGAAGAAAACCACCCTAGAAAAATTTGAAAATATATACAAAATTTATTCCTCAAATTTTGAAGGTGAAAAATTAAAAAAAAAAAAGGTGACAGAGACACTGAATAATTCAGAACCTGATTATGACAAAGGATTTTTAAAGTCAGATTTTGATGCTCTGTATCATGTGACGTCATCATCGCCTAACGAAGGAGTGATGGAGGAGTTTCAACAATATATTTATTTGGCACGATGTGACAAGATAACAACTATTATACGATGGTGGAAGGACCATGATTCTCAGTTTCCGGTTTTGAGTGCGATGGCGAAGGATTTTCTCAGCATCCAAGCTACATCTGTTCCGGCAGAAAGGCTTTTTCCCGGGCTTCTTTAACCATAATAAAACATCGGAACCGGTTGAACATTACATCAGCTAGATGCCTTTTATGTTTAAATGACTGGGTTCAAAAGGAAGATATTGTTCAGTAAGCTTACCAAGTCAGATGGTTATTTACATTCGGCATCCCCAAAAACCCTTTAATCCATATTTTTAACTAATTTTAAAAATGAAAAAAAAAACAATTAATTTATTATTATGTATTTCTTGTGACGTGTTTAATGTTTATTTAAATATGTAATAAATTAATAATAATTGAATTTTTGTGTATTTTCAAATCGTTGAAAATATTAATTAAAAGGTTTTTGGGAATGCTAAAGCTAAATATTATAGAAAAAAAATATCCTTTTGGGAAAAATATATACCATTTTTACTCCCTAATACCACACGCAAATGATAAATAAAATTGTATATGATGCCAATTTTTTGCGAGACTCTCGCGCGAGACATTAGACGAGACGAGACTTTTATTGCGAGACGAGACATTCCACTTTTCTTGCGAGACAAGACAAGATTTTTCAAAGTGGGCATCACTAGCTGTCCAGCCAGAAATATTGGAAAGGGGGTAGGTTCAGAAGGATTTCCAAGTCGCTGACGGTGTGGTGCTAAATGGCACCAGCAATTGCCACACAAGCCTATTATTTCTATGGAAAAAGGAATGCACACGCCACGCTTCGACGTACTGGGCATACCGGTTAATCTGCCACTGTAGGGCTGAATTGACTTGGTCAATAACAACCGTTAAATAAAGCTTGAAATTAATAAGAACTGAGTAAAAATCTGAAATTAAGTCCTTTTAAATCGTGATGTAGCAATCTAATCTATTTCACACTTTAAACTGTGGAATGTAAAATATCCTTTGTTTCCATTTATATTTATGTAATACCTACTGTTGTCGTCAAAAAATAATAGTTCAATACTATTAAACGCTTTACAAAATTAGAAAAATTAATTTCCAAAGAGCAGACCGTCCACTAAGAAGCAACAACTACTTCTCGGGCTATATGCCCCGACAGACATTGAATTACACTTCTAAAGTAAACGGGGTTGGTATATCTGTTAAGATAGAACCAACCATTCTGGTTTGCGATTAGAAGGAATAACATCACTTGTGGACCGGTTTCGGCGTTTTTGCGCCTCATCAGCACAAGGTAGATGCTATTCGTCCAGAAGCTCTGAGAGCATAATCCTGGACTAGAGACTACGTTGATACCACACCAATACATTAGCCTTAGTAAAGGAAATGTTAAGAGTGCGATATCGGCGACATCTCTACATCTAATCACAAACCAAAATTCTTGTGGTATCAACGTAGTCTCTAGTCCAGGATTATGCTCTCAGAGCTTCTGGACGAATAGCATCTACCTTGTGCTGATGAGGCGCAAAAACGCCGAAACCGGTCCACAAGTGATGTTATTCCTTCTAATCGCAAACCAGAATGGTTGGTTCTATCTTAACAGATATACCAACCCCGTTTACTTTAGAAGTGTAATTCAATGTCTGTCGGGGCATATAGCCCGAGAAGTAGTTGTTGCTTCTTAGTGGACGGTCTGCTCTTTGGAAATTAATTTTTCTAATTTTGTAAAGCGTTTAATAGTATTGAACTATTATTTTTTGACGTCTATAGATCACGCTTTACTTATATGACAATTATTTACAGGTAACTGTAAATACCTACTGTTGTAGTTCCAGTATAAAAAGCAGCAGGTTAAACAAAGTTAGTTATGATTAAAAAAGTTACTATAGCTTCTGAAATATTAAGCCAGTTTATATTATACCATACCACAATTTCAAGGTCGCCTCGCTCATTAAACTAAACCGGTGAAATCCGAACAATCCGCTAAAACTCTACTGCTGCAATTATTGTGAAATGTCGTTAGACGACTTTAGAAAGTTTTCTGGACAATGCAACGGTGTTACTAGTTTTATCCGCTATGAGTGCGTTGTATTACGTAATTAGCTTGTGAAAACTTTGAAAAGCAATGACATTGGTTTTGTTTTATTTTATTAACATTATTCATGCAGTTTTCGTTGTTCATACATTCCTTTTTATGAATTTTGATATTCTAAAATTTTTATTCATCTATTTTTCTATTAAAAGTACAGTGAATTCATTTAACAATTTCACAACATTGAACATTCAATTTTGATTCGTAAATTCCCGTCAAATTTACATTAAAATTGTTGACGTTCACAATTTTAAGTAAAATTTTAAATTCTGGTATTTTATTATGACCGGCAACGCAGCATTGAACTAATTTATTTTAATAAGAAAGCCAGCGGCACTGAAAGCTGCAAGAACTAGCTGACATTGGCACGGGAATCACAAGATATTATAACGTACATCTGTATTTTTGGAGAATAACAAGCATCGGATATAGTGGAATGATATGGTATTACGTTCTATATTGCACACGTGCGCATGATTGATATTTTACTTTTCACGATAATTTTGTGATATTGTGCGATAGTGAGAAAATTTAGTTGAATTTGGAATATATGCATATAAAGGGTGAATCCTAACCAACGGGACGGAGGTTTATAGCGAAAGGGTGATAGTTTTGAAATTCTTGGAGTTTACCTCCTTAAGAAACGATTTTCATATTTACCCCGCGCTATGAAAATTTTATGAGTAGTAAAATCGAGTGAGGCGTTAGCGTTCCTTTGCAAAACGTACTTTGCGCTCCTTTTTATGTCTTCGTAGCCGACCGGTATAGTGGTTTGGCGGCGAAAATTATATTGTGACATTTGTATATGAATAACCTTCGATAAGAATAATTTTTCAAAGGACCAATATTTTCAAAAATTGAATAGAAAATAATTATTATTAATTCTTAGTCATACCGCTACTGTGATGAGGCATTCATTCAATCAAAGCTGTCGTTTTATTGTAATGAGATTAGGATGAACCTTCTTTAGGACCGATTCGAGGTGCGTAGCTAAAAAATAACAAATACAGAATTTTTTTAAAACTATCTTTACGATAAAACTCTGTTTACCCTATTAGTAGATACTATAAACGTAATAATTTGTATTGAGTGAAATATTCGTTATATTTTTTAAATATTTTTATTAATTATTATTTTTTCGCACTGTATTCGAAATTAAAGTAAATACATTATTTTTCTTTACTCTTTGTATGTCTACCACAGATACATGCGACTGTGACGGAAGTTTAGACAATCTCAACCATTGGATGTTTGACTGTGGATACAATAGAGAAGCCACCATATACTTACTGGACTCCTTATTAGCTAAGAAGATAGCTTTTCCACAAAATATAGTTTCTCTCTTGTACATAAACTCACGGAATAAGAGATATTCTATGGGAGTGCCTCAAACGCACCAAACGAAAAATATAATATTGTAATATTTTCATTTTGTTCTGTATGAATGGATGTATGAACATAGCATGAATGATTTAGATTTGGTTCCTTCTGTTTGTCCATTTGTAGCAAGTACCCCTTGTCCGTTACCTTTTTTGTATGTCTAAATAAACAAAGTCGCCATGACGGGCACCTTAGCCTGAAGAGAGTGTTTATCCTACTTGTTTTTCTTCTTTAATTTTCTCCAGAATTTTGGTAGTTTAGGGATGTGTGCATTAAAGATAAGGTGTTTAGTATATTAATATAATATAATAATACATTTTCGTGGCTAAATAGGGCACTGCCCCAAGGCCAAAAAAAATCATTGTTTTTGGGTAATATCCCAATTACCAGAAATGTGTTTACAGAACATTTAACTCTAGAATAAAGAATTAAACTCACCTTTTGTCGAAGAATGGTATTAGATAATGTTTATCCTGCAGTGAGACGTAGCCAGCTCGCGGCTAGCATTGATGATAACAACTTTCTCGACATCCTGAAACAAAACAAATAAAACATGAATTCACTTAAATGTTTTAGGTGGCATGATCTTATAAGAGCGAATAATTTTTGTGAAGGTAGAACTTTTTATAAATAACCGTTAAATCTTTCGAAAAACAAAACTACTAAAATAGTGACAGCATAAATTACAGAATTGATAATCATCTGATACTTATTAGACTATTTAGATAAATGTCTATTTAATCTTTGATACTGTACAGTAATAGTTATTTAGCCCACAAGAGTATTAATAAGGGCTATTAGAAACCGACATATCTTAACGCGCTCGCTTTGCTCGCGTTAATAGGTTCGTTCCAACTGGCGATAGAACCGTTTTTGGTGTCGTTCGCGCAAGTGCTGTATTTCTTTCGTGTTCCAACTGATTATTAGGTTTGTTCCAACCAGCGTCAGAAACCGTCAGGATTCTGCGCAGTAACTTAAATACGTTCCAACCAGACATACAAACGGTTAGTTAACGATCAGTTTCTTGTTCCAACCAAAATTTAAAACGGTTTGAAAACTATCAGAACGGTTTACGGATTTTCTTCTGACCACTAATCTGGCGCATGCGAATCGCTGTGTTTTTATTTTATTTTACAGTTTCTTTCACTGTTTCATTGAATTGCAGCATAACCTTAAAGTGTGAATTGTGTTTGTATTTAGATATAATTAAAACTAGAACTTTTAAAGTGTGAATTGTGTTTGTATTTAGATATAATTAAAAAGCTTGGGTTTAACATAAGCGCATGTACAGTACAGACTGAAGTTGTCAGATGTTCCAACCATAAACATAAATTGATCAGGGATCAGATTATTTGATAGACATGCGCGTTGAAAACGATTTGAAAATTGTTGGAAATCAGTATGTGATTTGTGGTTGGAACAAACCTATAGTAGGAGCGATCACAAACGGTTAGAAACTGAATGACTCATGCGCGGAGCATCTCTGTAAATGGTTTTTATTCACTGCGCGTGAGTCTTCCAGTTTCCAACCATTTTTGATCGCTCTACGAACAAGCCTAATATCGTTCTAGGGAAGGTACAAAAACTACCTTCTGGAAGGGTTGATAAAGTTGATTCGAGTTTGCGCACTATACAGTACTCGAAACGATTCCAGAACGGTTCCTAAATGACAGTTGGAACAAACCCAACGTTTTTTTAAAGTTACAAAACTTTTCAGTCGACTGTACCACTTGAAGCCTTTTTTAAAATATTTAACAACTAATATTTATTTGTTTCATAAGTTAGTACTGTCAAAAATAAATCATGACATTTAAATGTCACAGAGAAGGTCGCCGGTTCAAATTTCACAGTTTTCGTTTTTCTTAAATTATTTTTTGGATGTTTTAACACTAATAATTATTATTGAATTTACTGTTTGGACCCTTACTTTGTCATATTACTTTTTTGAATGAAACTAAGTGTTTCTAATTAATTCCACTATTTAATGAAAAAATTATGAAAATTCTAAGATATTCATAATTATTTCAATATTCACGATGATATATCAATATAGAAATAATTATCAATATCTTAGAATTTTCATAATTTTTTCATTGAATAGTGGAATTAATTAGAAACAGTTAGTTTCATTTAAAAAAGTAGTAATTATTATAGTTTTGTAGAATAATATAATAAAAAATATAAGTAAGTCAAAAACTAGAAGTATTCGATACCTATTAGAAGTCAGTTTTAGGTATTTTTAAAAAATATTATTGCATGTATAGGGCTCGTTAATGCATTATTTTGTGTACATTAAAATAGCTCAAAAACGCACGGTCTACGGGAAAAGGTCACCAAAAGTCATTTTTCGCCACCGGATCGTGTTTCAAGTTTGTTGCTTGTTCTTGCAGGTGTTTATATCAAAATTAAAAATGTTTTGAACAAATTTATGTACATCATTGTTATGTAAGTTAGAGAAATATCGTTTCTAGATGAGATATAGTATCTGTTGTTATCTCTTTGTTTTTAGTAATTACACTATTGTCCATGGATGAAGGCAATTTCGGAAATAAGAGATAATTTGGCGTCTGAGCTTGCAGAGGACGTTTCTATAAAAGCAGACCTGGAGCATCATGATGGGTTGGTTTATTATATATTATTTATTTATTTATTTATTTTATTATACATTATATTGCCTTGTAACTTTAAATTGAGCATGCTCAATGACTCAAACAAAAGTACGACCGGAACCCTTTTGCGGTATCAGCTCCTAGGAGACTACTGTGTAGAAGAGGGAACTAAAGCCTTTAAATATCCTAAAATGCATCCGGGAAATAGGTCTGAAGCAGCTACTAGTCTCTGAGACTTTCCTCACGAACTAAGTAGAAGAAAGGGGGGCATAATATATATTTTAGGTATCAGTGAATATCACAATATACATACATACATCTTCCGACAGTCCAAGGGTTTTACTATATAATAATTCAGACTACACAGATCACGTAGATCCGTTAGACAACGAAGGTCAAGCTATGATTGATTAGTTCGGTACCACTAGTCAGAGGCTTCGAATCCACGGCTCCTCAGCCTTTAGGCTTTTTGTGCTCTTGGTTTATGTGAAGAGACCGGTATTCCTTATCAGGCTCAACAGTCTTTTCGCTAGGTCATTCTTGGAGAAATCCTCCTTTGGGCGCTCTAGTCCTAGGAGTCTATATCTCCTATAAAAGAGCACTTCACATTCGAAGATTATGTGTGAGGCTGTTTCCTCCTCTTCCATGCAACCCGACAGATAGGTTCATCCCAACATAAGCTTATTTTATAAAGGTGTTTCCGTAGGGAACAGTGAGCAGTGAATAATCCTGTCATTATCCTTATCTGGAGGTTTATTATTTCGTTAGTCATGGTTTTTTCACCAGGAATTTGCTGTGTTCTTGCTTTGTCAGTTTTTGATATTCCAAATGCTGGTTTAGGACCAGTGAATGCAGTTTCAAATCCGAGCTTTGCTAGGGTGTCTGCCGTTTCATTACCTACAATAACCTTGTGCTTCGGGACCCACTTAAGTATCACCCTATTGTGGTTTGACAGGGTTAAGAATTTTAGAAGGCAGTCCCAGATAAGGATTTCAGTCCTGCTTGACTATCAGAGAGCATAAGGATCTTTTGGCCTATATAACCCCTTTCGATGTACATTTGCAAACACGTGTGGATAGGTTAGATTTCTGCCAGGAATATGGATGCAAGCTTCCCCAACGATTCGTGGACATTGCACCTAGGTCTAGCTTAGATGACTCCAGCTCCTGTTCCTTCATCAGTTTTAGATCCATCAGTGTATTACACCAACGTTCCATCCTGACTACATGCTTCCAACCCATCCCAGTTTAGTTGGATATTGTATGGATGGTTGTCATTCATTGTGGCCAACATGTTATCATTTCTCATTTCAAGAAGCGTGTTTGTGATAACATCTGTGACTCTGGAATGACTGTGGGTGTTGGTTCCAATTCATATTGCATTCCAGCCTGTATGCAGCTATTCTCGCTTCCGCCTTAACATGCAGAGCAAGAGGCGAATTTTGAGAATGCCAGCTTTAGTCTAAAACGTGTTTGGTAACATTCTTCGAAGGATCTATAAAGGCCTTCGAATGAACCAACCCTGGTCAATTTTTTGCTTACAGTCTTAAACACACGCTCAAACTTGACAATCTCCGTAATAGAGATGGTCGTTTTTACAATACCAATAATGAGAGGCCGACATCTCATACTGGCTGTAACGGTTGAATTTGTCACTACGTCTATTGTATATACTTAGTATTTGTATATAGTAATTACCTGACGGATTTTATCTCTATGTTTCTAACATCATTTGTTTACTACGAAAGTACTTCAGTAGTTAATTTATTTCTGTCAGCCCAGAGTTTAAGGGACTACTCTGCCATCATCCTTCCGGTGAAGTGGTGCAGGCTGTAACCAAACCTGTCTTCACATCTTGACAACAATTTTATATTTTGTCGCTAGGTAATGTAAATAATAAAACGAGCGCCTATCTGGTAAATGTCCGTATAGATCGATTCATGTTAGTTGTTTCTTTTTGTTTGTTATAATTCATAATTGAGGGTAGTAAGGGGTTTTCTCTCTTGTGGATTTTACTTCAGTTTCTAGTTACCGTGGGGCGACTGATCTTTTTCTGGCTTTGATTATATCACCTTTGGGGTGTAGCCACAGTAGTCCAAATACTTTGTCCGCTTCAGCTTGATAAACGCTAAAGTTTATTAGGGTTCAGTTATAAAATTACTGACTCCTTGACTTGAAGTCTAAAACATTTAAAGTAGTAATTAGGTTTCATAAAACTTATTGATCTACGTAGACATACTTTTCTTTTGAGTTAGAGGTATATTTTCTTCATTTATCTACCATATTTTGGCTTGAGTAAAGACATACTAGTTAGAAATCTTCTGTGTAGGTTGGCATTCGAATATATTCTGAACATCTACTTAAAATATATCAGCTGTTTATCGCCCTGTGTTTTGTCTGTTAAATCCGAGTGTTTGATCTTGCTTTGTTTACGTTGGCAGGAGGGTATTGTGGTACTATAATTGCTCAAATTTATTTGAATAATTCGGATGTATGTTTCGGGTAGATTTCTCTATGGTAGTATTCTGTAATGAAGTTGAGGAAGTGTCAGTCACCCTTCTTTCCGGTTTGTGCTCCTACGAGTTGGTTGGTTTTCAAAAGTGCATCGAACGAGAATCTGAATTTTGTTAATTACTGCGTAGTCATCCCCTGCTGGGTTTTATAGGTTCTCGTTCTGAATTAGTTGTGGAATATACGGTTTAGTATTTTGGTTCTACGGGAGTTCGTATTGTTGAAGAATTCCGTCCTATTCAGGAAGCCGTTTTCACAAACCCTTATCGGGGATATATTGCACTAAAACGATTGTAAGTATTTTCTCTACTTACTGATTTCGCATTACTATGTATTTATCACTATTTAAAGGAAATCGCCAACGTTGAAGTTTTGGAATTGGAGGTGTGCCACATGTCGTTGTTGGTTCGTTATTTGTCGATAGCCGTCCAGTAAGAGGAAAATTTTGAGTATTGGACCCTTTTGGAAAAGGTATGTCTCATAGATTTGTAGTTAGAACAGTTGGTGGTAAGATACTACCTGTTGATTTCAACTTTTTGATTAAGAAGGCTGTAAGTCTATTATGTTACCCTGAGTATATTTTGTTTTTCTTTGCCCGCTTTAGTCTAACGAATACTATAATTCGTGGGTGGTTCTTCAAACCTACCCTGGCTATGACCAAAAACAGTTTATTTTAGATGCTTATCGTATTCTTATTATTTGATTTAAATTCAGTGTAGTATACTGTTGCTGACATTGTAGATTGTAAGTAGGCCTTATGACTACTTTGTGGGTTTGATTTAGTGAATTTGGGGTTGATTTTGATTTGTAAATTACTTGTATATTCTTATAAATTAGCTTCTGGCATAGTCCGAGACAAGCTTAACTTGTCGAGGTGTTGGATTTGTTCCTGTATAGGCTCAGTTTTTAGCTGATACCTGTTTTAATTTTTAAGGGTTCACCTGTGGGGCCAGGGGATATTTACCACCCTCCAGATACACACTTGACTTCGGGATTTTTGGAGTCTACCTGGTAGATAGATAACGATATCTTCTGCAGTTTGCTGCTACTTTTCAACAACTTCTTGAAGAAGACCACATTGAGGGTAACCCGGTATCGGGGGTTTACCTAAGTTATTTACTTATTTTTATTTTAGGCTTTACGCCAACATGTATATACAGGGTGCGCCAATTATTTCCACTCGATCTCTAGCACCGAAACTAAAAGAGGTATCAACAAGATTTCTTGTAGGTTTATACGGTGTCACTCGGACTACAATTGTAAAATATTTTGATGTATACAGGGTGGCTAATTTTTGTGGAATGAAAATTAATTTGGTTTTTTTAAATTGAACACCCTGTATACGATTATGTCTTCTGATTCTACTTAATATTAGCTTTACGGTAGTTTTTTGAATTTGTAAATCCGACGCGGCGTTGACAAGTTATTCCTATTATAAGCAGATTTAATGAAAAAACAGCACTTCAGAAATATTAGCACAATAAACACATTTTTTCAAAAATTCCTCCAAAAGGCTACTATGATGTAAATGAAACATACACCTACCACAATAATTACCCAACATCTTCACCTGTTGCACAGGGTGTTTGCCGATGGCGTGCAAATAGTCTAGTTTTCAAATTGCAATAACTTAATTTTTTCAAATGGGACACCCTGTATATTTTTCTTCAGTTAGAAGCTCTCCTTAATACACATTAAAAAAATATAGGGTTTTGGACATCTAACTTTACTATTTACTTTAATAATTGACGTTAAATGAGAAATAACATATTTTACACCATTTTTAATAAGAAAACAAGTTATCTATGAAAATGACAGTAGGTATATTTTGTTGTAGCATTAATTGTCAACATAAAATTTTGTATTATATCACGTCTACTATATTTAATCGGTATTAGGTATAAAAAATGGATTATAATAAGAATTATAGTGTTCAAGAAAATATTGATATGATATGGATACTGGGTGAATGTCAAAAAAATGCGTTTCTTGCTAGTAGGGTCTATCGTCAAAGATACCCAGAAAGACGTCATCCACAAAAGGATACTTTTGAGAATTTAAAGAATAGATTTGATAGAACGGGAACCGTCAAGTATGAAAAACATTCACGTGATGCTACAGCTGTTACTGTTGACAACGAATATAAAGTAATGATCAGTATAGTTGAAGATCCCAATGTAAGCACAAGGCAATTAAGCAATCAGTTAGATATTTCCAATACCACAATTAGACGCATAATAAAGAAGAATAAATATCACCCTTACCATATCCAGCTTCACCAAGAATTGTTACCGCGTGATTTCGCGCGTAGAGAAGAATGCTGTAGATGGTTAATAAACAAGATAAATACAGAGCGTAACTTTTTAAACAAAGTTTTATTCTCCGACGAAGCCACATTTCATAAGAACGGTTGTGTAAATAGACACAACTTCCATTATTATTCGGACCACAATGAACATTTATTTAGAACCACATCACAGTATCGATGGTCTTTGAATGTGTGGGCGGGAATAATAGGTGATTATGTAATTGGTCCCTATTTCTTTGATGGGACTGTAAATGGAGCTGCTTTTTTAAATTTTTTAGAACTTGATTTTAGAAACCTTTTGCAAAATGTGCCTCAAAATTATCGCAACGGAATGTGGTTTCAATTAGATGGTGCCACACCACACTACCAATTAAATGTTCGCAATTGGTTAAATAGGGAATTTCAGGATCGTTGGATAGGAAGGGCAGGACCTACAAATTGGCCTGCTAGATCGCCGGGCCTTACACCTTGCGATTTTTTCTTGTGGGGTTTTATTAAAAATATTGTTTACAAAGAAGAGGTTACCACAAAACAAAATATGAAAGACAGAATTACTGCAGCGTTTAGACAGGTGACCCCTGCAATGCTAAGAGATGTGCGTAAATCAATGAAAGAAAGGGCAAGAAAATGTATAAATGAAAATGGAAGCCATTTTGAACACCTATCATAAATTTTAACTTTCAATATTGTAGTTTTCTTACGATTAAACTTTGTAAAATTTTGTACTTATTAAAAATTGTGTAAAATATGTTATTTCTCATTTAACGTCAATTATTAAAGTAAATAGTAAAGTTAGATGTCCAAAACCCTATATTTTTTTAATGTGTATTAAGGAGAGCTTCTAACTGAAGAAAAATATACAGGGTGTCCCATTTGAAAAAATTAAGTTATTGCAATTTGAAAACTAGACTATTTGCACGCCATCGGCAAACACCCTGTGCAACAGGTGAAGATGTTGGGTAATTATTGTGGTAGGTGTATGTTTCATTTACATCATAGTAGCCTTTTGGAGGAATTTTTGAAAAAATGTGTTTATTGTGCTAATATTTCTGAAGTGCTGTTTTTTCATTAAATCTGCTTATAATAGGAATAACTTGTCAACGCCGCGTCGGATTTACAAATTCAAAAAACTACCGTAAAGCTAATATTAAGTAGAATCAGAAGACATAATCGTATACAGGGTGTTCAATTTAAAAAAACCAAATTAATTTTCATTCCACAAAAATTAGCCACCCTGTATACATCAAAATATTTTACAATTGTAGTCCGAGTGACACCGTATAAACCTACAAGAAATCTTGTTGATACCTCTTTTAGTTTCGGTGCTAGAGATCGAGTGGAAATAATTGGCGCACCCTGTATATATATATATATATATATTAGATAGGTAGTTCCTTACTGATTTATCATTTTATGTAATTGTAATGGTGGAAATTAATATTTTGCGGTAAATTTTCACAATCTAATTTTCATAATTCAATCCACTTGCGCATGCGTCTCTGCCTTGGTACCAACGCCTTGACTATGGTGTCGCCTTGTATGGAATTTTTTCTATAAACTGTACATTACTTTTCAGGTTCGTTTATAGAACATATAATTAACTCGTTCGTATTTACTACTGGTTCACTTGAACAGCCATATTAATTACCCACTACGTAGGTCAATTAACTGGTATAGGTTGGAATTTAATTGTTAATCATTTGATTTTTTTTATGTGTAACAGATGTTCACGCTATTTTTTTTAAGTGGGGGGCATTTACTAGGGTTTTCAGTAGATATTAATTGTAAAACACCCCCTTAAGGGTATTAAATGTTGTCAATAGGAATTATAAGGAACATAAGCTGAGGTTTGCCTTTGAGTTTCATCCCTTGTTTTACTGGGTTATCGGGGGAAATTAGTCGTGCTAGGCCAAAGTGGAAAACTCAGTTGGCGCCCACACAAGTTGTCTACTATTTTGTCCGGAAGATCAATAAGAGGGATCCACCCCTACCTCCGTTCTGAGCGACGTCGAAGGCCTAAAGGTGGGTACAGACATGCTCCGAATACCGTCTCGAACCTCGTCGCGTTCTCAAGTGTGGACGGAACCATGCAACCGCGTATCGTACCTCGACGCGTCAACGATGTAACATTGTGTAAGGAATAAAAAAAACTTGACTTGAGGAGAATGAGTGATTTGTAAAGATTGATATATTTAATTAGAATTTAACTTTTAATTACTTACTGTGTACTTACATTATATTTTTTTTTATAATATAGATAATAAAACAAATCTAAATGTTGAAAATAACTATTTACAAGACACTGGACGTGATGCCTGGATTTAATTGAACAGTCACTATGGACCTGGTCCAAGTAGGTTGAACAACCGAGATGACGTACCTGGAATTAGATAGAAAAACACTCTGAGTATTCAATTTGCCATAAATAATTATTATTATTCAAATAAATATCAGTATAGTTAAAATCCCCAAAAATTAATGAAAGTGTTATTGATACACAAGGTGCACCTAGTGTGTTTGAATTGTGATTAATTATGCATATCAGTACTAAAGTAAAGTTGAAACTTTACTTGATCAAAGATAAATGCCTAGTTGTAAACATTTAGGGTTATTAGGAAAGGTGCAAGGGGCGCAAACTCTCCCCAGTGCATGTAAGGAATATGTGGCACAAACTCTCCACAAACAATATTATAACTACTGCAAGTGGCACAAACTCTCCACAGTACAGCAAAATAATAATACACTGCAAGTGGCACAAACTCTCCACAGTACAGCAAAATAATAATACACTGCAAGTGGCACAAACTCTCCACAGTACAGCTAAATAATAATACACTGCAAGTGGCACAAACTCTCCACAGTACAGCAAAATAATAAAACACTGCAAGTGGCTCAAACTCTCCACAATACAGGGGGGTGGAAGGAGATATGGGTGACGTGAGAAGTCACCCTGTATCAGGAATGGACAAACCGCAAGTGGCGCAAACTCTCCACAGTACAGTATAGGTATATGAGTTAGACTGCAAGTGGCACAAACTCTCCACAATACAGGGGGGTGGAAGGAGATATGGGTGACGTGAGAAGTCACCCTGTATCAGGAATGGACAAACCGCAAGTGGCGCAAACTCTCCACAGTACAGTATAGGTATATGAGTTAGACTGCAAGTGGCACAAACTCTCCACAATACAGGGGGGTGGAAGGAGATATGGGTGACGTGAGAAGTCACCCTGTGTCAGGAATGGACAAACCGCAAGTGGCGCAAACTCTCCACAGTACAGTATAGGTATATGAGTTAGACTGCAAGTGGCACAAACTCTCCACAGTACAGTAGGATTGGATGAATAGGAAATGCAACAATAAATTAATGTTCTTGATAACGTTGGATATTAAAGAACTTTAAACAAAGTTATTATTAAAAATAATTAGCAAATATAACATACCCTATGTGATAAAATATCTTTTAAATTCAAATATCAAATAACAGGCAAAAATGAATTACTCTGTGAGGTAGACTCACCTATTTAATTTCTGACATGCACCACAATACACACTATATTTTATATATTTAAATTTATCCGACTCAAGTGAACACTTTAGTTATCTTCTAGCAACTAAAACCCAAATCGTTCTTAAAACCTTTCTTTCCCCTTTCGTGACCTCGAAGGCTACGTGACAATGTGTTGTTTTACTTATCTATTTCAGATAACTGTCGAGAAATGCATTTCTGAAATATTAGGGTGTATCCACGATTTAATTTATTTTACTTGAAACGAAAACTATTTTAAGAATAACAGGGTGAGAAAAAAAAAATGTCTTACAGTCGGCCATCCTGCGAGCATCTCGTCCCGAGATATCTACTGGTTCTGTTCCCATCCTGACTGGTTATTTTTTTTTTGACTGGACTGAAAATGGATTTCAGAAATCTTTGACATGTTTACCAATGAACTAAACTATCCATACAAGCTTTCAGTGGACATATGATTCCCTGCTGTGGCTCCTGTCTTTACTACTGTGTCGAAAATTAAATCCACAAAATTGCCAATTCTTCAGGCGTGAAGACACTTATTTAGAGCACAATTTGTCTAGTGAGGGAGTACTCCCCTATAAAGTAAAATATTCAGTCATTGAACAATATCCAATGCCCAAAAACTCGGAAGAATCTAAAAGGTTCGTATCATTCTGTAATGATTACAGTCGTTTCATTCGGAACTTCGCTGAAATATGCATACCTCTCGAAAAATTATCCAGGAAACATGTAAAATTCGAGTGGTCGGAAGACTCCGAAAAATTATCCCAAATATTAAAAACAACATCAATAGAGCCACCTTCATTAAAATATCCTGATTTCAGTAAACAATTTATACTGACTACAGATGCTCCAAATTACGCGTCTGCATGCAATTCTTAGAAATACGAAGGTATAGATTTACCTATATCTTATGCATCGCAAACTTTCAAGAAAAGTGAAATAAACAAACCTATAATTATGGAAGAATTGTTAGCTATCCATTGGGGAATTAATGACTTCAATAGTTACTTGTATGGTTCTTCACAGTTTATAGTAAAAACGGATCATAAGCCGTAAACACATCTATCTCAATGACAGAACCCACTTCAAGACTCACAAGAATTAGACTAGACAGAAGAATATAATTTTGAAATACAGTATATGGAAGGAAATTCAAATTATGCAGACAGTATTTCAAGGATATCCATAAATGAATTAAAAGACTTGTACATAGATAATTTTCACGTCTTAGCTATAACGAGGTCAAAAACTCGACAAAATAAAACTCAACCTACAGAAGGAAATAAAATAGTTTCTGCAAAAGTAAAAACAGATGTTCGCAAACCATCAGTATTTAAGTACTGAATAATTTAGAGGCGCATAAATTAGATATCGAAAAATGAATATACGTTATTCAACGCTTTACAACTAAGTTTTGAAAAATATTTTTCAAAAACAGTGACCGTGCAACTAAGATGAAGCAACTACTTCCCGGGCTATCTGCCCCGACATACATTGGATTACACTCCTAAGTTAAACGGGGTTGGTATATCTACAAGATTTAACCAACCATTACCAATACTGCAATTTGAAAATAACCGTGTTTCGCTAAGGATGAACATACGGATCAAAAACAGAACATTAGAATTAGAATTGGGTACACTCATTATTTCCCAAAGCTGAATACGATTTTGAATTGGGACAGCTTATACTGATGATTTTAAGTAGCCCTAAAAACAAAAATCCCATGAAATGAAATCGAGTAATCTTGCAGGCCAATTGACTGGCCCTCGCCCTCGAATACATCGATTCCCGTACGAACTGTGAGTATATTGACGAACTACTCGACTAAAATGAACAGGAGAACCATCGTGCATGAACCAGAAATTTTGCCGAGCCATTAGGGAACGTAATCCATCATTAAATCAGGTATATTATTTCGCAAATCAACAATTAAGCAGTACAAGTTTTATGTACCATTGCGGGAAGTGACTACTCAAGAATTTCTCTATGGCAAGATTTGACAATATCGGAACTGTTCATTTTTTTTTTGGACTTACCTTACATACAGGTACTTTAAAGTTACCTACCTTGCAGGACTATTGAGAAAAAAAAACATAAGACTATTCTCCAGCTGTTTCTCACATTTAATGGGTAGGGATCGCTACTTGCTAATAATGAGATGCCCATATGTTCCTGAAGTTAAAACCAATGAGCTGTCCCCAGATGATCGAAATCAGGCCTATACTGGATCATTTTACTAATAAAATGAAGATAACATATTACCCAAAAAAAAACTTGTCCGTGGATGAATCTATGGTCTTGTGAAAAGGGGGACTTTACTTCAAGCAATATCTACCAAAGAAGCGGCAGAAATATGGGATAAAGTTGTATATGGTAATAGAAGGGGACGGAACAATTTTAGATATGATGGTACATACTGGCTCGAGCGATATAACTGGCGGAAAAGATCATGCACAAAAGATAGTGATGTATCTGATGCGCGAATGTCTGAATAACGGACATAGCTTATACATGGACAACTTTTATAATAGTTATTCATTGGCAAAAAAAAAAGTTGCTTGATCAAATACCTTTTGTACAGGTACTCTCAGAAAAGCCGAAAAGATTTCCCCAAAAACGTTGTAGCTACAAAATTAAGAAAAGGTGAGACCAAAGCTATGTATAACTGCAATATGATGATTGGCAAGTGGACCGATAAAAGAGACGTCTTAGACATATCTACTGAATAAAAAAAAATGAAGTGGTAACTAAAAGCAAAAGTCAAGTATAATAAATAGTGGAATAGACATAAGGCATTCGTGATCAAATGATGGCTTATTATCCAACGGCACGCCGAACGTTACGTTGATATTAGAAAATTATAATACATGTGATCCAGTTGTATTTGCACAATGCCCATAAACTTTATAATAAGTACTCTGGTTAGAAAATGATATTTTACAACTTTCGAATGTCCGTATTAGAAAAACTATTGCCAAAACAGTCGCAATAAGCAGATGTACCTGTAAATGTGAACCATTTACCTGTAGAAATCGAAATTCTCAATTAACTTGGACAAACGCTTAGAAAATAAAATGTAGGGTTTGAGCTATGGACAAAAAAAATACGGAAAGATACTGTGTACCACTGCACAGCTTGTCCCGAGATGCCCGGCCTCTGCATATGAAATTGTCTTAGAGAATACCACTCATTGGAGACATAAGATTCTAGGGCTATAGTACCCAAGGAAGGATTTCTCTGAGGAGAATATTGTGGAAATATTATTAAGCATAATAAGGGCAACTAATCTCTTCACATAAACAGAGCAGCCAAGAGCAAAAAAAACAAAAAAAAACTTAAAAGCTGAGGTGCCTTGGACTTGACACATTAGCAAACTCTTATACCAAACCATTGCCAACCTTCGGAACTTTGTAGTAGCGTAATAGATAGTGGCTTCCCCTAAACATCGAAAAATATCACGAAGTTCATCGACCTTTTGAAGCCAAACCGAAATCGATTGCACCCTATCCTCGAGGTCAAATACAGGTACGGTACCACATCCCCTCGGACCGTCTTGCTAGGCCGTTCTCGTTCGGCAGTATTTTCGAGAAAAGTGGTCATTACAGTGGTCAATCGTTCAATAGTCATTCGGTGTCAAAGAATCAATACGGTTTCTTCTTGGGGTAACAGATTCACTCGAACCCGAAGCCCGAAGCCTCTTGGGTTTCAATTGGTAGCGGTATTTTATTGCGTCGTTGGGGACCCATTTCAGTTGATTATTAATACTTTTGTGATTTATGGTAGAAATACGGTAAATAAATATTTAATTAAAAAAAAAGACACAAAGCTAGAATAACATTTAAAAAAAAATAGTGTCATCTCGGCATTGTAATTTTATGTCATTGAATTAATAAATCCAGGTCATCTCTATCCCACTTCTGATAAATTGTAAGGAATAAAAAAAACTTGACTTGAGGAGAATGAGTGATTTGTAAAGATTGATATATTTAATTAGAATTTAACTTTTAATTACTTACTGTGTACTTACATTATATTTTTTTTTTATAATATAGATAATAAAACAAATCTAAATGTTGAAAATAACTATTTACAAGACACTGGACGTGATGCCTGGATTTAATTGAACAGTCACTATGGACCTGGTCCAAGTAGGTTGAACAACCGAGATGACGTACCTGGAATTAGATAGAAAAACACTCTGAGTATTCAATTTGCCATAAATAATTATTATTATTCAAATAAATATCAGTATAGTTAAAATCCCCAAAAATTAATGAAAGTGTTATTGATACACAAGGTGCACCTAGTGTGTTTGAATTGTGATTAATTATGCATATCAGTACTAAAGTAAAGTTGAAACTTTACTTGATCAAAGATAAATGCCTAGTTGTAAACATTTAGGGTTATTAGGAAAGGTGCAAGGGGCGCAAACTCTCCCCAGTGCATGTAAGGAATATGTGGCACAAACTCTCCACAAACAATATTATAACTACTGCAAGTGGCACAAACTCTCCACAGTACAGCAAAATAATAATACACTGCAAGTGGCACAAACTCTCCACAGTACAGCAAAATAATAATACACTGCAAGTGGCACAAACTCTCCACAGTACAGCTAAATAATAATACACTGCAAGTGGCACAAACTCTCCACAGTACAGCAAAATAATAAAACACTGCAAGTGGCTCAAACTCTCCACAATACAGGGGGGTGGAAGGAGATATGGGTGACGTGAGAAGTCACCCTGTATCAGGAATGGACAAACCGCAAGTGGCGCAAACTCTCCACAGTACAGTATAGGTATATGAGTTAGACTGCAAGTGGCACAAACTCTCCACAATACAGGGGGGTGGAAGGAGATATGGGTGACGTGAGAAGTCACCCTGTATCAGGAATGGACAAACCGCAAGTGGCGCAAACTCTCCACAGTACAGTATAGGTATATGAGTTAGACTGCAAGTGGCACAAACTCTCCACAATACAGGGGGGTGGAAGGAGATATGGGTGACGTGAGAAGTCACCCTGTATCAGGAATGGACAAACCGCAAGTGGCGCAAACTCTCCACAGTACAGTACAGGTATATGAGTTAGACTGCAAGTGGCACAAACTCTCCACAGTACAGTAGGATTGGATGAATAGGAAATGCAACAATAAATTAATGTTCTTGATAACGTTGGATATTAAAGAACTTTAAACAAAGTTATTATTAAAAATAATTAGCAAATATAACATACCCTATGTGATAAAATATCTTTTAAATTCAAATATCAAATAACAGGCAAAAATGAATTACTCTGTGAGGTAGACTCACCTATTTAATTTCTGACATGCACCACAATACACACTATATTTTATATATTTAAATTTATCCGACTCAAGTGAACACTTTAGTTATCTTCTAGCAACTAAAACCCAAATCGTTCTTAAAACCTTTCTTTCCCCTTTCGTGACCTCGAAGGCTACGTGACAATGTGTTGTTTTACTTATCTATTTCAGATAACTGTCGAGAAATGCATTTCTGAAATATTAGGGTGTATCCACGATTTAATTTATTTTACTTGAAACGAAAACTATTTTAAGAATAACAGGGTGAGAAAAAAAAAATGTCTTACAATTGTAGCGTTCCGCTGGTTGTCGGTACCTGCCAAGAGCATCAAAAGAAACGTGAACGCGACGCTGTACACCTCAGTACACCGTGAATTCATGTCTGGACTAGCTTGCGAATCTTTTCGATATTCCACTCTGAGTAGTCTGTTATTTTGAATGTGTTTTGAAGTTGAGTGCATCAAGATGGAATGGACGGAGAACAAAAGTTTATTGCTAATTGAAAATTATCGGGGAAAAGAGATATTATTGGATACAAAGAATCCCAGATATTACAACAAAACAAAAAAAAATTATGCATGGGAAGAGATTGACGCGAAAATGAAAACAGCGGATGAGTGTAAAAAAACGTTTTTTTTATACTTCCGAAATAATTGCACTTATAGATTGTTTCAATATTTTGAAAAGGTATTGTAAACTAGTGAATGAATCTCCAGTCGCCAAAAAACGGATCGTGACTCACTAAGGTGATCAAAAATTCGAAATCGGATGGAGACATTCTTGTGAATTTTTTTTATAATCCACTGATCGACTGAACCATCTTCTTTCACGAGTATTTTTCCTTTTAATAATTGCATAATGCATAACAATATAGGCTGCTGCAGAAACATCCATCAGATACAGATTCAACGCAATTACTGATGGAACGCCGAAATGTTTGGTACCAGGTACGGAACGGTGTTCTGTTCGTTGCTTATTGAAAGGCCATCTGCAACAACGTCGCGAACTTCTGTTGATCGCGTCGCAGCACGCGACGAGGTTCGAGACGATATTCGGAGCATGTCTGTACCCACCTTTAGGTTATCACCGGAGCAACCGAAACTTATGTGACCAAGTAGACAAAGTAACTTGTTTTTTTAATTATCATTTAATTTTTTTTTTAATAAATTCTTCTTTGGGTTTGAGCTCAATTTTTAAGGTTACATGGCATCGCATATTGTAAAAACGACCATCTCTAGACTCGTCAGCTGAACACCACCAAACAAGACGACAGAGCCGTCCATACCTACGCATCACGATGCATTTTCAGTCACGTGGGTTTGTTTACGTTTTAATAATTTTTTGAAACATTTATATATTATAGTTTATTCATAAATGCGTTAGAGTAATAAATCTTAGTGACCCTTGCAAAACCAATACAGGATGAACCATCCAAGAAATATTGAAATATTATCAATATTATCGTGAACATTAATTTTATTCTATTTATGTGTCGGGCAGGTAGCTTCACCCCGTATCACGACGAGTTTAGGGTCTTTTATATTATCAAGAGATTAAAAATTAAGTTATTACGGTAGTAATTGATTGTTTCTCTTTTGGCTTTTATGCAAACAATGGAATATGCCGAATTCTTATTTTAATATTGAATATAAAAAGTTAAACTTATATTAAGACACATATTATTAAACTCATATTAAGTAGGCATATAGCCAATTGACTGATTTATTGCTCCGCCGGATTTATGAATAAACTATATAATAACTTAAAAAATTAGTATAGTCCAGTTTAGGACCAAAATCATCTAAGCCATATTTATTTTGTACAAATTCCCCATTAGTTCAGTTCACCTGTTGAGAAGAGTAAGTATTTTTTAGAAGAGGACGATTATATCACGTTGCTATTTATATTTTTGGGTAAAGTAAATAATTAGAAATGGCCGTATTACTTCCATAATGTTTTCCATGGAAATTAAAAATATTTTGCTAGTGTTTAATACGATATTATCTCACTTCCTTTCCCTACAGAATTCCTCTAAAATTGAATATTTTTTGTATAAAAATGTCTTCGTTTTTTAATGTCCTTTTCTAAACTTTTACCTTCGATATACATATATGTATGGCTTTTTACATACAATCAATATCATAGCTTCTTCCAAGTAGAGATTGAAAAGCGACGGAGATCTCCGCCTGATACCTTTTCCTATTTTCTCCAGCCTTTCATGTTCCTATATATTTATTACCAATTTTACAAAGTTCTTCTTTTTTTTATGTCTTTGATCTTATAAGAAATATTATTTTCTTTTCAAGACGTATTGATACAACACATGAAAATACATTTAAAGTCTTTAAAACATTATTTTTACCTTCGATAGTAATTAGTTAATCCTTATTTTATTTACACGTTAATATTGAATGAACATTAATCTAACCACATCGTATTTTAAAAATGTGAATAATTTTTATGAGTCCAATAATACACACAATATTTATCGATATAAATCAACGAAGTCGGTTGAGCTATTATTAGAAGTTGGCGTGCCGGAAATACGGATTTTTATTTATTATCTACTGGCACGAGCGAGAAAGAAAAAAAATTGAATTTATTGCGGTTAGATAGATGGACAAGTTTTGCAAAATTAGGTTAAAATGACTTATTCATATATTTTTTTTCAGCTTAAATATTTTTTTAAATAATTTTATTTTGATAATTTTTTAATCAAAACACCGTTTCCTTTGGTATTATCCATTCGAAGTTAAAATTCCTATAAGTTGAATACTCTAAACATTGAAAAAGCCAAACCATCGGGATTCGAACCCAGAACTCTCCAGCCACGAAACCCTTAAGTATATATCTGTTGTGGAATTTGTACTTTATCAATTTTATTTAATATTTCTGGTCTGTTACAATCATCACATCACATCAGTCAAAAACTAGAAAGTCACTATGGTCTGTATACTTAGAAGGTGTGGTAGTAAAATGAAAATTTTCAATGACAAGACTCAGAAAACGGTCGACTTCTCTAGTGTTCGCTAACGTATGTTATAAAAGTTTTGGCACAAAATTCATTGGCTATAATTTTAACAAAATCAAAATAATATCAAGTTGCCTTTGGAAAAATAGGTTTGTTTGTTTACTTTATTTACTTTACTTTGTTTACTTTGTTTACTTTGTTTACTTTGTTTACTTTGTTTACTTTGTTTACTTTGTTTACTTTGTTTACTTTGTTTACTTTGTTTACTTTGTTTACTTTGTTTACTTTGTTTACTTTGTTTACTTTGTTTACTTTGTTTACTTTGTTTACTTTGTTTACTTTGTTTACTTTGTTTACTTTGTTTACTTTGTTTACTTTGTTTACTTTGTTTACTTTGTTTACTTTGTTTACTTTGTTTACTTTGTTTACTTTGTTTACTTTGTTTACTTTGTTTACTTTGTTTACTTTGTTTACTTTGTTTACTTTGTTTACTTTGTTTACTTTGTTTACTTTGTTTACTTTGTTTACTTTGTTTACTTTGTTTACTTTGTTTACTTTGTTTACTTTGTTTACTTTGTTTACTTTGTTTACTTTGTTTACTTTGTTTACTTTGTTTACTTTGTTTACTTTGTTTACTTTGTTTACTTTGTTTACTTTGTTTACTTTGTTTACTTTGTTTACTTTGTTTACTTTGTTTACTTTGTTTACTTTGTTTACTTTGTTTACTTTGTTTACTTTGTTTACTTTGTTTACTTTGTTTACTTTGTTTACTTTGTTTACTTTGTTTACTTTGTTTACTTTGTTTACTTTGTTTACTTTGTTTACTTTGTTTACTTTGTTTACTTTGTTTACTTTGTTTACTTTGTTTACTTTGTTTACTTTGTTTACTTTGTTTACTTTGTTTACTTTGTTTACTTTGTTTACTTTGTTTACTTTGTTTACTTTGTTTACTTTGTTTACTTTGTTTACTTTGTTTACTTTGTTTACTTTGTTTACTTTGTTTACTTTGTTTACTTTGTTTACTTTGTTTACTTTGTTTACTTTGTTTACTTTGTTTACTTTGTTTACTTTGTTTACTTTGTTTACTTTGTTTACTTTGTTTACTTTGTTTACTTTGTTTACTTTGTTTACTTTGTTTACTGTGTTTACTTTGTTTACTTTGTTTACTTTGTTTACTTTGTTTACTTTGTTTACTTTGTTTACTTTGTTTACTTTGTTTACTTTGTTTACTTTGTTTACTTTGTTTACTTTGTTTACTTTGTTTACTTTGTTTACTTTGTTTACTTTGTTTACTTTGTTTACTTTGTTTACTTTGTTTACTTTGTTTACTTTGTTTACTTTGTTTACTTTGTTTACTTTGTTTACTTTGTTTACTTTGTTTACTTTGTTTACTTTGTTGTGTCGTCAACTGAGGCGGGTACACTTTGCAATAAAAAAAAACATTTTTTTAGATGACAAAGTATTTCACTTTGAGTAATTCTGAAATGAAGGGAAACGATGAATTTGATACGGACAACGTAGAGGATTGCCCTGACAATGTCAGATACAAACATAAAGCGAAATTTGCAGATAAAATTTTTGTCTGGTGCTCAATTTCTAACAGGGGTATATCCCAACATTTTGTGGGAAGAGTGAGGGGTGAAGCTTTGAATAGTCAGAGCTATATTGATAACTGCCTTTTCAAATTACTTCAGTTTATCCATAAACATCATGCTAATGAAGATATCATGTTTTGGCCAGACCTAGCATCATTACTCAAGAGATTCCCAAAACTGGCTTGTTCCAAAAAACGATAATCCTCCAAACTTGCCGCAGGCTCACCCAATAGAGAATTGTTGGGCTTTACTGTCTAGGAAAGTTTATCATGAAGGCTGGGAAGCCCAAGATGAAGAACAATTAAGAAGGCGAATTTACGAAAAACAGAGAAATGAATCTGAATTCCGTCCAGGGGCTCGATTCTCGACTTCATGTGAAAAGATTCACATGTGAAATTAATCCACTACTTATTTTCACATGCTTCTTTAAAACGGTATTCTTGGTTATAGTGGAATGTATTTTCCAATGGAAACGGTATTGATACCTATGTCTAATATTGAATAGATCATCATCATCATCATTTTGGAGTTGTTGTGTTGAGATCCCTGGGCCAAATTGACATCGACATCAAAATAAAGATATAACCTAATTTTTAGTCACAGTAATCACTTAACGATTCTCGTGTTGTTTTTGTCATGTTTTGGGTATTATAAATAAAATATATATTCATCAAATAAAAATACTATTTACTTATTTATAGTTACAGAACCAAAAACAACCATTTACATTGTCCATTATAATAATTATTTTTCCCCTACCTCGCTGTCACTTCTTCTAGAATTGTCACCACCTGGCTTCCAACCCAGGCCCTGCCAGCCACATAAATACTAATTCTTGACAGTTTTTGAAGCTTGCTTCTTATTGCACGACATAGGACTTTTGAGAAGGCTAGTGAACTCGTAAAACGTGTAACCGTTACGAAAAAGACCGTCACGTAACAGTGTTGCCAGATTTCTGAATAATCCACTAATCCAATGAAATTTAAATTGAAGCTTGCTTTTTATTGCACGACATAGGGAAGGCTAGTCAAAAATTTGGAATTTGGAAAAATGGTCAATAATTGTCAAAAATTGTCAAAAACTGTCAAAATATTGAAAAAATGGTTAATAATTGCTAAATATTTACAAAAATTGTCAAAAATTTGGAAAAATGGTCGATAATTGTCAAAAACTGTCCAGAATGGTCAATATTTGTAAAAATTTTGAAAAAATGGTCAATAATTGTCAAAATTTTTGAAAAATGGTTAAAATTTTTGAAAAATTATCAAAAATGGCCAATAATTGTCAAAGACGGTCAATAATTGTCAAAAATTGTTAAAATTTTGAAAAATAGTCAAAAATTGTTAAAAATTTGAAAAATGGTCAAAAATTGTTAATTATTTATAAAAATGGTCAATGATTGTCAAAATTTTTGAAAAATTGTCAATAATTGTTAAAATTTTGAAAAAATGGTCAATAATTATAAAAGACTGTCAAAAATGGTCAATAATTGTTTAAAATTGTCGAAATTTTTGAAATATAGTCAAAAATTTTGAAAAATTGTCGAAAATAGTCAATAATTGTCAGAAACTGTCAAAAATGGTCAATAATTGTTAAAATTTGGAAAAATGGTCTAAAATAGTCAAAATTTTTGAAAAATTGTAAAAAATGATCAGTAATTGTCAAAACTGTTAAAATTGGTCAATAATTGTTGAAGTTTGAAAAAATGGTCAAAAATTCTGGAAAAATGGTCAATAATTGTCAAAAGTGGTCAATAATTGTCAAAATTTTTGAAAAATGGTCAAAATTTTCTAAAAATTATCAAAAATGGTCAAAAATTGTCAAAATTTGGAAAAAATTGTCAAAATTTGGAAAAAATGGTCAATAATTATAAAAAACTGTCAATAATTGTTAAAAATTGTCAAAATTTTTGAAAAGTGGACAAAATTTTTGAAAATTGTCAAATATGGTCAATAATTGTCAGAACCTGTCAAAAAGCAAAAAAAATTGTCAAAAATGGTCAATAATTGTTAAAATTTGGAAAAATAGTCAAAATTTTTAAAAAATTGGAAAAAATGATCAGTAATTGTCAAAACTGTTAAAATTGGTCAATAATTGTTAGAGTTTGAAAAAATGGTCAAAAGTGGTCAATAATTGTCAAAATTTTTGAAAAATGGTCAAAATTTTCTAAAAATTATCAAAAATGGTCAAAAATTGTCAAATTTTTTGTAAAATGGTCGATAATTATAAAAAACTGTCAAAAATGGTCAATAATTGTTAAAAATAGTCAAAATTTTTGAAAAATTGTCAAAAATGGTCAATAATTGTCAGAACCTGTCAAAAATGCTCAAAAATTGTCAAAAATGATCAATAATAGTTAAAATTTGGAAAAATGGTCTAAAATGGTCAACATTTTTGAAAAATTGTCAAAAATGATCAATCATTGTCAAATCTGTCAAAATTGGTCAATAATTGTTAAAATTTGAAAAATTGGTCGAAAATTGTCAGAAATTTGGAAAAAATGGCCAATAATTGTCAAAATTTTTAAAAAATGGTCAAAAATTGTCAAAAATTTTGAAAAAATGGTCAATAATTATCAAAAATTGTCAAAATTTTAAAAAAATGGTCAATAAAATATAAAATAAAACTTAGTAGAACGTACTGGGCCTAATGTAATTCCCAACATCGCATTCTATTGCGCGTATTTTTATTGATGGTTTTCCCAACATCGCATTCTATTGTGCATAAAAAGCAAGCTTCTGTCGGCGGTCCGACGACAACTCACCTTTTTTTTTATTTGATTTTGGAGATTTTTTTTATATTGTAAGCGCAGATTAATATAAGGTTGTAAGTTGCTGGAAGAATAATAAACAATAATGTCGGATGAAGTTTCAAATAATAGAAAGAAATGTGGACATGTCTCCGATACACAAAAAAATATGCTAGTTACATTTATTGAAAATGACTCACAAATGCGAACTGGGAAATTTACAAATAATTTTACAACAGCAATGGAAGTTTATAGCTGAGCAATTAAACAGTTCTCCCGGAACCAAGAAAGACTTGTCTTCACCCATGTGAATACAAGTCGTGAATCGAGCCCCACGACCTCATGAGAGACATGCGAAAAAATTTGCGTCTGGTAAAACAGAATGGGCCACTCCACATAATTCGATAGTATTGAGTTGTAATTTATGATAACTAGTTAGTGTTTAAATAAATTTCTTCATTCAAAAAAGATCCGATAAATATTTTGTGCCAAAACTTTTAGGATATACGTTATTTTGTAAACAAGGGCAGTGAGTTCAACTAGAAGATAATAAATATTAGAGAAGTTGCTGATGATGTTAGCATATCGGTTAGCCATTATTTTGGAAGTTTTGGCATGGAAGTTTGTTCTAAATTATTTATTTGGTTCTCAAAAAGACCTACAGTTTTAAATATTTCTTATTATTTCCTTTTATTTCTTTATCTAAAGAAACTTTTCGAAAATCAATAAAACTAAGGAGCAAAATAAAATTGATGTAAACGATAAACGAAACAAAAATAAATATAAAATTTTTGTCGAATATAGGTAATGTTTAGGTTCTCAGTTTTATTACATTCCAATTCCGATGTTATCGATTTTCACTCAACGTATTCTTCAACGGAACAGCACCAATAATTTTTCTTGTTTTCTTCTTGTTTGACACCGAAAAACCATAAACGTGTTTCGCAATACGAATAAACTGATTGGTGTTATTATACATGTAAGTACGTACCGTTTATTCCAAGGATAAAGTAATCGATTAATAAACATCATATTGAAAACGGTTGTACACTTACGATCTACAACAGATGTCGAACGAAGCAATAAAGAGTCAACAAATTACAGATACCGACGGTGGTTATGACCTATGACATAATACCTCCCCCTCCAGGAGTAAACGATGATCTGCCTTACACCGTCCTAATTTCGAGGTTTCTCCGAAAGGCAGCAGATAGCTGTGAATATACAGATGGCATAAAAACACCCCGACTGACGAACAACGAGAACACCAACGGACTACGAAAAGGAAGGAGTCCGGATTGACAAATTCATTCAAGATTCTCGATCTGGTGACAAAACTATTAGCTCAGCTAATTGCTTAAAGTTACCGGACAGAGAAGTCAAGAAAAGAAGAGGACCCAACTAGGCGAAAGCCCGGCACATCAACAGAAAGATGAGTCGAGATTTCAACTGGGGTCAGCTTGAACAAGTGGAACCAGTCTACAAGGTCGTCTTTAGTCGCAGATCATTGATAAGGATTACCTTCTTAAAGAGGCAGCGCAAAACTTACTCAACAAAAGATAGACAACAAGACAGAAGACCGCTGAAGAAAGAACCGCGGTGATTACACAGCGTGCAACAGCCATTTAGACCGGGGACGAGCTAGACACTCAAAAAGCGAACGACGACGATGGGGCTTCACCGGATGAGATGGGGGGTGGTGCATCGCTCCAAGAGAGGCGCTTCCTGAAAGGGTCGGGCTCAGTATAAGTTGTATATTTGTGTCTGCGATCGCAGTCCTAGTACAGAAATATCAACTTGACTAGGATCATAATATTCAAATGTATTTCAGGTGGAAAATCCATGTGTGGAGAATTTGGAGGAAATCAACCTCACAGATAAAATTAAAAATTTTCTCATACATCCAAGCTGCTTTAAAAGCTCTTAGCCTTTACCGAGTAGCGTCCAAATTGGTATCGAATTGCCAAAGAAGACTCTCCTTGATAGGAAGACTCAACAAATTGTTTCTGGTCTGGATTCCTTCCCATTATGTTATGAATGGCAATGAAAAGACAGGCACATAAAATAAAAATTTTCTCTTACAGCCAAGCGGCTTTAAAAGCTCTTAGCTCTTACAAAGTAGCGTCCAAATTGGTATCGAACTGCCATAGAAGACTCTCCTTGATAGGAAGACTCAACAAATTGTTTCTGGTCTGGATTCCTTCCCATTCTGTTATGAATGGCAATGAAAAGACAGACACATAAAATAAAAATTTTCTCTTACAGGCAAACGGCTTTAAAAGCTCTTAGCTCTTACAGAGTAGCGTCCAAATTGGTAGCGAACTGCCAAAGAAGACTCTCCTTGATAGGAAGACTCAACAAATTGTTTCTGGTCTGGATTCCTTCCCATTCTGTTATGAATGGCAATGAAAAGACGGACACATAAAATAAAAATTTTCTCTTACAGGCAAACGGCGTTAAAAGCTCTTAGCTCTTACAGAGTAGCGTCCAAATTGGTAGCGAACTGCCAAAGAAGACTCTCCTTGATAGGAAGACTCAACAAATTGTTTCTGGTCTGGATTCCTTCCCATTCTGTTATGAATGGCAATGAAAAGACAGACACATAAAATAAAAATTTTCTCTTACAGCCGAACGGCTTTAAAAGCTCTTAGCTCTTACAGAGTAGCGTCCAAATCTCTTACAGCCAAACGGCTTTAAAAGCTCTTAGCTCTTACAGAGTAGCGTCCAAATTGGTAGCGAACTGCCAAAGAAGACTTTCCTTGATGGAAAGACTCAACAAATTGTTTCTGGTCTGGATTCCTTCCCATTCTGTTATGAATGGCAATGAAAAGACAGGCACATAAAATAAAATTTTTATCTTACAGCCAAACGGCTTTAAAAGCTCTTAGCTCTTACAGAATAGCGTCCAAATTGGTAGCGAACTGCCAAAGAAGACTCTCCTTGATAGGAAGACTCAACAAATTGTTTCTGGTCTGGATTCCTTCCCATTCTGTTATGAATGGCAATGAAAAGACAGACACATAAAATAAAAATTTTCTCTCACAGCCAAGCGGCTTTAAAAGCTCTTAGCTCTTACAGAGTAGCGTCCAAATTGGTATCGAATTGCCAAAGAAGACTCTCCTTGATAGGAAGACTCAACAAATTGTTTCTGGTCTGGATTCCTTCCCATTCTGTTATGAATGGCAATGAAAAGACAGACACATAAAATAAAAATTTTCTCTTACAGCCGAACGGCTTTAAAAGCTCTTAGCTCTTACAGAGTAGCGTCCAAATCTCTTACAGCCAAACGGCTTTAAAAGCTCTTAGCTCTTACAGAGTAGCGTCCAAATTGGTAGCGAACTGCCAAAGAAGACTTTCCTTGATAGAAAGACTCAACAAATTGTTTCTGGTCTGGATTCCTTCCCATTCTGTTATGAATGGCAATGAAAAGACGGACACATAAAATAAAAATTTTCTCTTACAGGCAAACGGCGTTAAAAGCTCTTAGCTCTTACAGAGTAGCGTCCAAATTGGTAGCGAACTGCCAAAGAAGACTCTCCTTGATAGGAAGACTCAACAAATTGTTTCTGGTCTGGATTCCTTCCCATTCTGTTATGAATGGCAATGAAAAGACAGACTCGTAAAATAAAAATTTTCTCTTACAGCCAAACGGCTTTAAAAGCTCTTAGCTCTTACAGAGTAGCGTCCAAATTGGTATCGAACTGCCAAAGAAGACTCACCTTGATAGGAAGACTCAACAAATTGTTTCTGGTCTGGATTCCTTCCCATTATGTTATGAATGGCAATGAAAAGACAGGCACATAAAATAAAAATTTTCTCTTACAGCCAAGCGGCTTTAAAAGCTCTTACAAAGTAGCGTCCAAATTGGTATCGAACTGCCATAGAAGACTCTCCTTGATAGGAAGACTCAACAAATTGTTTCTGGTCTGGATTCCTTCCCATTCTGTTATGAATGGCAATGAAAAGACAGACACATAAAATAAAAATTTTCTCTTACAGGCAAACGGCTTTAAAAGCTCTTAGCTCTTACAGAGTAGCGTCAAGATTGGTAGCGAACTGCCAAAGAAGACTCTCCTTGATAGGAAGACTCAACAAATTGTTTCTGGTCTGGATTCCTTCCCATTCTGTTATGAATGGCAATGAAAAGACAGACACATAAAATAAAAATTTTCTCTTACAGCCGAACGGCTTTAAAAGCTCTTAGCTCTTACAGAGTAGCGTCCAAATCTCTTACAGCCAAACGGCTTTAAAAGCTCTTAGCTCTTACAGAGTAGCGTCCAAATTGGTAGCGAACTGCCAAAGAAGACTTTCCTTGATAGAAAGACTCAACAAATTGTTTCTGGTCTGGATTCCTTCCCATTCTGTTATGAATGGCAATGAAAAGACAGGCACATAAAATAAAATTTTTATCTTACAGCCAAACGGCTTTAAAAGCTCTTAGCTCTTACAGAATAGCGTCCAAATTGGTAGCGAACTGCCAAAGAAGACTCTCCTTGATAGGAAGACTCAACAAATTGTCTCTGGTCTGGATTCCTTCCCATTCTGTTATGAATGGCAATGAAAAGACAGACACATAAAATAAAAATTTTCTCTCACAGCCAAGCGGCTTTAAAAGCTCTTAGCTCTTACAGAGTAGCGTCCAAATTGGTATCGAACTTTCAAAGAAGACTCTCCTTGATAGGAAGACTGAACAAATTGTCTCTGCTCTGGATTCCTTCCCATTCTGTTATGAATGGCAAGGAAAGGACAGGCACGTAAAATAAAAATTTTCTCTTACAGCCAAACGGCTTTAAAAGCTCTTAGCTCTTACAGAGTAGCGTCCAAATTGGTATCGAACTGCCAAAGAAGACTCTCCTTGATAGGAAGACTCAACAAATTGTCTCTGGTCGGGATTCCTTCCCATTCTGTTATGAATGGCACATAAAATAAAAATTTTCTCTTACAGCCAAGAGGTAGGTAGTTCTGCTCACATTTCAACTTTTTGGGTTTTCGTAAAGCAGAATGTTTAGCATAAGATCATGAAACAGTCGGTATTGCATTCAGTCTAATAAAAAGGATTACCGCGGAGTGAACCTTCTGGTTATTATTTATTCTGTGGATATCGAGTGTTGTCCTCACGAAGTTGGATTTTTATTTTGACTTTTCGTCATATGCTTAAAAATTACAACAGAGATATTTAAGTAAACAATTTTTTCTAGATTTACTCGTGTCAATAATAACGTATTCTATTTTATATGAGGCTAGTAATTTGTAATAGTTTTAAAATAGGTTTGTTACATTAAAAACAATTTATATAATGCAATGATGAACTTTCTTCTGAATAATATATTCGATTGCTTCTGGTAAAAGGATTATAACCGTGAATAATTATTTGTCTCAGGTGCATTGTAAAATAATCATAATCGAATAAATCAACCGCTGAAGGTAAAGGTTGAACATGAAAACATTGTAAATCAATTCGTTTGCATCCCATGTTTTTATTTTATAGCACCCGATAGAATGTGAGATAATAAAAACATAGGCGTAGAACGTTTTAACTGTTTAAATCATTGGTTTAAAGTTGTCAATTGTTTATGGTAGTAAGCAAAGTTTTGTAAAAATAATCTCGTTTATAGAGGATGGTTTAAGCTCGTACAATATTCTTGAGATTGCGTAAGCTAGTTAGGAATTTGAGAGCACCAGATAAAGAGATAGTAGCTATAAAATACAGCTTGCAAACACTTTATGTGTAAAATAAGGGAAAAACAAGTGAGTCTACCATTAATCATCGTGACATAAAATTCTCGAATAGAGTAACAAAACATCAACAAAAATTCCATTTACCATGAGGTTGTTAATTGGATTTTTTAAAAGTCGTCCTGCTACTCCCCTTTTACTTGGGTATCAAGAAAAAGTTATCTCTATTGTCATAGATTAAAAAGCATGATCATTAAAATAATAGAGTATTGCTTAAAAAGAGAGATTGTAAAGCTACTCCGTAAGATAAAGCCCATTCGAATTAGACCAGCATGTAGGTAATTGTGATATACAACCTACGTTGATTTTATTGTTTCATATACTCTGCCAATTGGCTGATAATTAGCGTGATTATTCGGTTTCGGTTACGACCTGTGACTGTTCCAAGTTTGTAACTGTGACTTTGATACCGGTACCAGAAATTAATTCCAATAATTGTGTTCGAGTTCGAAATATCACCACTGCTATGTGTGATGACTGTAATGTGTCTATACTCATAACACAAACGTACCAACAGCAAACACTAGAAAAGTCGATGCTGAATTAGTGAATAAGTTGAAGTCTAGAGAGTTGAAACTCTTCTTTTCCTACTTCCTTTAATGTGTTATACATTATACAGTTTGGGGATAATTTGCCTAGTTTCTTGTCTTGCTCTAGCTAGGCAATTAAATATCTCCAAAAATATGGTATTTGAACAACTTAATAGACTTTATTAATTAGATTAATATTAATAAATTATGTCGTTCTTATAGGATTAATATAATATTTATAGATCATTTTCAACACGTTTTTACGAGCTAACCTCAAAACATCCGTAACACTCAGAGGTTAGCACCGGAATTCGAGATCCGAGTGGTAAGTTGCAACTCTTAAAAAGCGATCAGCAACTAGTCACTACGTCGTAATTCTGCGAAGTAACTGTGTAATTCGGCGAAACAATAGGTGCATAATATGTGGCGTTGTCGTCCAGCAAGTCGTACGACACGGTTGTATCGTTTGATATACGACAGATCGCTAGTAGTTATCCTCAACCGATTGAGATCAAATTTTGCATAAACGCTTAGTTTGGATGACAATATATGATTAGCTAAGTGACTCCGTTCTAAATTCAAGACGGCGGATTAGTAATTTTTTGCGCACTCCCATGATATGGGTATCAAATGAAAGGGTTTGCTGGGAAAAATACGAAGAAAGTGACGTCTGGGTTCAACTCTTAAAGAGATGGAGTAGGTACTACTGCCCGTCTGAATGGTAAGACTTAGCGGGGTCGTGTCTCTAGTAATATCAAACTGTACTCTGTGCAAGTTCTAGCTTTGGTGAAAAAAATTCAATGTGACCACCATACTAATTTTAAAGAGCTATAACTTGGCATACATCACTAGAAGGTCTTCTTATTGAAGAACTAGACTGTATTAAAGGCAAATGACAAGTCAACAATAAAGCTTTAAATGAATTAAACAGGTTAAGAAACAGTTAGATACAACACAGCGATAACTAAAAAATAACTTGATAGAAAAAAATATTTTTGAAAATACCTATGCTTTTATTTAAATGCTCTAAAAAGCAGAAGATAGAAAATGTTCGTGTACTACAATCCGAATCGATTCCGAACCAGCTCAGAAATAACTCTGAATTGTCTAGAGCGCCTGCCTAGTTACGAACCAGCAAAAAATAATTTTATTATACTGCGATCGATCTCAGAACCACATATCACGTCTCAGAACGTGAACGAGAACAAAACAAGTAACTATGGCTTTTTTTGATATTTGCTTATAACTTACAACTCTGCAACACGACAAACAAAACAAGAAACAGTCATAAACAATTTAAATAAGAAAACAACTAGCAGTCAAATCAAACTTTACCAAAATCAGAGAACCGCTAGGACTCTAGGACGAATCGATAACGAACCAATTCGATATGATCCGCGAACAACGAGCTATTATGAAAGATTCAGAACGCGAACGCCACTTTTTGGAATGCGCATGCGAAGAGTCCCCAAACTGGCTCTGAATTGCACTCGCGAACAAACCTAATAAACTTTAAATTAAATTGTACCCATCAATTTATTTCATTGCAGAATTTATATGATATAAAAGCTTGCCGCTGACTATACCATACTAATAATACAAAACATAATATAATATACAAATTCAAAACTCTAGGGTAGATTGTAGAGTTCTGCCACTGAATGATAAGGTATTTCAAGCAGAAATGCCTTTGTTAATCTTCGGAACTTATTAAATGTATTTGCCACTTCTAATTCTAAAGGTAGTTAGTTGATTGAATATTTTTTTGGCATCGAAGGTGATGGAATTTTGTACCAGATCTGTATCTGTAGAGTGGGGAGGGTGAGTTTAGGCCCACAGCACTTAAGCCACGTGTGACCCATTGTACATCCTCCCGAGGAGTTGTCCTCCTAGGTCATCGTCCTTCGTCCTTTTCAGGAAGGTGGACGGGTCTCTAGGAGATATCTCCTTTATATCGGCAAGACTCACCGAACACACACTCTCTTATTGACGAGAACTCCGGGCACTCACATCAGACATGCCTGACAGTTTCATTTTCTTGTTCACACATTCTGCATAGAGGTGTGTCCATTAGCCCTATAAGATGGAGGCGTTTCCTTAGTTGACAGTGGCCAGTCAGAAACCCTACTGTTAAGCGAAGGTTTTTCCTGGTAATCGCCAAATATTTCTTCGGCTCCAGTTTTCCAGGGTCGCCTAAGGTGATCCTGGCAGGACTGCATCCTTTGATTCCATCCCATCTCTTTAGGGATTGAGCATGGGTGTAACGCTTGGCTAGTTCAGCAATTGTCGAAGTCGTCAGGCCGTAGGTGTCACTGGGTCCTAAAATTTTTAGTCCAGCCACTTCCCTGGTTAAAGAATCGACCTTTACTCCTGTCGTGCCCTTTAACCCAACTCAGGATAATATTGTTATCTACAGATTCAATAGCTAAATCTTGATGGCACTCCAATACTAGCCCTGATGTAACACGTTGTCTGTTCAAGGCTAAAAGGGCTTGTCTGCTGTCAGTGCAGATTGTTATGTTTTTGCCAGAAATTCCTATTCTGGTTAGTTCTTTTGTGGCAATTGAGATACCAGCCAGTTCTGTTTGAACCCCGCTGGTATTTTTTCCCATTCCCCACTCAATTCTTAGGCTAAGCGATCTAGAGTAGACTCCACATCCTGAGCCTTCTTTGGTTTTTGAGCCGTCTGTATTTATGCGTATTGCATTTGCAGCATCTGACTCTGTGTTCTGTATTATTTGCATTTTGTAGGGTTTATTAAACACAAACTTGGGTTCAATTGCATCATTGGCCGCCTGCAGCAGAGGTAGCGCAGTAAGCGCTTCTCGCCATAGGCTTAGCCTCAATTGACCCACTCCTACTTCGGGGTTTACACCAGCCGTGCGCAATCGTAACAGGGCCATTAACGCAACATATTTGACGTACAAGTCCAGAGGGGTCAGATCAGTAATTAATTCCATTGCCGCGGTTGGTGTTGTTCTCATGGCTCCTGTGATGTTTAAACAAGCCATTCGCTGTATTTGATATAATTTTTGGACGGCCGTTGCTTGTAGAACCTACGCTCCCCATGCAATGGTTCCGTACGTTAGCATAGGTCTTATGATTGCAGTGTATATCCAGGTGACCACACGGGGTGAAAGATCCCATGTGCGTCCCACTGTGCTCCGACATTGCTCATAAGCCACATATGCTCTTTTTGCCCTGCTAGGTAGGTGAGAGTTCCATGTTAGCATCCTGTCGAGGGTAATACCAAGGTATCTCACCTCTTCAGAGAAGTTTAATTTGCTATTGAAGATTTCGGGGGGTTTTAAGCGCGATAATCTTCTTTTCCTGGTGAAAAGGACCATCTCAGTCTTCTTGGGATTGATCGACAGTGGGTGTTCCTTACACCATGTTTCTATTAATTTGAGCCCATCCTGCGCTCTATTCACAAATTTTCCGGTCTGCAAGATAACTATGTCATCTGCGTATGCGATTGTGTAGAATCCATTATTGTTGAGGTGATTAATCAGGGTATCCAGGACTATGTTCCAAAGAAGGGGTGATAAGATCCCTCCCTGCGGACATCCCTTCATGACCAGTCCTCTCACTATAATGTCTTCTACATTGATACTTATTGCTCTACTAGAGAGCATTTTGAGTATCCATTCTCCCACTACCAGGGAAACATTCCTGGAGTTAAGTTGCTGGGTAATTGTTGGGAAGGTTGTTTTATCAAACGCTCCCTCAATATCTATGAATATACCCAGGGTGGATTCTTTATTGTCCAATGATCTTTCGATTCTGCCAACCACTTGGTGAAGGACCTTCCCGGAGTATATGCATGCTGATTTGGATGGAGTGGGTTGTGAACTAGCACTTCATGTCTTATATACCTCTCACATAGCCTTTGCATTGTTTTTAAAAAGAACGATGTGAGGCTAATAGGTCGGAATGCTTTTGGTAAGGTGTAGTCCATACTTCCTGGATACTCGTATTTCTCTCCACTTGCTGGGAATATACCTCAGAGCTAAAGAGGCTCTGAATATTCCAACTAGGTGCGGCATGAGGATATCCATTCCCCACTGAAGTAGGGCTGGTCTTATACCGTCAGGTCCTGATGACTCGAAAGGGGAGAAGCCCGAAATGGCACACCTTATCTTGTCCTCATCACTGGCAAATTGCCAGTCGTATTGTGAGGGTGTTGTTGGTACTTCCGCCCAGTTCGTCGTTCCAGGAAAGACAGAACCTGGGAAGTGACTTTCCATAAGAATCTGAGCGCTCTCTTGGAGGCCATTTTCCCTCGTCAGGATGCCGATACTCTTATGGTGGTCGTTTGGGAGTGCTTTCTGTAGCCTAGAAACTTGAAGGAAGTCTTCGTCTGCCTCACAGTAGCCTCTCCAGGCTGCTCTTTGTTTTTGTTTGCAGACTTTTTTGAACTCTTTGAGGTTGGCTTGGTATACCAAATAAGAGGAGGGCATTGTTGAATAAATGTCGAAATATTTTCTTCTAGTAGGGTAACTATGAATTGGTCTCTCAGTTAAATTGTGAAAGTGTTTTCGAACCAAATACACGGATTCCAAAATGAATAGAGCCGGAACAGTTAAAACCAAAAAATGTAACAAATAGCTCTTTTTTGTAATTTGAAGGTAGATTCGAAGAGGTGCAAACTACAAGACCCCCAGAAAGGCAAACCATAGTGAAGGTGCGATTCGAACAAAAAGTAGTAAGTTGTTAAAGCAGTAGAAGAATCAAGGATTTAATGGATAATTTTTTCACTAAAGTATGTAGACACTTTAAAGGCACCGTCAATATAGAGACCAAGAAACTTAATCGAATTTGAAGATCTTATCAAGTTTGAGAGGTTGCAAAACTCCTTTGTAAGATAAAACTAAAGTTTTCTCAGTGTTAAAACAAAGCCCGTTCGAGTCAGAGCAGGACTTAATAGTATATAGTGAGATCTTTGCCTATGGTAGAATGTAAAGTTGGTATATCTGAACTACTCCAGGTTACACTAATGTCATCAGCAAATAAAGAAGACAATAATTATGTAACTTGATCTTAATCAAGGAAAAAAGGAAAAAGTATGTATATTATAAAATAGATAAACACATACAAGTGAATCACGTGACAAGCATTTAAATGAAAGCATATTTTTAAAAATATTTTTTTACCATTAATTTAGTATTAGTTATTAAATAAGCAATAAATGAATGAAATTATAAATTTTGGAGTAGTATTTCCTACTTTGAAGGAATTTGGATTATGAGCATTTATTCAATTACAATTTTTAAGGTATCAAAAACGAACTCTAGTTTCAATAATCGTAATGGCAATAGTACAATTTTTAGTCAAAAATTACGAAATTTTTAAAAATATCTGACATCCGTTTTCCTTTGGTTTTGTTGCCAAATTTTCACCGTCATTACTTTCCTTGTTCAGCAGTTTTGTGACAAAAAGGAGGCTGTTAGAATCCTAATTACGAAATAAAGTTAACGTTGTCAGAATTCCCGTCAAGTGAAGCAAAGCAGCAGGTCGGCGTTTGTGTTTATTTATAGCAGGAATCTGGGCCTCCTTTATTGCCATAATAAAGCCTAGTTTACACGCATCATCCGGTTAAAGATACTAGTGAATATATACGCGGAGCTTTGAAGAACTTTTTATGACATAATTGAATGTATTCATTTTTTATCATTAAATTAACGTATAAATATTAAAATATATATACTGGGTGTCCCAGGAGTTCGTAGCAAAAACTTGGAAGATGATAGAGGAGCTAAAATTCGAAGGCACGATGGCAAAGTTAAAAATTGAAAAAATGTTTTTATTTATAAATTGTAAACGACTTATTGTAGATGAACAAAAATGTAACCGTTTATTATTAACAAGAATTCACACTTGTTGGCGTTATAAACAGATCTGTACTCTTTGTGAATTCAGGTTCAATGGTTGATGATATTATTTTTTATATTTTCACTTATAAATGCCACACCTAAATTCGACATCTCGATAAAAAAATGGTTGCGTAAAGTACATACTTTACATTCGCTACGGAGCGTGTAAAGTTTTACTTTTTTTCACTAGTGAAAAAAAGTAAAATTTCTCAAAAATTTTAGATATCAACAAAATATAACTCTATATTGTATATTACCATTTTATGCTATCACCTTCTAAGACAAGTAAATTATTTTTGCTTATATTTAGTGTCCAACAAATTATCAACAGTAAAAGAAAATACTGATACATTCAAACACAAACGAAACATAGGGATTTTAAGCATTGTATCAAAACTGCTTTTGAACTAGTCGACCAACATCCAGCTTCAACAGATTAAAAACACGATTATTACAATCGTTTATTTGGACACCTATAACACATCGTACAATTCAACTGTGGGCGGTCCTTAATTAGCGTCAGACAGTCAGTAAACAGCAGTCGATAATTTTGTTTCAATTTAAAGAATCCTATTTTGTTTTATTTACGAATTTATTTTTATTTTGAAAGCCGTTATGGACAAAATAAAGCAAAACATATTATCTTAACTCGAAACATTGATTGTTAAAGAGAATTTAACAATTAATTTTCGATTTTAACAACATAAAACGTAAGAATATAATTTCAATATGTAGCGACATTTACTACCCCCATCAAATAATTATTCACTACTAAATCGCAGTTCGCACTTCGGACACACCTCGCACATAACTAACAAATTTTGTAAGGAGAAGGGGCGGGCTTTTTTACAGTGATTCTGGATCCAGCTGTCCAGATCAATACTTGATATTCATTGAAGTGAACTTATAGAACTGTTTTGTTGGTGGACTATTTAGATCGGCGAATACACTAAATCCCTATGTTGCGTTTGTATTTGAATGTATCTGTATATATAAATCTTCAGTTTTTTTTAATTAAAATTTCGGTAGTAGAAAAAATATTGTATGCAATTCGTGTGTAAAGTCCCTCTTTTGACTCATACGACAATATTCACATTCGTCAAAAAGGGTTACTTTACACACTAGTTGCATAAATAACTATTGTGAGGTATGGACAATTTTATGTCGCTCTGCACACTGATTTTTCTTTTATCGCCCTCACAAATATATATAGACAACAAAAATTTACTTAAATTGAAAGATAGATAGAATTAAGTATTTATAGGTAAAATTTGTCCAAAATCAATAGGAGACGCGAAGAACACGTGTTCGTGGCCTTTGCCTACTTTTTAGTTTGGACGGCATATGCCGGAAAAAGTCGCCAAAGGGGACGATCGCTTCTGCAATTGATTTTGGACAAATTAATGTTATAAATGAAACTAACTGTTTCTAATTAATTCCACTATTTAATTGAAAAATTATGAGGATTATTAAATATCCTTTCATATTTTTCATAATTTTTCAATTAAATAGTGGAATTAATTAGAAACAGTTAGTTTCATTTATAACATTAATATGAGTAGATTCCACAAAGTAAGGGCCCAAACAGTAAATTCGATTTTGGACAAGCTTTAATTTGTGTATTTTTGTAACTTGACGTTAATTTTTCACAAGGTGTTTCCAGCATTTGATCCCTTGGTTTCTTTATCATTGGCCGAGTTCATCCCAACGTAGCGCTACCAGAGCGATAATCAATTTCCTGGAGAACGCGTGTTTTGTCAACTGATCAGATGTGAGCGCTGTGGTAGCATTGGCTTTTTTTTTTGTCTGAATTGAAATACGCTACGCTACCGATCAATGTCATTTATGACAAATATCATGTTAATCTAATATATAAAATTCTCGTGTCACGGTGTTTGTAATTAAACTCCTCCGAAATGGCTCGACCGATTCTCATGAAATTTTGTGTGCATATCGGGTAGGTCTGCGAATCGGTCAACATCTATTTTTCATCCCCCTAAATGTTAAGGGTCATCCACCCCTTATTTTTTTTTAATTTTCTAGACAAAATTTTCTGTTTTTATTTTTTTATGATACTATATTACTCTTAATTTTCACCCTTATACGATCAACCCCTATTTTTCGATCGCGATTTTTATTTTTGCAAGATGGCAATCGAATATAATAATTGTAGAACGATATAAGAGCTAACGAAGATTAGCTAATTGTAAGGATGGCATTTATAGAAATTTGAAATAAACAAAAGCTATTCTGACACTCCACTCAGCGGGTAAATATTATTAGAAAAAATTCTTCTTTGGACAAAAAATGGCGGTGAATTAAAATTTAAAATTTTTGTATAGGTATGGTTACTTGGAGATTAGCTAATTGTAAGGATGGCATTTATAGAAGTTTGAAATAAACAAAAGCTACTCTGTCACTCCACTCAACGGGCAGAGAACGACCGCTTGTTTGAAGATATTTTAGATATTTGTATCTTGAAAAGGAATGAACACCAGAAGGAACTATTAACCTAAATTGAAATCGAAGATGAATAAATAATGATTGAAGTCATATATTTATATCAAATAAAATTAGGTTATGGTATTAGATCAAGATTAGCACCTTCAGTAGAATTAAGAAACGATGGATTGGATTACTCTCAAAATCGCTACCTGATCAAATTTGTTGAGATGAACGCGACCATTGCTTCCGTTTTGTTTAAAAACTGGTGGCGTCCAATTTAATATTAATTGTATATCGCATCCCAGTAATAGTGGACAAAATCGTTAAATTTGTGATGAATTCTACTCTCTGAGAGGGAGTGCTGTAGCCGCGAGTGATGAATTTTTGTGGAGTAGTATAAATTAAGTTTAGTTGTAACAAGGATGCCTAAAGGAATAAAATCATGAAACATATTTACGTATCGTGAAAAAGGTAAAAGTGAATTTGAGTTTCCAGAGTTGATTTGTCATTTACTTCAGTAAATCCTGTTAAATTAATCAGAAAGTTTTCCCAGTTGCAGAAAAAATTGAGTTACTCTTTCTAGTTGAACGTTAATTCAAATTTATTGTCTCCATAATAAGATAAAGACAAAAAACGTTAATTAAAAAAAACATTGATTGGACATAATTACCAATAAAACTCGTCGTAAACCATTTATTAGAGTAAGAAACGAAGGTTTCTGACGTTTCGATTTGAGACATATTACGAGGGGTTTTGTTTTGCTTTGCTTGCTTAATAATATTTTTTATTATATTTATGATTTTAAGTTGTTTTAAGAGTGATCTTCAAACTACATTTCGGTTTGGGTTAGTTTAATTAATGTATTTGAATGCTCATTTACATCGAGTATTATTCCTAGAGGCGAGAAAGCGGATGTAGAAAGGAATCCAAGGATTACAATTACACTTGGGAAGTCGCTTGATACTAAATCAATTGAAAGCATATACTGTGAAACTAATGAACCATTCCCAGTTCAATTAAAAGTATAGTTATAGTGTAAAAGACCCATTTATTCATCTCTCATAATAAAACATCTCAATTCACTTGTATTTAACCAATCTGAAGTTATTTAGTATCCATACATCGGTACATGAAGAAGGGATGCCATCAGGGAGGATTCTTAGTACTTTTGCTGTGGGACCTCGTCATAGACGAATTCCTGTTGGAATTGAACAGGAACTGCGATGAGAAGCAGCCCGACTGCCATTCTCAATCTTCCGCCTCTTGCTCTGCATGTTAAGGCGGAAGCGAGAATGGCTGCATAAGGCTGGAATCCAATGGGAATTGGTACGAAGGAACCAATACCCTTTCCTTAGTCATTCCAGAATCACAGATGTTACCACAAACTCGCTTCTTGAAATGAGAAGTGATAACATGTTGGCCACAATTTACGACAACCAACCATACCATATCCAGCTAAACTGCGATGGGTTGGAAGCATGAAGTCAGGAAGGAACGTTGGTGTGGTACACAGACGGATCTAAAACTGACATAGGAATAGGAGCTGGAGGAGTCCACGTTGGTAGACCCATGTTCAGTGTCCACGCATCGTTGGGGAAGTTTACATCTGTATTCCTGGCAGTTATCTACGCATCGAAAGGAGGTATACATCGATCCCTAGATCAGATCTAGACTGGTCTGGGACTGCCTGCAAAAACTCTTAAACCTGGCCATAATAGAGTAACTCTTAAATTGGTCCCGGGCCACAAGGGTATTGGAGGCAATAAAACGGCAGACACCCTAGCAAAGCTAGGGTCTGAAACTCCTTTCACTGGTCCTGAACCAGTATTTAGAATATCAAAAACTGCTGCTAGTGGTTGTACATCTCGGTGGATTTACATCAAACATCAGACGTACTGGAGCCACGTGCCAAAACAGGAACACAGCAAACACCTGGTCAAAACATCCTTGGACTCGCTGACTAACGAAATATGAAACCTAAGGGGGGGGGGGCAGAAAAGGAAAATGACGGGATTCATGCACATGCATACAATTGGCATATATAGGGAAGAACCTATCTGTCGGTTGTGCATGGAAAAGGAGGAAACAGCCTCACACATTATCTTCGAATGTGAAGGACTGTCTCACTGGAAATATAGACTTCTGGGACTAGAGAACCGAAGGGAGGATTTCTCCAAGAAGGACCTAGTGAAGAGACTGTTGGGCCTGATAAGAGCTACTTGACTCTTCACAAAAACAGTACGGTACAACCAAGAGCACAAGAGGTGCCGAGGACTCGAAGCCTCTGACTGGTGGTGCCGAACTAATCAATGAATCAATCAATCAACATGAAGAAGAAAACAATATTGTTAGGGGAGCCGAGACTTCCTAACTTTTCCCATCCTTAAACAACCATATTACCTGAATACTAAATCCATGTTATCCATTCCCGCTGACCATTCCCATATTCTCCGAGATGTTTTACACAAGTCTTAACCCTTCCACTGCCCACGCATCCGCCTATGCTATTTAAATTGGCGAGGAACGGTTGTTTCTGGAAACACCGATACACTCAAGAGCAATCACCACAGAGTCAGAATGGTCCTGGAGAGACTCGGTGGAATTATAAAAAAGACTTTGGCGCGATATATGCAGATCTGACCACTTTTTTACCGACCATAGGACTTGAAATGCATGGGCATCAATATTTCGTTGTAACACGCTCCCATATATGGGTTATGTCAAGGCACACATTGATATAAGTGAAAAGACACGAAAGAAAGGAATGTGTCCAAAAAACCGCTATTCGTATATTCGTCACGAACATTTAGGGGCGGGAATACCGTTCCCCCATGGTAAAAAAGTTAGCAGATCCCTATACGAAAGAACGGTTATGAAACGTGTGCGTATAAATATTTATTGAAAAATAAATGTCTTACAAACCTACCATCTTCTCATGAGAAGAATATTGAAACTATACTAACATTACATCAAACTATATATGAAATTAATTAATTAATTAAATTAATCAATTCAATGCGGTTAGGGGATGTATTGGTATACCTCTTCCAGTTGTACGATCTTCATTTTAGCCTGATGATGGTAATATTTTACCGAAACATTACAATATTGTTGCGAGGTCACCAACTCAAAGCCGGCCCTGTCTCTCGACTGTAAATTTTGGTGGCTGCACTCCTTTCGAGAACATTCTGGAATAAGGTTTTGTTTACGCATGCGACGAGCGTAGAAAACTGTAGAATTTTCGAGCGTTGATAAAGACTATATATACGCGGGTTTTTGAGTGAGTTGACAATTAGTGAAACGAAGACAAAGAGTTAGTTCACAGACAGTTTACAGAAGTTCCTAGTAATGGGATAGTGAATGAAATAGTGAATGAAATAGTGAATATAAATAGTGTAATATTCATGTGGTAAAAATAAATTAGAACTATTATACCGAGTGCAAATAAATTAGTAGACATTAAGTAGAGTGTGTATAATTTTATCCCATAAGTAAAAACTATTTAAATAAATAAGAAAAACTTTACAATATTAAGGAACTATAAAACATCTACAAATCATAAGGTGTGGTTCCCGAATTGGTTACGAATTATTTTTTGCGCAGGCGTTAACAATTCATAGTTCGGGATTGGTTCTGTGTTCCAACTGTAACAGTTTGAGACGTTTCATCGCATGCGCTCAGTAGTCCTAACTTTCGTACTTAAGAGCGCGCTCCTAAATTAGACAGCTCAAAACAGTTGGCACCCCTGACTTGCAACAAAATTTAGGTCATTTTGTAAACAACAAATCTAAAGAACGCAGTAAAATTAAGTGTTGAAATTTTAACACAATATAACTTGGACCTTTGTCTTGGGGATCAGGTATTTTGGTTAAGTTTTATATTGTTTTAAAAAAGATATTAGCCATTATGTGTTGGTATGTTTTTGACAGTTTTGACAATTTGTGGTCACCAATTTGAACGCCAAGATCTGATCCCCAAAAGAAAGCCTAGAGAATTCGATTCTGAAAATATGAAATCTCAAACCATTGTATTTTTTGAGATTTGTTGCATACAAAATTTTGGAAACGAACATTAGTTCAGACGTTCCACCGTCTTGATGGATGGCGCTGTATGGAACTTCAATGACAGATGATGACGGTTTTGTGTCCATAAAAATATTTCAAATTATTTATTATTGTTTATAGCATAGCTTGTCAGTATTTGTAAGTGGTTATAATAAAGTAATCTTCATGCTGAAAAAGTAAATTTGTGCTTCGTAAATGCTCTTTATATTTACTCCACATGTGCTCCATCACAAGTAACCTGTTTAGTGCCTATAGGTGTGAAATAAACCACAAATATTTTTAGCTACTGCTAGTGATCCCACAAAAAAGTATCCTATATTTATTGATCCCCGTATCGGGGCCTTTTGGTTCCTCCGGGGACCTGTACACAACCATAGACTTCATCAGCATACATACATTGGCCACCCGAGTTAGTGAGAAAAACTACATTGGTGATAGTAATAAATGCATTCTACTAATTGACCAAAATAGACATTTCGTATTCTATTCTATACTGTTGTAATCTTTTATTTTCGGAACACAGGAATAAAAATGTTATATATTTTTGATCTTCAATTTTTCCAGGTGATGTATCGAAATGTTATTATAAATACTTTTTGCAGTTTTCCTCCAGTTTGTAATGAACGGACATGCCTGTTTTTCCATTGACTCTTCTTAATCCTAATTATTCAAGTAAATTATACCAAAAATGTCTTCTTTTATTGAAAACAAAAACAAATTATTTAGGCAATCTTTTTGTTTAATTGTAGTATTACAAATTTGAAGTATAGAGTAAGTAGGCAGTTTTTATATTAATTATAATACAGAAAGAAATGCTAATTAATTAGGTAAACTATAAAAATGTTTATTATAGCAATAAACAGACATGTCTGCTTTTTCAATGATCCTTATTAATTATTCAAAAAAAATCACAGCAAAAATAGGTGTATGTATGTTTTTGTTGAAAATAAACAAATCAAAAATATTCTATAAAATAAATAAAATTATTATTACATTGTCATATTTATTAGTACATAGCAACTGAAGTTCATCTTCCATTTTTTTCTACCATTTCTCCTCAGAACAAAAAGAAAATTAAAAGTTTATAAAATTATCCATTTCTTACGATTCTACACTCACAAAGGGGTGGTGACACCCATCGACATACTGAAGTCTTGATCCATATAGTTATAAAGACTGAAAAAAAAAACAATTTAATTCTAAATACTCTAAATAAATATTTTTACTAACAAAATTATTTCAAACTCATTTCAGCAAAAGTTTTAAACAATCCATTTTATCAGAACTGTAAATGAAATAAAAAATTAGATGTTTCTTCTAAATAGGTGTTGACATTTTTTTACTTACTGAATGGTTATAGCGAACACTGCTAGGTATATGGAATATTATTTGGACCTGTGCAGGCAGTTACATCAGGCTTCATTTTAATTACATAATCAGAACTGTAAATGAAATATAAAGATTAGATGCTTCTTCTAAGTAGGTGTTGACATTTTTCTACTTACTGAATAGTTATAGCGAACACTGCTATATGGAATATTATTTGGACCTGTGCGGGCAGTTACATCAGGCTTCGTTTTTTAATTACATAATCAGAACTGTAAATGAAATATAAAGATTAGATGTTTCTTCTAAATAGGTGTTGACATTTTTTTACTTACTGAATAGTTATAGCGAACACTGCTATATGGAATATTATTTGGACCTGTGCGGGCAGTTACATCAGGCTTCGTTTTAATTACATAATCAGAACTGTAAATGAAATATAAAGATTAGATGTTTCTTCTAAATAGGTGTTGACATTTTTTTACTTACTGAATAGTTATAGCGAACACTGCTATATGGAATATTATTTGGACCTGTGCGGGCAGTTACATCAGGCTTCGTTTTAATTACATAATCAGAACTGTAAATGAAATATAAAGATTAGATGTTTCTTCTAAATAGGTGTTGACATATTTTTACTTACTGAATAGTTATAGCGAACACTGCTATATGGAATATTATTTGGACCTGTGCGGGCAGTTACATCAGGCTTCATTTTAAAATGTCTTGTTAGTGTTTTTACTTACGCATTAGTATCGGCATCCATATCTTTGCCCTAATTATCTGGATTCTGTCTTGCCAGACTTCTTTTTCTCATATTCTGATATTGCTTGCTTGATATAAGGGAGGTCAATGCATTTCTGTCCTTTTCCTATTTGATTTCTGATTATTTCAGGAGCTATACATTCTGTATAGAATTGCTTCAGTTTCAGATGCATTTTTTCGGCCCATATTTTTCTATCTATCTCAATTTCCTCTATATATAGATCTATATTATCGCAGATATACACAACAAAGTAACATCTGCTACTATTAGCACAACAAAACCCCGTTGTGTGGTGACTATTAGTTATTTTGGTGTATTCTTTGGTTATATTCTGGTTATATTCAATTGCCCGCCGATTGCCATTCGATTGCACCTGGATCTAAAAACACACGCTACCCCTACCCAGTCGAATTTGTTCGTTTTTTGCACATGAAAACGTAAATGTTTAGAATTTACATAGTTGCCACAACTATAAAAATAATATTGAATTTACTTACCTAGTTATTGTAACGAGAAAATAATAATGAAAAACCTACAATTATCTGAAATGAAACAATAACAAAATATAAGCACATACTTACCTGATATATTTCTATTTTGGAAACCCAAAAATTAATCACAATTTGCCTTATGACTAATACACTCTAGGTACGAAGTCGAATATCGAATTTTGAAAACATAAGAAACCTAACATACAGGTCAAATGGTCACTATATAGATATTGCAAGTTCCTAAAAATATACCTAATATCTTTTATGACGTGCATAGATTTTCTTGTTAAAAAAAAATTTCTCCTTGTTTGAGGATTTTCGTATAACATGGCAACATCGGTTGCGAATGCAGCATTCTGTATTTTACGATTTTACTTGGCTCTTTTGGATTTTAAAGCTTCGATGCCAAATGTAAAAATTATCCCTAGAAATCCTTAGATACAATTTAATAATCCTCTCCATTACGACGATAAAAAGAGATGAGGATGGTTATCTAGTTTTTAGCTTGCCATAGGTAATAATAATTGTTGAATAAAATTAATGAATGAGGTAGGTAACATTACATTTTAAAAAATTTCGAAGCATAAATGTTTTGTAGGTAACTTTGTCTTGTCAATATACCTAGTCGAAATTACCTTGCAAATTAATTGATTATATAAGCATTTAAAACAATGAAAGAAAATAAGAACCCAAATAATAATTATTAAAGGATGACGTAGTAATAGTGTTAGTTGTTGATTAGAAAAATATTGTAAAACAAAGGAAGACTAAAAAATTAATTTCGTCTACCTACTCTAGAAATGGCAATAGCGCTTCTTCGACTTGATAGAGTTGAAATATCTGAGCTTTATTTATGTTTCCCTTCAATCTGTTTTCTTATCTTATCAGTAGGTAGGTACAAAGTTATGTGGCTTCAAATATTTTTGAAATGAGGGTAGGTCCGTAAAATGGGTAAAAAAACTGTTTCTAAAATGTTTTAGCGAAAAGCTGGGTCAAATTCAGTTCCTTTTTGTATAAATATATTTTAAAATAAGTAATCTTTTAAAAACGAAAAGATGTTTAGAATTAAAAATAACTTTCAAATAGGTATTCAATATTGTTTATTTAGATCAAAAAAATAATTTTTTCGATATTTTCTGTGAAATAAAAACATTTTGATGTAAAACAATGTGTTAAATATTTGGAAGTTATTTTTAATTCTAAACATATTTTCTTTATAATTTTTGAAATTGTCCAAAATAAATGTACCTACCTACCTACTTGACACTCTTGAGCAAAAATCACATCTAATTTAAATTTTGATATCTAATGTATATATTATACCTACCTAGTTTATTTCGTATTCAATAAATTATTTTAAAAAAATGAAAAATGGTCCGTAATAATTAATAATGGGTTGTAAGTTATGTTGTATATATTATATCTATAGGAAACCTATCACGTGAAAATATTCACAAGATTAGCTTTTTGCAGTGTTTTTTCATTCAGATAATTCCAATGGATTTTTGTTAGGTCGGCTTGGTTTGCTTTGTATTTTATCATTAGGTACCTTATACTTACCTACTTCTCAATAAATGGAAATTATAAATCTCGATATAACTATAAAACTTGAAAATATAGAGAAACGACGATAATGATTGGAATATTATTTTAATTTCAAAATTAACCTATAAAAGTACAGAAAAAAATTAAAGAAGTAACGAGAATACCTATAGGTAAAATAAACGTACTAGCTGTTGAGTAAAAATAGCAAATAACTGAAATCATAATTTACCTATTGCGATTGAAAATAAAAATATTTGCTGGCAGAAATTGTGTTTGTTTGAAACCAAAACATCGAAACAGCTGATCCGGAGAGAAGTTTGTTTGAATCGTGAAGAGCAAAGATAAATACTTTATACAAATACGGCCAAGAGTGGAAAGACAAAAAGAGAGAGAGAAAATAAGTTGCAAAAATAAAAGCCGATTCGGTACTACTAGCGACTTCTATCGTAAATATTTTGAACCAAAAAATTACTAGATAAGTAACAAGTTTTGTGTAAGTTTTAAGGTTTATACACCTTCGCGGAGGGCCCTCTTAAGACACGGAATTACATTAATCGTTCTTAAACTAGTTCTGGTATAGTTCATGTATTTGTTGGAACGATTTACGAATGAGTTCATAACTATTTATCGACTTGTTGGAACGCTTACTTTCAATCTACGCAAACTCAGTACAATTCCGAACTAGTTCCAAAGCTTGTTGAAACATACCTATTGATGACAACTCAATTAGGGTAAAATCCTTATCGATAACACAGAAGTAGTTGTTTCCTCTTCGCCGATCAAAATTTAATTTTAAAATATTTCAATTTCGATTACCTCAAATTGAGAATGTTGTAAAGCGAATTGACATAAAAATCAATTCCACCTAGGAATAAAAAACCTTTCAATTTGAACGACAAAAAAGAAAAAAATCCACAACTATCAAAACGAGAAGTGAGACGGATTCAAACGTCTAACTCAAGGTAGTTAATTTTGAAGTTATTGAAGGTAAAGCCGGTGTGAAGTTGACTGTTTGCCGATGCTGCCGACGAATTGGGAATCGATTTCTAGGGCAGATGTAAACTCGACCGCTTAAGGATTTATAATCTTCTCAATTAAAAGACGCCCCAAAATACGGTATGGTATGTCATCTCGGCCGATCGTATCCAAAAATTAATGAAGAATTACACGTTAATAAATCAATAAGTACTTGGGGCAAGTGAAATTCTGGCAAGTAATATTCCTCAAATAAAGTGTCATGAAAACTTTCCTGGAATTGAGACGGCCTAGTTTACATACCTGAAATCAGGCACAAAATTTTGAAAGCCGAGATTACCTACTCATTAGTGAGCACTACCTGATAATCGGCCCAGTTTACAATCGCCGGATTTATATACTATGCTGAGAGTTAGGAGGCAAGGAAGCAGGAACAGGAAAGATATTGGAAGACATAATTAACGTTAACTTTAAGGGCGATGATAATATTATTTTATAGCGAACGAAAGTAGGTATTTATATTTTAAAAATAAACAACAAAAACAGATGTTTCTCGTGGAAAATGGTTTTTAAAAATCATTTCAGGCGTCACGAAAACGTTAACCATGCAGGCAATTCTTGACTTATATAAATAAAGAGTCATTTGGGACTAAATCAGGCGAATATGGTGGATGACCTATCAATTCGACATCTTTGTTGGTTGTAAAAGTAAGAATGTCAAACGGAAACTGTTCTGGGAACTATTCAACAGGGTGCTGAGGGAGGAGGAGTTCCCGGAAGGATGGAAGGTAGCCAGGGTGATACTGATGAAGAAGGCGGGTAGAGAGGGGAAGCGGGCGGGGGACTATAGGCCTATCAGCCTGCTGTGTGGTATGAGTAAATTGATGGAGGGGATAATAAGGGATAGGATTGAGGAGGAAGTTGGTAGGAATGGGGGTTTTAGGGTAAACCAGCATGGGTTCACGAAGGGGAAATCTTGCATCTCGGCACTGAGCAAGGTGATGGGTTTGGTGGAAAGAGCTAGGGAGGGCAGCTGGAGGAAGAAGAAATTGGCCCTACTCGTGTTCTTCGACGTCGGGAACGCGTTCAACAGTGTCAGCAAACGGGCAGTGGTGAGCGCGTTGCTGAGGCTTGGAGTGGAGCAGGGGTTGGTTAACCTGGTGGAGGACTACCTGACGGGGCGTGTGATTGTAGACTCCAGAGGGAGGAGATATGAGATGGAGGCTGGAGTGCCTCAGGGCTCGGTTCTTGGACCGACGCTCTGGAAGTGTGTGTTTGATGAGGTTTGTGGGATAGTATGTGAAGAGGGATGTGAGATTACGGTGTATGCGGATGATGTGTGTCTGGTATGTACGGCAAAGGGAGAGGCGGAGAAAGAAAGAAAGGCGGAGAGAATGTGCAGGAAGATTGTGGAGAAGATAGAGCGGTGCGGACTGGAAGTGGCGGAAGAGAAGACGGTGGGGTTGCTAGTGAAGGGACGGAGCAGGGCAAGGGAAGTGGGGGTGATGGTTAAGGGAAGGAGAATTCGCATGGAGGAGTCTGTGAAATACCTAGGGGTGTGTTGGATAGCCAATTATCCTTCAAAACCCATATGGTAAAGGCGGCAGAGAAGGGTAAAGTGAGGGCAGCATGGCTGGGGAGATTGATGTGTAATGTGAAAGGGCCGGGAGAGTGGAAGAGGAGGGTAATTGGTAGGACGGTAGAGCAGAGTATGCTGTACGGTGCGGAGGTGTGGGGTGAAAGAGCGGGGGTGAATGCGAGGGTTAGGCCACTTCTGCGGGTGCAGAGAGGGATAATGCTGAGGGTGGTGCAGGGGTACAGGACAGTGGGTGGACTGGCAGCAGCGGTGCTGGCAAGGTCCTACCCATTGGACGTGTTGGCTAGAGCTAGGAGCCAACGCTGGAGGGGTGCGACCAAAGAAGAGGTACGGGAATGGATGGAGGAGGAAATGGAGAGAAGGTGGGAGGAGTACGAGGGCGCGCTAAAAGGAGCGATTGGGAATAGGAGAGATTGGATGGACCGGAAATTCGGGGAGGTGAACTACTTCTTGACACAAGTGCTCACTGGACATGGGTCGAGAGTAGGGTACCTCCACAAGATTGGGAAACGAGAGACTGGTGTGTGCGAGAGGTGTGAAGTGGAGGATGATGTGGGGCATGTGTTTAGATGCTGGCGGAACGAGGAAGTGCTGAAGAAGTTGGAGAGGAAACTAGGGGAGGCGGTGTACTGGGAAAACAATTCATATGGTGAGGTTCCCGAAAAAGGATTTCTGATCCAGTCCACTTTTGAATAATCTTCAGAGAAATACTTCTTAAAGCTTTTTTGAAGGCCTTCCAAGTGAACAATGATATCTGCAACCACATCTGGCATTGGAGATATTTCATTTTCTACAAAAAATGATGATAGAGTGGGAAATGCAGATACATTCTCCTCCTGTATTCGTGAACAAAACAGGACCAACTTTCACTTGAAGCAGTTTATTTTGTCACTGACTATGAAGAAGGCTGTTGAATTTGGTCCCTGAAGTCCCAATGTCTGCTCACGTCACTCACGAGTACTACCTGAAACGTTCCCGCGTACCACCGGTTGGGAACCCCTGGTTTAAACAATGTACTCAACACTAAATACACACCAATCCCATTGGATAATTTCAATAATTTTCAAGTAATACGTGGAGGAAAACCAATGAAAAACAGACTGGGAAAGTGTTTTAAAATTTCACCGGACCGTAATTCAAATATTTAAAAATGATGATAATTTTTTAGATAAACCGTTCAAAATTAATACATATTGCATTTTAGATTATTGTATTCAGAGGTGAGTGCATAGAACAATAAATAATAAATACAGGCTCGTATTTATACAAAAAAAGTTGAAGGTGGTCCATTAAGGAGAAAAAGCTTAAGACAAATTTTGATAACGGAAAATTTAAAATCATAAACCAAACCAATTCAAAAGTGTAAGTTTTTACTGTTTTTCAAAATAGAGGAAAATGAAAAAAAATTGGCACACTCACATTTTTGCAAATATAGAATATTTTTCCCATTTAACCAATTTTATAACTGTAATGGTTAATGAAATACCAATAAGGAACATTTGAATAGTGGCTACTCTGTATAATTCAAACTCCTCCAGCTCGTAAGCGAATGAGATAAAATTAAAACAATCTTTTGTAATCTTTGGCGAAGCTATGTCTAGCCATCCTAACAATTCTGTCAGGGTCACCATGTAATTTATTGGGTTTAGTAAAAGCAAAGTACTTAATTGATTTATTTTGTAAACTTTAGATGTTTATTAGACCATTATCAGTTTTATAATAATCGTAGATCCAATTACTTCTATTTTGCTTACGAATCACTTTCATTTATAAGTTTAGAGTTGCATATTTAATATGGTAAAAGTGATTCGTAACTATTGCTGACTCGATTATTAATTAACCTACATTTCAATGTTTGAACAGCTGACGGACTACTTTGATACACCTAGGAGGTGTCACAATAGTTAAATTAAATTTAGTCAATCAAAACACGGTAAAATGGAAAGATGATGATAATCGTATCATGATATTAATCCTTATCATTATCCAACTGAATAGTTTCATGATCAAGGTTGACTATTTACATGTAAATTCGCCTTTAATTATTATAATTGTACCTTTCCTTTAGAAGTTATGACTACTAGTGCCCGTAATTTTCGCTACTACTTTATAGTTGGATGTCGTAGAAACTAATGGTAAAACAGAAGATATAGTCCGGGTAAGATGGAAAATTAGTTCCCCCAATCATTTTCCTACATTCTCGATAAATTCCACTGGAGCTTGCGACGCAGCTTGCAAGCACAGCGTAGAGAACTCGAAATTGGAGTCGTTTTACGCTGATATCTCTTTCAGTTTTGCTCGCAAAAAAAATTGTAGGAAAACTTAAAAATTTCAACCCTCAATTTTTCAAAAATTGTTAAACAATAGTTTATTTAAGTATAATCAAAATGACAAAATCAAGGTGATACTATAAGGAAATATTGAGGAAATTTTTCTGAAAAAGTTTGACCCGTAAACTGACTTTATATTTATATTTTTTTTCAATCGCTGTTCATTTTATGAACATTATTAATTTTGAAATGCGGTTTGCTGCAATTGACAGAGTAAGGGTTGTAGTTTAGTAGACCATATGAGCAGAATTTTCAAAATTTTCTTTACATTTTTTTAACGCTTAAACTAAAAAAAGTTTTTAGTAGATTTATCGTTGAAAAATTAATTTCAACGTCCGTTTCGATTTATAAACGCATAGGCCTCTAAAAACCACAAAATTTTGAAAAAAATAATTTTTAATTCGATCATTAGAAGCCGAAAAAAAGAAATTCAAAGTTCTCTAGGTACTGATCGAATACAATAAAAAAATTTGAGTTCGTGATTGATTGGTTAGGTTATTGAATCCAATCTGTAAATTAATTCATTTTTTATTCTCGTGTATGTGTTTGTATGTGTACAAAAGGGGCAATTATTCCAGCGCGCTCAACGAAACTATAGCGCGGCAGCGATTGGGCGTCATGGTAGGGTTCAATAACCAAACGAATCAATCACGAACTTATTCTCGACTTCTAATATCGAATTAAAATTATTTCGAGTGCTCTACGTGGTGCTTGCAAGCTGCATCGCAAGTTCCAGCAGAATTTATTCGAGAATCTACGAAATGTTTTCTATTAGGGACATAATATTCCATCTGGGAAAAATTTGATGTTAGGTAGATTTTTCGACCCAGCTTCCCCGGACTAATAAGGATAATGTTATTTGAAAATATCACCTTTTTGTCTTATTAATGATAAAATATACCTGAATTTCTCCGGTACAATAGTATTTCACGGTTTGAACAACCTACTTAATGATATATTTGGTGCTTCTCTTTGAATGCGCAAGTTTGGGGAATTCTGGAATACGAATACAGAAACAAGATTCCGGGTCAAAAAAAGTCGATTATAGTCTGAATTTACTGTTCCGTACATACACCACATTAGAAAGTTTAATTGGAACAAAATTTACAATGTAAACACGGTGAAATTTTTGAGGGATCATATAGACAATTTTGAAAAGGTTTCGTCTGTTGTTGGTAAACGGGGATTCTGAATATGAATATCTTGTAAACGCCGGGATTATAAGTGGAATTGAAGGTATAATTTTGGAAGTTCGCATAATATTATCATTCAACGCAAAAAAAGAAATAGGTAGTCATGGGGACTGCCGACAGAAGTGAAATCACATGAATATTTTATCTTACACTTATGGTTAAGGGAAATTTGAACAAACAAATTAGTCCCTTATGAAAACTTTATCGTATGTCTATGAGAGAAGAGAATTTTTACAAATAAACTAACCTCGTATAAAAATTTCATCGGACGCCTATGGTATACAAAAAATTTACAAATAAACAAACTCCTTATAAAAATTGTATCGTACGCTTATGATAGAAGGAAATTTTTACAAATAAACTAACCTCTTATAAAAATTTCACCGGATGCCTAACTTACTGGAAAACCAATCATATGAACACCAAAAATAGGGCGGAAAGTATTGTTTAGTAGCCCAAGGGCGAAACATTTTCAACGCCACCATTTTTGAAGTTATACATCATCTGTCACTTGAGTACTTTGACGTTTCATATAATTTTTTTAATTAAACCGCAGTGGATGTCAAAGTTTTTGGTTATATTTTCCTATTTTTTGGTTTATTCGGCGAAAAACAGTTGTGAGTCACACATGCAGGAAACGCTTTAGCAGCCCTTAACTATCAACTGCCCTCGCTTCGCTACGCTCGCTCGTGCATCTAAAGCCGTGTATCCATTTCACGCGACTGTTGAGTTGAGTTCGAAACACGGGATACGTTTACCAAAAATGAAAAGTGGACGCGTCACTGCCGCTGCTGCCTTTATTTTGATTCTCAGCATTTTGAAAAGAAACAAAAAAATAAACAAAAACATCGGTGGTGGGTAAAAGAGATGTATCGAAGGCGCCAACAGTGTAATAATCAACTTATGCAAGACATAAAATTCGAAGCAATAGAAGACACCATAAGAAACTTTACGAGACTAACCCGAAGTGATTTCGATGATTCAAGCTCGTTGATTCGAATAAGAATTAAAAAACTTAATAACTTTAGATCCAAATAACTTAATAAAAAACGACAGTTTTAATTCTTCATTTCAAACATTTCGCGCGGCAATGTCACTGAATTTCCTTTGATGCGCGAAAAAAACCGACAAAAATTGGCTCGCTTCGAACCCTGTTCGACCGCGGCAATGTTCGTCTTGTCGCGCGCGGCATTGAGGCATCCATTTCCCGCGGCAGCTTGTGCGAACATTTCTCGCGCGGCAGTCGCGCGAAATGGATACGCGGCTTAATAGTCTCGGGCTGCTAAAGCTCATTTTCTACCCTTGTGAGACAATATACTATTTCACTTCAAAAACTATGTGGTTACAAACCACGCAAAATTATATAAACAATACCTCGAACGACGTGGACTTTGTTCATTGTTAAAATTATATGTTTATTTTTACTCAGCTATTTCTACTCGACGCGATGTTGAAACAGGTGTTAGTTGTTCTAAATATATACCACTAAATATATCTCTGGGAGGGAATTTCGAATCATAAGCTGATTATTATTTTTTATATTTAAATATTTTATTTATGTCAAAAAACACAGATAGTTATTATTTAATAAGGGATATGATGATAGCAGGGGAACAAAAATAGCTTTTGTTTAAATGTTTACCTTTTCAACTGTCAAAAAATTTCCACTTAAACTTAAACTACGGGTTGAGTGGAAGAGCAGCTCCTTCAGAGGACTCATTTATTGGGTCTTTTGCAGATATCTGAACTCTGACTTTTGGCTGTCACTATTATGGTTATACGATTTTTGTTTACGTTTTTTTTGTATTATGTGCTTAGGCTTTATTATTATTAAATATCGTGGCGCCTCAAAAAAATGACCGGAAATTTTTTCAGTTGCCATGGTAACTAGTCAAAATTAAGGCATCTTATTGGTTAAAAAGTAGAGGTGTGAAATTTTCACTTATAATCTCCCTAGAGCACGAATTATTTCCGGAAATTTTCTCGAAGTGCGAATTTTCTTAAAAAATTCGCAATTGAGGAAAATTTCCGGAATATTATTTCATGCTCGCGGGAGATTCGGTAAGAAAATTTTATACCAAAACTTTTTTAAAATAGAAATTAAATTGGTGACATACTTAGGTGACATATTATTATTATTTATGACAGCTGTCAAGCCAGAGGTAAATTTCCACTTATTAATTTCCCTCTACGCAGGGAAATTTCCGGAGAAATTAGGTTATTGTCATAGCAACATGTCAAAATGCAGGCATCTGATTGGCTAAAATTAACTGGTATACAATTTTTGATTTAATTTCTTCACTGTCCTATAAATGCCTCTTCTAAGCGCGAACTTGCCCGCCGAATCTAAAGTTTGGAAGGCTATACAGATACATTGAAACACAAACGGAACATAGGGATTTAATGTATTGTCCGATCTAAATAGTCCACCAACAAAACATTTCTATAAGTTCACTTCAATGAATATCAAGTATTGATCTGGACAGCTGGTTTCCGAACCACTGTAAGAAACCCCGCCCCTTCTCCTTCCCAAATTTGTTAGTTATGTGGGATGTGTGGGAACTGCGATTTAGTATTGAATAATTATTTGATGGGGGTAGTAAACGTCGCTACATATTGAAACAATATGCTTACGTTTTATGTTGTTAAAATCGAAAATTAATTGTTAAATTCTCTTTAACAATTAATGTTTCGCGTTAAGATAATATGTTTTGATTTCTTTTGGCAATAACGGCTTTCAAAATAAAAATAAATTCGTAAATAAAACAAAATAGGATTCTTTAAATTGAAACAAAGTTATCGACTGCTGTTTACTGACTGTCTGACGCTAATTAAGGACCGTCCACAATTGAGAATACGGAGTGGTGGGAATTGTACGATATGTTCTAGGTGTCCAAATAAACGATTGTAATCATCGTGTTTTTAATCTGTTGAAGCTGGATGTTGGTCGACTAGTTCAAAAGCAGTTCTGATACAATGCTTAAAATCCCTATGTTCCGTTTGTGTTTGAATGTATCTGTATATAACGTGTTATGAATTTTGTAGGGCTAATTCTCGGATGCACTGTGTAATTGTTCCTTGCTAGTTATCTTTGTAATGTTTCAAAGGAGTTCCAGGAGTTCTTCGGTTACCACAATATTCAGATCATTGGTATATTTGGTTCTCCGGTTTTCTGAGGAGATCAAGCGGTATTACGTAAATTTGTAATAAGGTTTCCTTTAGGTAGTAAGGTTGGTTGCGTAATTCAAGGTAGTTTATTTGTACGTCGGTGATTGGTGCATATTGCATATTCGATGCAGGTGTCAGGTTGAGCCTGCATTCTGCATTACACTATAACCACGGTACATAGACAATGTCTATGTAGGTGCGGTGCTATAACTATAATAATATAATAAGCAAAAAAGCGCTATGCTTAGTAAAACCGTTCTTGGAGCGTGCACTTCGTTGAATCCCATTCCTAGTAACTTGCGTCTAGCTTGACCGTTTAATTTTGTAGCACGCATGCACATTTCATGATCAGTTTGCCTCCTAATTTATTGAGAAGGGCAGGGAAAATCATTGAAAAAGCTATACAGAAGGAACAGGGTACCTAAATGGAATGGTTATTTTTCCTTCCCCTTCTTAAAAAATTAACCAATGATCTGTTTTAACCAAAAAAATTATGAAACTTATTAGAAACAAAAACAAGTATTGGTTCCTAATTATTATAACCTAAAAATTCAAAAAGACAAGACGAGGCAAACTGATCATGAAATGCGCATGCGGCTACAAAATTAAACGGTCAGGCTAGACGCAAGTATTCCTAGTATTGAACTTTTCCAAGTACGTCATCGTGACGAATTTCTGTCACCTGACAACCTTCACATTAAATTCTAATATAACCCCAAACCGATAAAACATGACAATTGATTTTTTACACTTTTAAATTATTAGTAGTAGTATCCAACTAATAAACACTAGTAAACAAATTTACCAAAACCAATGAACTTTTGTTCTCTATTTATATTCAAATCAGTAAAGAATGCTACCTCCATCCATCTTTCTGAAGGTTGTCCTTGATCAGTTGACAACATGGCGCGGGATGACGTCACTGGGAAACGTTAGAATGTCATACAAAAAATATTGTATCTCACATTTTATCAAGGACAACAAATTTTTGCAGTCTTAAACTTCAAAATATTATTGATTGTCTAGTTGTTGATTTTTTTCATTTTTTTCGTTAGTGTCAGATAGGGACCAGAATGTAAAAAAAACTTAATTGTTCTTGATAACGGTAGCTGGAATGCTACCGAAACATTGAATTAAGAAATATAAAAAAATGATGTTTGATTTCCCAAAATAAATAACAAAAAGAATTTTTTTTACTTAATTACAGTTACCTGTAAAAAATTGTCATATTTTAGTAAAGCGTGATCAATAGACGTCAGTATTGGTGTGGTATCAACGTAGTCTCCAGTCCAGGATTATGCTCTCAGGGCTTTTGGACGAATAGTAGCTACCTTGTACTGATAAGGCGCAAATACGCCGAAACCGGTATACAAGTGATTTTATTCCTTCTAATCACAAACCAGAATGGTTGGTTCTATCTTGCAGATATACCAACCCCGTTTACTTTAGAAGTGTAATTCAATCTGTCGGGCTATATAGCCCGAGAAGTAGTTGTTGCTTCTTAGTGAACGGTCTGTTCTTTGAAAATTATTTTGTAAAGCGTTATAATAGTATTAAACTATAATTTTTTGACGTCCAACAAAAAGAATAATAAATACACCACAAGGAACATACAAAGAAGATACTTTGACTCACTTGACATGATGAATGATATAATTCATATATTCATATTCAGTAGGAAAAACAATCGTTAACTAATAAAGCAATAAAAAACGTTTTTAAATCATAATACCAATAGAACCTTCCAAACGAAAGTTAACGAAGAAAAGTCCGAACTTTTTCCTATTGCAGCAGGGTAGCGTAGTTGGCCCACTACTTTACATACTGTACACATCAGATATACCAGAGACACAATACACAACAACAGGAACTTTTGCCGACGACACAGTCATCCTCTCCACCAACCAAGAACCACAAGCAGCAACAACGAATGTACAGGTCCATCTAAACAAATTACAAGAGTGGCTACAAAAATGTAAGATTAAAGTAAATGAAAGCAAATCAACACATGTAACATTTACGCTACGTAAGGGCACATGTCCCCCCAGTAAAGCTAAATAATACAGAAATACCACAAGCAGATATCGCCAAATATTTAAGAATCCACCTAGACAAAAAACTTAACTGGAAACATCACATCATAAAAAAAGAAAACAACTAGACATAAAAGCAAGAGATTTACATTGGCTAATAGGAAAAAATCTAAAGTCTCCCTAGAAAACAAAATTCTTATCTACAAAACTGTCATTAATCTTATTTGGACATTATGGAGTTGAGCTGTGGGGTTTCGCTACAAAAGCTAACGTAAATATTATCCAGAAAATACTCCGTCAACTAATAGATGCTCCATGGTATGTATCAAACCACACCATTCACTTAGACCTGGGAGTGCCCACAGTACAAGAAGTTATTCAAGAGAGAATCATCAAACATCATAAAACCATAGAATTGTTAAGTCCAAGAAACACAAAGACTGAAAAATGGCCAATAGACCTTGTATGAGGTTTTAGAGGTTACATCACTGGATGTAAACCTCATCAAGACATTATAAATGCTAGTTCGCCTAGCACTTGCGAGCAAATTAACCCATAGAATGTAACTTAATATTCTGATTGTTAATAAAATACAATAAAAAAAATCAACACTAAGAATATAATGTACAAATTTCTTGTCAAAATTATTCTATTTTAAAATCTGTCGATACTAAGCGTTATCGAGGTATTGATAACACATTAACCATTCTTGATAGAATCAAATTCAGTGACCTATATTATTCCTCTCCACATAATTTACGTTCGTGGTCTCGTGAATTTGGGAAATCTGGGAAATCTGGGAAAGATGAAGGAATGCGGTCGTGCATTTCTGAATATGAAATTAGCTAATCAAACTGAGCTCGACTATACAATTGGGTTATATACGCTCGGTAAGGAAATTTTAAACATTTTACGCGTGCGTCATATTAACCTTAAATGAATTTTTTACTACCACACATTTTTAAAATAAGAAAATTGTCTTAGATGCTTTAAATTTAACTATTGCTAGAAAAAAAGTGCTGCAGAAAATTGAAGAAAGAGGTATTCCGTTTCACATGAAAGCTGTTTAAACCTAATGTAGTAAAACATTTTATTGAAAGCTTTAATAAAATTTTAAATAAAAAAAGTTGAAGCATACTTAATAATTTTTTTATTAAAATGCTTTTCGTTTTCTAAGCGAGATGAATTTATGCTATTTCAGTAATTTTGATTTCAAAAAAACATTAAAACCGGGAGAAATTAAAAAAGTACAAGTGGCAAGTGACGTAATGTAACCTGGAATTACGTTGACAGCATTTGTCAAAATTGCATCAAAATCAAAGCGAACAAGCCTGTGCTGGCCAACTGCTGTTACAGCAGAGGACAGAAAATTGTAGGCCACTTGACTAAGGAAGGGCGCGTGACGTCACGTTCAAAGCAAGCGTTTGCTTTCCGCACTTTTGAATTTTTTTTTATCCAAACAAAGATATAAAAAACCGAAGATATTGTAGATTAACGTGATGGGTCTTTAATGAAAATAAAAAAAAAATTCAGCAACGTCATGTGACTGATAAAAACGATTGAATGAACAGCATCAGATTTTTTACTTTTTTAAAATGCTTCTCTATTTTAGAAACTGAAAATAATTAAATACTTAAAAAGATTATCAAATCGTTTGATTATCTTGATGATATGGATCCACTTAGTAATATGTATTACGATTTAATAACATTTCTATATCTTGACCACCTGTAGAGTATAGGTATATATTGATATGGTTTTTTTAATGATGAATGGTTATTAATTCCATATCTTTAAATAAATTTAATTTTTCTTTATTTATTATTTTAGTTTTAACACTTACCTTTCTTTACCTAGCTCAGTCGGAAATTATCAAAATATTTATTTTTATTATATTTTTTTTTAATTTAAATGATTGTTTTGAGACTCTATTATGTTATTTGAATATTGTTTTTTTTTATTTTTTAAATTTATTAAAATTATCTCAGGGAAATTATATTTTATTTGTGAGTTCAAGTTTTAGCAAAGCCAACTCTGTCCTTTGATCTTCAACATGTTCAAACGGGCTACCCTGTGTTGATTGTAAAACTTTATGATAGATATAAAGGAAAAAACAAACACATTTAATTTAAATAAATGTTCAACAAAAGAAACGTTCGATTTATTATTCAACTCTTCTTAACGGCTTAGTTACTTCAAAAATGTTATTAATACTAATTATTCCTTATCTAAATTTCATTCACTCTCTCATTCATAACAAATTATACTTATCCGATTCTATGGTTTTACACTTCTATGGTTTTAAAAACTACAAAGAAGATTTAATTTTATTCGTGAAAAAGTGACATTCAACACCTGTTTCTAGAATAAAATGGAGTCTATATCAATTTAGTCGATATATCTTTGAAAAATGTTATCAGTAAGTATAATCTTATGTAATATCTTTTTTAAATTTGAAACAATTGGAATTTATATCAGTATATTCAACATTAGATTAGATAGATAAATTAGTGTGTCTTTGAAATAACGCATTTATTTCTTTTCTTCTCTTGAAGGTCAATTAAAGTTCAATGTTCGTCGGCCTGAACAGAAATTCTGGGCTACTTGAAATTTTTTTTTTCTGTGCTGGATAAACGATTTCAATGTTCTTCTGCTTTTCACTTTCGATTTTATTGAAGATACTCCCAAATAAGGTATATTATATTGCTTATACCAGTGTTTCACTTAGCAATACTTATTTAATGGTAAGTACTACTTTTCATTCACTTATTTATTGCTACACGCACTTTACATTAGTTTAGTTAACTTTATATTTACAAATTTTTATTTGTATTTGAATATTTTTGCATAAATTTTAGTTTTTTACTTTTAACAACCCTCCTTCCTTCTCAAAATCTCAACTCGTTGTTGATTTTTTTCTTTGTTTTTCAACAAACACTCTTAAATTTTATTTTAAAATTATTTCTACCAATGACTGTCTTTGAAAAATTTAGTTACTAAATTATTATTTATATTGATTGTTTATTAATGTTAAATTATATGATTTATTCTATTTTATCTATAGTTCAATTTCAAGTTGGTACTCTGTTAATGTTTTATTTGAAGTTTTTGTTCCTGTTTTTACTGTTTGTCATTGTATGACTCTAATTACTCAGTATACAGGGTGTATCAAAACTAATTTTATATTATTCTTTTTTCTTTCTAACTGTTTCTAATTTTTGTATGTTTGTTTTAGGCTTGTGACGGATTTATTTAATATATTATGATTCCGAATATCAAATGATAGAGTTGGTTGTACATGTATCAATTAAATTATATGGTTATCAAATATTTTAAATTTATTATTGAGTAACTATCCATACCATAACAATATATGTTAATCCAATAATTTATCATTTAATTCAATGGGTATTATGTTAAAAACGTTTTTAAAAAAAATGTATAATTAACGTTTAAGCTTGACAATCAACGACTTACTTTCTGAGAGGTATAAAATAATAATAAGTCACATAGGTGTGCAAGGCGCCATAGATTAACACAGGCAGCGTCCGCCGCGCGTCCGTCGCTCCCGCTTCGAAGTCGCTTTGGTTGCGCAGGTTTGACCGATCCTTAATTCGAAGCGTTAAGTTGTAAAATTCATCATTTTTCGCTCCTGACCGATTACCCATAGGGAACTATGTTGATATATGCAACACATAAAAGACAACCCTCGTACCACGTTAATAGTTATTTAATACTCTTATTTAATAAACTAGTTTGTTAATGAAGGCGATTAATAAACGAAACTGTTTAAAGCACGAACGAGCGATAGCGAGTGAGTGCCTTTAATAGTTGAGTTTATTAATAGCCCATTAACAAATGAGTTGATTACAATATTTTTTCGTTGACCGTAATAGTAGTTTGTGCAACTAGTGTGGATATGATGATATTATATAGCACGAGGACGAAGTTTGAGCACGACGCCGTAGGCGGAGTGCTCAATCGTCCGAGAGCGTTATGGACAATCCACACGAGTCGAACAGTATATTTTTTCTACGACCCACTTAAGAAAAAATTTAGAAAATAAACATTTTATTAAACTATAATATAACTTCAAATAAAAATTTTTTAATAATTTTACTATTATCATTATTTTATTATTATTTAGAAATAAAATTAAAATTTAAAAAAAATTTCCCAACGGGGAATCGAGCTCTGGTCTACCGCCTGAGAGGCTGGGATACTTACCACTGGACTACCAATGAATATACTAATTGTCTATCTATAACGTCAAATGTATTACATAAAAACTGATTTTTGTCAGGAGTACCCTTAAATATTGAATTTATTCTGTTTCTATCGTTATACGTCTCCTTTGCGGCTAAGCGAATATCTGGTTGAAAATTATTTATTGATTCATCACTGGAATCACTCATTTTTACTAATATTTTTCTTAAAAACTATAGAAATATTTTGACAAGTTATTTTGACGTTTCTATGAAATTGAAAAAAGATGAGTTGGCGGGTACTAAACGCAAATGCTGATTGGTGGATTTCATATGCGTTCTAGGATGTATATGAAATCATATCCGTTCAGTTAACCGGAATGGCCTACATTTACGTTCTGTAAATTGTGCAGAAAATGGATAATATACATGTGGGTGTAGAAAAACTCTATTTTTGTGACAAAATTCACTTTTCCACAAAGGCTATCAGGAGATAATAATGTCAACTCCATACCAATGAAGTAGAATGTCATCAAAACGTCAAAATCACAAAAAGAGTGCGTTAATGAAAAAGAGTGTGTTAATGACGTCCATTAACGCATCCTTTTTTAAATAAAATAATTCATTATTATAGAAATTAATAAACGGTCAACGAAAATAGTTATTTGTGTATTTAGAGCGTAAAGTAACAGATTGCCGCTTGAGAAAGAATGTTGCCGATCTTTTGGCGATCTTTTGAAAGCGGCAATTTTACTTTACGCTCAAAAACACACATAATTTTTTTCTACAGTCGCACTTTTAATAATCAAAACAGTATTTTATATTATCTTAGGTTATAATAGGAGTGCATTATGATTTAAGATAGTACTCTGACATTTTAGTTGTCATATATTTTTGGGTTTTTCTGGTTCATTATCTCTTATTTAAGTAATTATTTCAATGTAAGTATTTGAATGCTTTCTCTTTATGGCGTTAAAAAGATCTACTGAATTGTTCAGACATGTCAGAATCTGCAGAGCGCTTAGACCTCCTCCGCAGCCGACATTTGATTCAACGTCGCTCGAGGTAGAGGCGTGCCCGAGATATCAACAATAACAATGACTTTTGAAATTCACCTTTTAATATATTTTAAATTATTATATAAATTGTTATAAAAATTATTATAATGTTGTGAGAAATTAATAAAGCCGATTGAAGTTGGTTAATAAAGTAGATAGTATGGTATTATCTGGTAACTTGAGGTTCATTTATTGTTTTTCGTCGTCATGGCTAATCCCACCAAATTTGATGAAATAAGCGAGCGAAAAAGATTCATTTTTTGCTCTAGAGCGTAAAGTAACAATCCTTGGCATTTGTCGACTTTACGATTTCATTTGAAAATAGTAATTAGTAATTTTACGCGCGACTGTAGGAAAATGGAAGTTTAATTTATCCACCCAGTATATTCACGCATTTCCGTTATATAATTATGTTTTAGTAGCGTTGTCATGATATTTGTATCCAACGATAAAAATCCTGCCAGCCGTTATACAGTTACGGTTTTGAAAACACAGAAACTAGTCGGTACAGAATCACGGAACAAGAAGTCAGAGTGAGACGATGTCGCCGTCCATCTGATGAAGGGAACTAGGTCAGTTGAATGATCTAAGCAAAACGGAAAAGGCATATTTCTCGAAGATGTAGTATTAATTGTGACAGTAAATATGTTTAAACGGATGTGGGGAAGCTTCAATTTAACTGAGTTATTTGAGAATATTTTATTCTGCATATATCGCGCAGAAAAAATAAAAAAAATCAACATGTATGTGGTCATTCCACTATAATATAATGAATATACAGAAAGAATGGTTTATACAAAGTAAAACAGATAAGACAACTTGAGTGAATTGTTTTAAAAGTATTATTAGTTAAAAATGCGATAAAAGTACCAGTGACGGCCAAAGTATAATTTGGCAATTATTACCTATATAAAATGTTGCAGTTTGTTTAGAAGTGTGATTGAGTCAAGTAGGAGTGAATTAAATTTTAATAATGAGTGCTTTTATGAAAAAAAATGAGTGTGAAAAACTTCTAAAATATTAATTTATAACATTGTTCGAGAACGAAATGAAATTACAAAATTATCAATAAATCACCGTTCGCGTAACGCTATCAAAATCGCAAACGAACTACTGACTGAGATATATATCCCTCTCTCTCCCCCTCTCTCTTCGAAATTTATTTCTTTTTACATTCACGAGGCCAAATTGTTCGCAACCCATAACTCGTTATTGAAGGCAAGTAGTCAACGTTAACCTTGGCGAGTATTATACCTTCAACATAAATCTACAACTAAAGTATATTATCCAAAGATAGTACACCCTGCTAAATTAGGTATTTCCTCGAAGGAGACATTTATATTGAGGTGGATTCGACATCAGTTTGAATATTGGATTGATTTATTCATCCAACAATTGTTAGTCTTTCTTAAGAGTGAAAAGACACAAAAATGTATAAAAAAAATTGACTGAACGTAGAGTCATATTGGAGCAAGTTGTATGTCTAACATATTGGTAAGTACCCTATTTTTTCTTTATATTTTTCTCATCTTTATTCATGTTTTCTTCTTTTATATCAAGTTATATTTTTTCAAATTCTAGACAGTTGCTAGGATGCCGGCGAACTCAGGTCGAATTTCTACAAATATCGAATTGCAGTCTAAAGTTTTGGGTCGCTGGCCAGTTACATAAAACATACATAATTGCAGTCTAAATCAAAACACATTTTGAAGTATGCATATGCATTACATCGAATGTTAGAATTTTTAAAATCTGCACATACCTAGATTAGGGGGGTGCAAAAGGGTGGGATGTAATGAGGAACTATGTTAGTAAGTGAAGGGACTAAATAGAGGAATGGATAGAGCAGGATCGTGAAGCACAACCTTACTGATTTTATACTAATACTCTTAAACTGATTTAAAAAAAATGATGATGATTTTTTTTGTCTTAATTATATCGAAAATATTGTTGGAAATGACAAAAAAATACTGAGAAAGTTTAAGCTCTTAATATTAATAGTGCCGCATCGCAAATTTCGATTTTCCATTTAAATAACATGGGAACAATATTCTCTTGCTCTTTGGAATTTTATAGCTCACGTTGGTGACAATACTTCAGAATGACCAAGGTATATTCTTGTAGAAAATTGAACGCTCTACAAAAAAGGTATCTTACAATTTTTTGATATATTTATTCCTTCAAAAGTTATTCGAGGACAAAGTTGAACTAAGAACAAATTTTAACATTTTTCAAATTTTTTGACGCAACCTTCAACTTAACGAGAAAATTTTATGGGACATTTTTTGGAGAGCTTTCTATTTTCTATAACTGATCTTTATAAAAGGTTATGATATTTCATACAGGTCCCAAGTTACTTACATTAAACTGAAAATATTCGTAATTTTATTGTTTGAAATTAATATTTCCTGAATTATTAGATTTTTAACCTAAAAATTACTTTTTTATTATAATTAAATAAATTACTGAAAAACTATTTCCTTTTTTTTGAACAGAGAGAGCTTATTTATATTATTTGATTCTTGAAAATCATTCCAAGGTCAAGACGTCCGATCCATAAAAGCAAATACAAACATTTTCCAAATATTATATATTTAATTTGATAATACTATCCGTACCAATTAAAAATCCTCTCCCTGTCTCTAGATTAACATTATTAATATTTTCGCATTGTTAAGCGCTCAATGCTGTGAGTTACGTGTAGTAGTGAGGTAGTGTTCTCGATTTTCAGACGCTTATTTTTTTTATTATTGTTTTTTACTGTTTTTTATAAACTTTTTTCGATTTTTTATAAATATATTATTATAATTTAAAAACTTTTTTTTGAGTTGAGTTTTGTATTATACATTGTTTGTGTTACACATGTTAAGTTAGCTTTGTTTTATATTTGTTCTTTATTAAATGTTTTGTGTTACTTTAAATTATTTCTTTAGCGAAATTAATTACGAAAATTTGAAATTGGAATAGAAAATTTAAATGCATTTTTAGATAAAGATAGTGATAGTGACTTTGTATCGATGGATTCATTAGCTGTTTTCGAAGACTTTGATTTGCCTTATGTCTTCATTGAAAAATATGTCAATTTTTGGGTTAATGATGAAAGCTTTGGAGAATGTGTACGATTTTTTACCAAATTGACAGTAGTGAATGATGTAGCGGAACGTGGTGCAGCGTTAATCGAACAATATAATAAGTGCTTTACTAAAAATGAAGAACAATTGCAATACTTATTAGTAGTTATAAGTCAATACAGAAAAAAATTTACCAATTGTAATAAAAATCTTTTAGTGTAACTTACGACCTGTAAAAAATATCAAAAACTTTTATAGAGATATGTTATAGAAAATAGAATGCTTTCCAAAAAATGTCCCATAAAATTTTCTCGTTAAGTTGATGGTTGCGTCAAAAAATTGGAAAAATGTTAAAATTTGTCCTTAGTTCAACTTTGACCTCGAATAACTTTGGAAGGAATAAATATATCAAAAAATTGTAAGAGACCTTTTTTTAGAGCGTTCAATTTTATACAAGAATATACCTTGGTCATTCCGAAGTATTGTCACTAACGTGAGCTATAAAATTCCATGTTATTTAAATGGAAAATCAAAATTTGCGATGCGGCACCTTTTAATATTATTATTGAGTTTCACAGTATTTTTTTTGTCATTTTCAACAATATTTTCTGTATAATCAAGGGAAAAAAATTCATCATTTTTTTTAATGTCTACTCCATAATATATTTATCTTAACCATTTTACCTATTTATTTCTTATTTTATTTATACACATTCATTTATATACTTCTTCTTCTTCTTCTCTTCTCCTTCTACCTTTTCAGAAGTCGGATGCAATTCATTTATATACAAGTAGGAATAAAGAAGTGAACGGCAAAGAAAGATATGGAGGAAATCCACTCGAACACTGATGCCTGATAGGGTAGTCCCAGAGTTCGAGGGAAGGTAGTGGAGTGTACTGGTGATGGCTCTTCTGAGGCGACCCAGTCGCTAGTCTTGATGAAAATTCCCCACCCCCACAAAAAAAAGTTTGATTAGGTTAGATTAGATTAGGTTGAGTTAACATAAAAATATAAAAATAAATAACTATATTCCATACAAAACTGCTTAGAATATTCTGAAAGTATCCATATAATGTTTAACGTGTTCCAAATTTGTAAATAGAGTCGGTTCGCTCCCAAGAAAAACCGCACGTACATAGAATCACGAGTATATTGAATGACCTAGGCAAGTGGATGCGGTTGAACAGGGGCGTATTGAGAACGATGCGATGTATATAGTATTCAAGCAATAATTAATAAAGAAATATTAATAATTTTTATCAGAACAAAGAATACATAAATAACACAATTCAAACAACTCAAAACACAAAACAAGTAAATTAACTCTCGTAAATAGATACTATACATAATAATTAATAATTTTAATACTTACACAGTCAGCATGTACGAACCTTCAAAAACTTCTATTCTCCTACTGCTGACATTCCAAAGCAAGTCGTACAATACGCTGCTGACTTAGAATAGATCTTTGTTTACATGCGGTTTTTCTTGGGACCGTACGGACTATAGTGACCATCCTCTCTATGTAGTATTTCACGACAAATTGAAAACAATCCCAATTTTGCAGCCACTGTTTTGTTTTCAGATGAAGGACATTTCTCAAGACACCGCATTGTGAATATTATATTATGAAGATGTAAATAGTGTGTACATTTTCTGCCGAACAACGAAATTCACAAAATTATCAAATAAAAACAATAAATAACAAAAACAGAAATATAAATGTCTATAATTTACTCCTTACGATGCAAATGTAATTATTAGTGAAACTGGTTGAATGATAGTTATATTTCTGTTGTGAAATTTGTTATTCATTGACTTTATTTGATACATAGTGAGGGTTGAAACAATTAATTTGTTAACATAATTTGCGGTGTATTTATTCCGTTTCCAATTTTAATTAACCAGTATTATCGAAAAGTTGAATAAAATTACAAGCCGAATAAAAACAAAAAAAACGTCCAATCTAATGGAAGTGAATTCCCAGAAATATCTGATTGATTAATAAAATTCATTCACTGCATGGGTTTTGTTGGAAATATCAAGGCAGAAAAATCAACTAAGCTCGGCAGTCTGCCAGATTACACATATTTTCGATAATAAATTGTGGAAACAAAATAGTAAGTTCAACAGAAAAAATTCGTTTCTATAGTATATATTCAACTTCACATTATTAGAGATAGAATCTGATTTTTAGGTTATAGAAAAGGGTCGCAACGAAGATGAAAAAGAATTTCCAAACTGTCAGAATTTTGATGATGTTTAACTGACAGTGGGCCAATCTGTTTACCATAACTTTATGTCTTCAATCACCCAAAATTTTATACACTTAGGGCCGGTTCTACAATTTGAGTATAAACCTGGTATTTGCTATACGTAGGATAACGAGTCACTATTGCGTTCTACATTAGAGGTATATCTTTATTCCAAGTATAAACCAGAGTATAAGTTATCTATTCCAATTTGAGGGTATATCCGAGGAATAAACTTATTCTGCATTTCTATTGGTTGGTTTCGCGTGAAAATACCAACAGCAATAGCTGTAATGTCTCGGGTCAGAAGATAAGGAAATTGAAGATATAAAACTATACTGATCCTACAGTATTTAAAGTTGGGTAAAGTATAGCATAAGTTGAATGAAGTTTCTAATTTGAAAAATTTGTTATCAGACAGAATTATTTTGAAGAATATGATGAACTGGAATTTCTTATGTGCTTTTGGCTGCAGAAACAGACATGCCGTCTGCAGGCCTTAATCTTCCCTAGTATTAATAACTGTGTCAGTTTTTTGCATTCTGAAATAAATTCAATGATTGATTGATCTTCCATTAATAGCACATCAATTTTATTGATTAACTTCCTTTTTATTTATAACCAACCAGTGAACCAGTGAATTCTCTTCCACTCTCTAATTTATCAAAACAATCCAAGAAATTTGAATTATGGTTAGTTAATATATCAGAATTTCCCACTTTTCAAAGCGTCAAACGTCAAAATGTTGGTTCATTGGAACTACCTGCGAGATATTCTCGGAATAACTGTACCTGTCATAGGAATCCATTGTAGAACCGACATCCAGTTATTCTCGGTATAAATCTAGGTATAAAATATCGAAGGAATAACTATACTGACTTTCATACTGGCATTGTAGAATCGGCCCTTAGACGATCTATTGGGTGTGTCCTCAAGTTATGCCAGAGTTACTTGACTAGACCCATCTTTATTACTAGACTCCACAGGTCAAACCTCATGTCCTCCATATACAGATACGTGCAAAGAAAAACGGATCATAGCAGTTTAATGTATTCGATGTAAATATCCGATCTAAATAGTCCACCAACAAAACATTTCTATAAATTCACTCCAATTAATATCAAGTATTTAGCTAGTCAGCTGGATCCAGAACCGCTGTAAGAAACTCCGCCCCTTCTCCTTTCAAAATTTGTTAGTTATGTGCGACGTGTTGTGCGAACTGCGATTTAGTATTGAATAATTATTTGATGGGGGTAGTAAACGTCGCTACATATTGAAACAATATACTTACGTTTTTGTTGTTCAAATCGAAAATTAATTGTTAAATTCTCAACAACAATTAATGTTTTGATTTCTTTTGGCCATAACGGCTTTCAAAATAAAAATAAATTCGTAAATAAAACAAAATAGGATTCTTTCAATTGAAACAAAGTTACGGGGTCACCCATCGACTGCTGTTTACTGACGGTCTGACGCTAATTAAGGTCCGCCCACAGTTGAGAATACGGAGTGGTGGGAATTGTACGATATGTTGTTATAGGTGTCCAAATAAACGATTGCAATAATCGTGTTTTTAATCTGTTGAAGCTGGGTGTTGGACGACTAGTTCAAAACCAGTTCTGATATAATGCTTAAAATCCCTATGTTCCGTTTTTGTTTGAATGTATCTGTATCGGAAGGGTTGTGGTTTTCTCTCTTCTATCGCCGAAAACCTTAGTCTAGTCAGATCTTTACAGTAACATAGTAGGTGTACTGGGGTTTCCTCATCTTCTTGGTCAAACCTGCATATGATTTTGCACGCCAATCCGATGTTGCCCATGTATTTTTTGTTGAACCTATCAGGATCTCATCCAAGAACCTGGTTGTTCGTCTATTCCGACTTGGTAGGTCCTCCATGAATTTTGGCGATGATTCTTCGAAGAACTCTTTGGCCTATTTCACTCCCGGCTCCTTGTTTAAACATTCTCGAGACTGATTTTTTAGCAAAGTACTCTTATTAGCTTTAGCTATACTACAGTAAGGTTCTGAACTAATGGGAGCATGTCGTGCTGCTTCTCGGGCTAGTTATTCTGCCTCTTCATTGAACTTGTGGTCTGAGTGGACTGGTAACAACTCTTGTTGGCTTTCCAAGCAGTTCCAAACGAGTTTGGAATTTATCTGTACGGAACTGATTGCTTTTGTAGCAGCTTGGCTGTCGGAGTATATGGCAATGGTCTTTTTTTTTAATTCTTGCTTTAACAACTCTCCCGTACATTTATATATTGTTGCAACATCTGCCTGGAATATCATTAAGTGTTTACATATTCTAGGTTTGGCTATATTGTATTTATTCCTGATCCTACACCTTTCTCGGTTTTTGAGCTATCTGTGTAGTAGACCATTTCTGCATTAATTGGAGATCCTACCTGTCATGCTTCTCTGCCTCCTATACAAAGGAAGCATCTTTTCTGATAGCAACACATTATGGGGTCGGTTTCCAACTGTTTGTATAGTACATTATACTACCATTAATTCAAACTGTATAAATATAGACTGATTTTACATTAGTCTATGGTTTTAGACCACCCAGTCGTGGACAACAAAAACGTAACATCAAACGATGAACAGTGTATGGCGATTAAACTATGCCACTATCAATTTGAGTAAAGATAGATATAATTCGCGCCAGAAACTTGAGGGAGAGAGAAAGAGAGAGGAAATGCGACAGATGAGTTTCGACGACAACTACAATAAAGCGAAGAACTATCATTTTAAGTGAAATGTTTTGTGAGAGAAATAAGCTACCAGCGGTACAATATAAACGAATTACTTCCGTGAAAACGAGATTATTTGAGACACATCTACGTGGAATATATGTTTTAAGGAAAATCTTTAAAAGGGAGCAAGTTTTAAGTAGATTTAAATACCGCTAGAGATGTATGTGAAATTCTCAGGGATACTATAACAAATATAATAGGTAAAGTTCGTTCAGAGATATTTCATACTGTTTTCATAGAAAACTACCACATTTATCAAACAAATCAGACTAGATTGTTATCTTTTATCGCAGGTACCGATTTATATCTACATAATATTCTTTGAAAATAATTTTTGAAGTAAGATAATCAGGGAAGTGATTAAAAATTTATTTTTCTACAGTCGCGCGTAAAATGACTAATTACTATATTCAAATGAAATCGTAAAGTCGACAAATGCCGAGGATTGTTACTTTACGCTCTAGAGCAAAAAAGGAATCTTTTTCGCTCGCTTATTTAATCAAACCACGCCCTCCGATAATTAACTCAATTGGTGAATATTTAACAATTTATCAGATTAAAAATCAAATAAAATTATATGAAAATTGTCAAAAATTTTGAAATATGGTTAAAAATGGTCAATAATTGTAAAAAATGGTCAATAATTGTCAAAAATTGTCAATTATTGTCAAAAACTGTTAAAAATGGACAAAAATTATCAATAATTGTTAAAATTTTGAAAAATGGTCGATAATTGTCAAAAATTTTAAATTTTTTTTTAAAAATGGTCAAAAATTGTCAATAATTGTCAAAAATGGTCAATAATTGTCAAAATTTTTGAAAAATGGTCGATAATTGTCAAAAACTATCAAAAGTAGTCAATAATTTTGAAAAATGGTCAAAAATTTTGAAAAATTGTCAAAAATGGCCAATAATTGTCAAAAACTATCAAAAATGGTCAATTATTGTTAAAAATGGTCAAAATTTTGAAAAATAGTTGATAATTGTCAAAAATGGTCAAAAATTTGGAAAAATGGTCCATAATTGTCAACAATTGTCAATAATTATCAGAAATGGTCAATAATTTTGAAAAATGGTCTAAAATTTTGAAAAATTGTCAAAAATGGTCAAAAACTATCAAAAATAGTTAAAAATTGTCAATTATTTTTAAAAACTGTCAAAAATGGACAATTATTGTCAAAATTGGTCAATAATTGTCAAAAATTGTTAAAAATGGTCGATAATTGTCAAAAACTATCATGGACAATTATTGTTAAAAATTGTTAAAATTTTGATAAATAGTTGATAATTGTCAAAAATTGTTAAAGTTTTTGAAAAATTGTCAAAAATTTTGAAATATGGTCAAAAATTTTGAAATATGGTCAAAAATGGTCAATAATTGTCAAAAATGGTCAATAATTGTCAAAAATGGTCAAAAATTTGGAAAAATGGTCCATAATTGTCAACAATTGTCAATAATTATCAAAAGTGGTCAATAATTTTGAAAAATGGTCTAAAATTTTGAAAAATTATCAAAAATGGTCAAAAACTATCAAAAATGGTTAAAAACTGTCAATTATTGTTAAAAACTGTTAAAAATGGACAATTATTGTCAAAAACTGTCAAAAATGGTTAAAAATTGTCATCATTTTGAAAAATGGTCAAAAATTATCAAAAATTTGGAAAAATGGTCAGTAATTTCGAAAAATGGTAAATAATTGTCAAAAATGGTCAATAATTGTTAAAATTTTGAAAAATGGTCAATAATTGTCAAAATTTTGAGAAATGGTCAATAATCGTCAAAAGTTGTCAAAATTTTGAAAAATAGGCCGTTTCCGAAAATCGATTTAAACACGTAATTTATAAAATCGATTTACTAAAAATCGATTAATATTACTATAAAAATCGATAATAAAAAAAGAATAATCGATTTATATAAAAATCGATTATTTTTTAACATCCCTAGTCAGTAGATCTTTTTAAGGTTAATCATGATGAATAGCGAAAATGACGATTATTCTAGCACTCCTATTATAACCTAAGATAATATAAAAAACTGTTTTAATTATTAAAAGGGCGACTGTAGAAAAAATTATGTGTGTTTTTCGAGCGTAAAGTAAAATTGCCGCTTTCGAAAGATCGCAACATTCTTTCTCAAGCGGCAATCTGTTACTTTACGCTCTAAATACACAAATAACTATTTATTGATGCTAGAAACGAAGTATACTTTGAAACTCAAACACTTCGTTTATAAAGTTCATATAATACCCTTCTTGGTGTGCGTCATTGATTGTTAATGTCTTTCTAACACATTACGTAGAAAGAAATGGAAAAAAAGGCAGGTCTGTGATTAATCCTAATCAAAATATCACAATAATGAACCATTTAAACGTAGTACATACGTTAACCCTAATCTTTGACTTACAAAAATTTGATTGGTTGATTTTTAGATTACGCGCAAACGCGACCTATCAATCGAGCGAAATTACATCGTTCAAAATACTATGCAGGCGTTCCTTTCGTAGCGGCAATGTGTCTTACGTATTTTTCCAATGTCCAACTGACAGTTCTCGTCAGGTCTGTACTTTGTTGTTTACGGTAAATTATTATTTATGAGAAGTGAATATTGATCTTATTGTTAGTATTTTATTTATTCAAATGCAGGACTATATTTACTAATATTAAATTATTTTAATATGTAAATTGAATATACAATTTGTTTTATTTTGCAGTGTTTTCATATCCCAAGTATTATTAATTTCATAGCCTTTTCGAATTTGGCTGAATACGATCCTGTTGATTTTATTTATCAAATTAAAGGTTAGCTATATGTCAAAATAACAAATTAAATATCGACATACCCAAAACCCGGATATACGTCACAAACGATGACGCACACCAAAAAGGCTGTTGTATGAACTATAGTAAAGTTCATATGATACCCTTCTTGGTGTGCGTCATTGATTGTTAATGTCTTTCTAACACATTACGTTGGAAGAAATGGAAAAAAAGGCAGGTCTGTGATTAATCCTAATCAAAATATCACAATAATGAACCGTTTAAACGTAGTACAAACGTTAACCCTAATCTTTGACTTACAAAAATTTGATTGGTTGATGTTTAGATTACGCGCAAACGCGACCTATCAATCGGGCGAAATTACATCGTTCAAAATACTATGCAGACGTTCCTTTCGTGTCTTACGTATTTTTCCAATGTCCAACTGACAGTTCTCGTCAGGTCTGTACTTTGTTGTTTACGGTAAATTATTATTTATGAAAAATGAATATTGATCTTATTGTTAGCATTTTATTTATTCAAATGCAGGACTATATTTACTAATATTAAATTATTTTAATATGTAAATTAAATATACAATTTGTTTTACTTTGCAGTGTTTTCATATCCCAAGTATTACTAATTTCATAGCCTTTTCGAATTTGGCTGAATACGATACTGATGATTTTATTTATCGAATTAAAGGTTAGCTATATGTCAAAATAACAAATTAAATATCGACATACCCAAAACCCGGATATACGTCACAAACGATGACGCACACCAAAAAGGCTGTTATATGAACTATACACTCGCTGGCACCAAAGAATACACCAGCTAACAAGAAGCGAAGCCCGACGCATTTTCTTTGATGTTTTGGTAACCAAAATTTATGACCTTGAGAGACCGACGTTGACAGATAACTTGGTAAATACACTGAGAAAATGATCAAATTCTTAAATATCGGCTATGTAGTTGGTCGACAAAGTGAAGTGTGACAAGTATCTTATTATAAAAATGGCGATTTTCAGACATGCGCATACAAAAAATGATCGGAAGCTTCGCTTCTTGTTAAGTGGTGTATTCTTTGCTGACACGAACAACGAAATAGTGGAATAATAAAAGTAAAACATGAATGTTTATAAGTGTACGTGTACTTAACCCTACGTGACTAACATGGGGTCTGTGAGACCGGCTACTTCTATTCTCATCAGTATAATTCTATAGGGCAAACGTACGTTTTTGGGCGCATGAGTAGTTTCTTTTCTCGGTATCTTACGTTAAGTGTCAAAGTGACAGACGTGTAGCGTGTATCGATACTCAGTTATTACAACTTTCTATCTTGTGGACCGATGTTAGATTGAATGTTAGTAAGAATTTGTGAAATTTATGGAATCACCGAAGAAAGTATAGTACCAAAAGAAGTTTTATATGGTCGTTGTCGGTCGTTTCAAAGATAAACGCTGTGTGGATTATTTTACTGCATTTAATATATCTACTATTTATAATATTTATTTATAATCACAAAATGTTTCAATCTTAATGACAAATAACCTGTTGTGTGGAAATGTGATACTCCTCAGATATACATACTAAGTAACAGCGCTGAAGAATCTATCACAAGCGAAAGTTTTTCGTTTCCACTTTACAGATATTGCACTCGTGCTTAGCGCAGATCTCACGAGAGTTTCTGTGGACTTCTAAAATCCCGTTTCTGTTATTTATTAAACAAATTATTGATAAAGTGCTTTGGAATCTCTAATGACTGTCAACAAATGTCAAATGTGTAAGACAATTTTTTTTCACCCTGTTATTCTTAATAGCTACTTTTCCTCCCGATAATGAAGTTTACTGCCCGACGCGTAGCGGAGGGCAGTAATCATTCAAGGGAGCACTTTACTCCCATCTTATACATATGATTTTTCCGCCTCCCTCAAATAACAAGTCATTTTTAAATACTTTATTTATGAAATAATTTAAAAAAAAAAGCTGTCCTCGCCGGGAATTCGAACCATCACCTACATGAACAGTGAGCTGTGCACCAACTCGATGCGCTACCGAGACTCACAGAGAAGTTCTACGGAATCATGAACATAACGTATTGCTGTAGCTCTATTATAATATTTGCTGTTTAACTTTTATTTTCTTAATATATTTACCTACTTCTTGAAAATATCTTACCTTCATTAATCCCCGTAGATTCCGAAAATCAGCATAAAACCTCAATCAAACTTGTATATTAGAAGTTACAGGTATAGGAACTTTGAAAAATCAGAGATATTGACATGCCTCCATTATTTTGCTTATAACCTTGAAATGTTAATACTGTTTTTCGTATTTTTCATTAGATTTTTGGGGTAATAGAGATTGTACTATTTCATTAACTTGTTCCAATATATCCGGAGGTGTATTATTTATTGTATCTTCAAATTCGCTTGAATCACTCATTTTTTATATTTTCTAAATAAATTATAGCGTAACTGTTGAAATAAAGCAATCAGCGACCTATTTAGGTTCGCGAAAAACTGCCAATGGCAGATTGTCATTAAGTTGGCTAGTTCGTAAGTTTTAAGAAAGAAGAAGAAAGTAGCTGATGAAATAAAACAAATTAATTTGTTTAAATCTTCATTATTTATTTTGAACTGACGTTCAAATTAAAATTAGTGTCGCGTTTCGCTACACAGTAGCTTTTTCAAACTAGTGAATTTGAACGTCAGTTCAAAATAAATAATGAAGATTTAAACAAATTAATTTGTTTTATTTCATCAGTAGTATGGATCTTCATCAAGTAAAAGCCTCATCTATTCAATTTTTGAAGAAAGTAGCTGATTCTAAACATACATACACTGTGTTCATTTGAAAAGGACCCACCCCTAATATTTCAAAAATGGGACATATTAGAAAGAAATACCGAAACACGTCAACTTGAGGGGGACACTTTTTGGAGCTAATGTCATAAACGTCAGATTTACCCCCTCCCTACTGGAGATACCCCTTACATTTTTTCAAATGGCATTAGGTATCAAGTCACACCTCATTTAAAAGGTCTGGTAAATCTCTATCCAATCATTTTGTTTTGCCTTTGATACCAGCCGTCCAATGTTATTTAATCGTTGTTTAAAATTGGCTCTCTTTTAACTTTTAGTGCCTGAATTTTAACGGTGGTCACTTCGAAGACATGATTAAATAGCAGTTTTTTCTTGTTAACAGTTGTCTTTTTACTTATTTGTAAATTTTGTATTCTTTAAAGAGTCTTTCGGTCATAACCTAATACGGGGGCAAACGAAAAGTTGAAAGAGAGCCAATTTTAAACAACGATTAAATTTATTAAATTAATTAATTAATTTTGACTTTATTAAAGATTATTTAATCAAAATAAGAAAAATATTAAAATAACTTTTTTCTTTTGATTATTTTAAAATACATGCATAAAATTTAAAAATGTGTGACGTCACCTCAGGTGGTTCTAAAAATATGACAACCTGTGACAAGGGCGAGGGGAGGGGTTAAAAAGTCCTAAGATTCGTGTGACGTAATTTATGGATGGCCCCTAAAAATTTTTGGGACTCTCTGTATATAAATCGATTTCAACCTTTACACAAAAGCACGTCAGGGAATTAGAGGTGAAAAAGTTAAAGCAGAACGAAAATCTATTCTATTCCATTTCATTTTATTGTTTCATGTTTCTTTTAGTCCCATCATGGACGATACTTGAATTTATTGAGGTCAAACTTTATTTGTGCATTAAATATTTTACGAAATAAACATGTGGATTTTATTGTGAAATATCGGCCTGTGTAATGTTTATTCTTTATTATACATGATTGTAGGCACACAATAATTCTTTGTAAACGAATACTTCAATGATAAGCGTATTTCAAGGTTATTTCACTGTCGAATTATCAATATTCAACGAGATACATTGCCGAAGATCAGTTTGGACTGATTTATTAAAAAATGAAGTTTATTTTTTGTTCCTCCATACTGTTTGTGTATTATTTCGTGGTAAATAAAGATTTAATAATTATAATTAATATTTTATCAAAGTTTTAGCACGTCATTTGTCTGGAACGTTATTTTCAAACACAACTAGGTACATTGTGTTTACGGAATGTCACAATACATTGTTGTGCATACAATACGAGTCAAACAATAGAAAAGTCCTTGACCTTTTATATACAATATTATTGTCTCTTTCTCTTTAATCTATGGGCTGCAAAAATTAGGTCGAGCTTATTTTGCCAACAAATGTATGTTTACTGGAGTTTTGAGATTAGTTTTAATAATATTTTTCAGATGATTACAATAAGTGAAAGAAATAAATTAAGTGAAATTTTTTTATCCGCGTAGGGCAATTTTTGTTCAGGGGCAAAACATATGCATTCGCATCACCGACCTAAAGGTTAAAGGTCGAATCACTTATCAGCACCTCATAGGAACAGCGACTGATCATCACCAGCAGATTTTATTTCTTATGTGTATTTAAATGTAAGCGCGCCTACCTAACATCAGCACAGCACCGACAATGCACGTCAACGACTCAACCCCAACACATTTCTCAGAGAGAATATTTTGTGGACGGCGTGCTTGTGGTGTGCTGATCCTTTGCCGAAGTCGTACACTCACTTATCAGCACATTTCGGTTAGTACAGTACAATACAATATGTCTGACAATATAAAGTGAAGCCTATAGTCGGGTATCGCGGCGGTGCTGATCCCGAGTGTTAAGTGTGTGAGTGCGTTAAGTGAACCCATACACACATGTCACTTTCTTGAAATTTGGCAACGTCGGTATTTCATCCGCTCCTAGTTGCGCCTCGAATGTATCATAACCGTACGATAACACTTTATAAGGGATATAAATATATTAAAAAAATTTATATATTGGGCGTACAATGAAATATTCCAATGGTGTTCATTTATTTGTAAAAATAAATAGGCATACGATACAATTTTAATGAGGGATTTATTTGAAAACAATTTCTCTATCATGGACGAACCATACTTTTTTTTAAAAAGGTTCATTTATTTGTGTTTTCACTTTTGTCGACAATTCCCATGGCAGTCTAATTGTATAACTAGTTATTTTTATCATATAAGTATCTTCCATTACATTTCTCTTATCCAATGAAATTATTTGTAGAAAAAAAAGCAACTGTTAATATTATATTCCATGGTAGATCTAGCACGAATTGTACAATTATCTTTAATTGAATTCGTCGATTCATAAAAATTTCGCACGTTCTAAAAGTTACATTAACTCGGTGTTTTCGCATCTATCGTTAATTAAATAGTTTATTTCATTGGTTCTAAACACTAGGCATTCAAGATCGGTGATCCGAAGCTTCAGAACAGCTTTTTCATCATTTATTACAGGACTGGATCAAAGATTTTTTAGCAAATAACATATTTGGCCGTGATAAGTTACAACGTCCAAAACATGGTCTCTATTATATATTTTTTCTACAGTCGCGCGTAAAATGACTAATTACTATATTCAAATGAAATCGTAAAGTCGACAAATGCCGAGGATTGTTACTTTACGCTATAGAGCAAAAAAGGAATCTTTTTTGCTCGCTTATTTAATCAAACCACGCCCTCCGAATTAACTCAATTGGTGAGTAACTAACAATTTATCAGATTAAAAATTAAATGAAATTATATGAAAATTGGCAAACATTTTCAAATATGGTCAAAAATGGTCAATAGTTGCTAAAAATTGTCAATTATTGTCAAAAACTGTTAAAAATGGTCAATAATTGTCAAAAATGGTCAATAATTGTCAAAAATGGTCGATAATTGTCAAAAACGATCAAAAATGGTCAAAAATTAACAATTATTGTTAATATTTGTCAAAAATTGGTTAAATTTTGAAAAATGGTCAATAATTTTGAAAAATTGTCAAAAATGGCCAATAATTGTCAAAAACTATCAAAAATGGTCAAAAACTGTCAAAAATGGACAATTATTGTCAAAATTAGTCAATAATTGTCAAAAATTGTTAAAATTTTGAAAAATGATCGATAATTGTCAAAAACTATCAAAAATGGTCAATAATTTTGAAAAATTGTCAAAAACGGCCAATAATTTTCAAAAATGGTCAATAATTGTCAAAAACTATCAAAAATGCTCACAAATTGTCAAAAACTGTCAAAAATGGACAATTATTGTCAAAATTGGTCAATAATTGTTGAAATTTTGAAAAACTATCAAAAATGGTCAATAATTTTGAAAAATGGTCAAAAATTTTGCAAAATAGTTGAAATTTTTGAAAAATTGTCAAAAATGGCCAATAATTGTCAAAAACTATCAAAAATGGACAATTATTGTTGAAAATTGTCAAAATTTTGAAAAATAGTTGATAATTTCCAAAAATTGTTAAAGTTTTTGAAATATGGTCAAAAATGGCCAATAATTATCAAAAATGGTCAATAACTTTGAAAAATGGTCTAAAATTTTGAAAAATTGTGAAAATGGTCAAAAACTACCAAAAATGGTTAAAAATTGTCAATTATTTTTAAAAACTTTCAAAAATGAACGATTATTGTCAAAATAGGTCAATTGTCAAAAATTGTTAAAATTCTGAAAAATGGTCGATAATTCTCAAAAACTATCAAAAATGGTCTAAAATTGTCAAAAATGGACAATTATTGTTAAAAATTGTCAAAAATTTGAGAAATAGTTGATAATTGTCAAAAATTGTTAAAGTTTTTGAAATATGGTCAAAAATAGTCAATAATTGTCAAAAATGGTCAAAAATTTGGAAAAATGGTCCATAATTGTCAATAATTATCAAAAATGGTCTAAAATTTTGAAAAATTGTCAAAAGTGGTCAAAAACTATCAAAAATGATTAAAATTTGTCAATTATTTTCAAAAACTGTTAAAAATGGACAATAATTGTCAAAATTGGTCAATGATGTCAAAAATTGTTGAAATTTTGAAAAATGTTCGATAATTGTCAAAAACTATCAAAAATGGTCAATAATTTTGAAAAGTGGTCAAAAATTTTGAAAAATTGTTAAAGTTTTTGAAAAATTGTCAAAAATTTTGAAATATGGTAAGAAATGGTCAATTTTTAAAAATGGTCTAAAATTTTGAAAAATGGTCAAGAACTATCAAAAATGGTTAAAAATTGTTAAAAACTGTTAAAAATGGACAATTATTGTCAAAAATGGTTAAAAATTGTCATCATTTTGAAAAATGGTCAATTATTGTCAAAAACTGTCAAAAATGGTTAAAAATTGTCATCATTTTGAAAAATGCTCAAAAATTATCAAAAATTTGGAAAAATGGTCACTTATTTGAAAAACAGTCAATAATTATCAAAAATGGTCAATAATTGTTAAAATTTTGAAAAATGGTCAATAATTGTTAAAATTTTGAAAAATGTTCAATAATCGTCAAAAGTTGTCCAAATTTTGAAAAATAGTCAATAAATAATATGAGCCGTTTCCGAAAATCGATTTAAACACGTAATTTATAAAATCGATTTACTAAAAATCGATTAATATTACTATAAAAATCGATTATAAGAAAATAATAATCGGTTTATATAAAAATCGATTATTTTTTAACATCCCTAGTCAGTAGATCTCTTTAAGGTTTAATCATGATGAATAGCGAAAATGGCGATTATTCTAGCACTCCTAATATAACCTAAGATAATATAAAAAACTGTTTTAATTATTAAGAGGGCGACAGTAGAAAAAAATTATGTGTGTTTTTCGAGCGTAAAGTAAAATTGCCGCTTTCAATTGATCATTCTTTCTCAAGCAGCAATCTGTTACTTTACGCTCTAAATACACAAATAACTATTATGTATGAGAGCGATAAACGATTGTTTGTTTCAATTCTTTGAGTAAAGATATCCTTGTACGACCTTTTCTTCCCTTTAGTAGTGTGTCACCAGGTTTTTAATTATTTTCTCCAACTTTAGCAGCAATTCCAATACTCATCTCCACCCACAAATAATGTTTTATAAAAGTTATTTCGGCAAAAACTAAAGGGTTTGGTGGAAAAATTTGCATTTTTGAAAAACGCTAGAGTAGTAATGGCATCTGTTCATGACATCACGTTTTCGTAAACATTTCAAACACTTGACAGCTTGTAAGTTTATTTTGATACATAATTTGAATTATTTTTTGCGGTAGTCGTGGCCGGCCTTAAACATCTAGGCGCCCCGGGCGAGTCATGTATTTGGCGCCCCGGGCGAGTAATGCATTTAGCGCCCCGGGCGTATGGAAGGATAGAACTTTTTTGCCCCTAATGTCTCGCCTGCCAGCTAGCCTCGGCTATCAATTCGCAGACTCGACTAAAGACAGTTTTTCGTCTTGCATAACAGTTATTTATGTACCAAGAACGAAAAACTGTATTATAGTCGAGCCTACAAAACAAGAGCATGAAACGCTCATATAAAACATAAATAAACATATATCAATAATAACAAAGATCAAAAAGAAGCTACGATCATTAGAAAAAATTAAATCTTAGAAAAATAGCGAGAACAAATAAGCAGAAAAGATGATTTCAGTAAGAAAATTGATTTATCATTTAGAAGAAATGTAAAGATATGAAAACTAAAAAATGGGTCCAGGAATAGCAATTACTCGAATTCGACGCATAATAAAGGCATACATAATTAAAGTATCCAAGAAGTGACCTTGAAGAGATCTGGGAAAAAATAAGAAATCGGAAAATCAGAATTTTTTAAATTTACCCCACAAACTTTAGCAACTATTGTTTTCTATTTTACATTGTAGTCTTTCTGTTCCTCATTTAAATTTCGCAGGTGATGAAATGAACGTATTAAAATAGATCTAAAAGAATTAATTCTGGCTTTCTGCAAGTCGTTAATCTGTTCTTGGAATGTAGATGGTTACATAATATACACCAGTTTAGTTCCATACCACATTTACCTCTTAAATGAATCCAGTAAATTAACAACAAACTGAAATACCGCCGCTGGCGAATTATTTTTAGAAAGAAAACATAAATCGAAACTTGGGAATTGGATTATGGGTGCCGCGTCTTCCGCCGTTTTTGGGGTTAAATAAATTTCATCTCACAGGAATGAAGACGGTTTACAAGTTCATTGTTTTCACATCGTCATAAAGAAAAGATTTATTTTGTCGAAAGAAATAATTTTTAAACTTTTTCCACGCGAAGGTATAATAATGTATTATTCAACAAGCATATAATGTTGGTTATTATTCACACCTAAGTGAATATTAGACATTATATGCGAGAGGAATACTATATTTCGTCCACCACTATCAATTATCTGTTTATAAATGAATTTTTTTCTTTTCTCTCCAATTTAGGAAGGGATTATCGGCTTTCATATATAATTTTTTCGACATTTCTGGCAATAAATTCAAGGATACATTTTTTCTGCTTCTCTTATTTTTGGCGGGGTAACATTCAATTTAGTGTCTGATTCGCTTTCCATATTATATTTTCTAGTAATTTCAATTTAAATCTCTCCGTAGCAGAATGGTTTAAAGGTCTGAGTTCGTGAAATGAAGAATTGTACGCATAAGGTTCGAATCCTGGTCGCAGTGAAATTTTTTAAATATCATACTGTAACATTTGTATATTATATATTCAACATAGGTCCTATTTAGCCGTGTCATGTGACAAATGCATTATCCACACCTATTATTCACTTGTGAATAATGTACGTAATTAAACTTGAAGAAGCACACGTAAAATGTAAACATTATCAAATAGTCGTGGAGAAAATAATTGTTCTTGATCTATTTTAAAAATAGACTTAATGAGATAGGAAAAAAAAAGATTTTACTTTGAATGTAAATACTATTGTTGCGAGGTCGCCAACTCAAAGCCGGCCCTGTCCCTCGACTGTAAATGTTGGTGGCTGCGCTCGTTTCGAGAACATTATCGAAAAGACGCTTTGTGTACGCATAGAACGAGCGTAGAAAATACTAGAACTTTCCAGAACTGATAAGGACTATATATACGCGGGTTTTTGAGTGCGAAAACAGTTAGTTCGAGAGAATTAATGAGCGGACAGTAAAGAGTGAGTTACAGAAGTTCTCAGTAATTGAACAGTGAATGAAATAGTGAAGATAAATAGTGTAATATTCAAGTGGTAAAAATAAATTAGAACTAATATACTGAGTGTAAATAAATTAGTAGACATTAAGAAGAGTGTGTATATAAATTAAGTTTAATATAGTGTGTGTTTCTTTAAATAAATCAAGAGATATTAATTAGCCATAGTGTGTATAATTTTATCCCACAAGTAAAAACTATTTAAATAAATAACAAAAACATTACACTATCAATTGACCGTCAACATTGATTTTTAGTCCACTAAACTTTTATACCAGAACATACTATAAATAAAGACAAATTGTGAATTAAAACAGATTGTTTATAATGTAAAAGTAATATACGTCTCACTTTTGTAGCTTTTCGTTTTATAAAAAGCGAAATTACGGATCATTTTTCGCATCAATCCATTATTAACACGTTCGCGGACTCGAACGAAAAATGATGACAGCGAAAAACGCATGAACTAGAGAAGCTAGGATCATTTCAAAACTTTACCAGGGACATTTCTAATGATTTTTCAATTTCTGCTGGGACACCAAATTTGTAGCGGCAAATGCCGCGTTGATGCAGCAGGGAGATTTATATTTGGACGGCGTAAGCCGCTTCGTCCCTTTAATTTGAGCGGCATATGTCGCTTTGCCCGCGAATATGTTAACTAAATAAACAGTAATATGAAAAAACACCGAAGCGGGTGAATATTTGATTTTAATTTACTATTTTTTAAAAGAATAAGTTATCATACATGGTCAATAACCTTGAGTGTCTTAGTTCCCTGCATTTTCTTCTGTAATACTGTAATGTTTTTCTTATTTATTTAAATAGTTTTTATTTGTGGGATAAAATTATACACACTATGGCTAGTTACTATCTATTGATTTATTTATTAAACTTAATTTATATACACACTCGGTATAATAGTTCTAATTTAGTGCTAGAAAGGGAATACTATATTGAATTAGTTACATATGGAAAGAGAACAGAAAGTAAGTACATTAGCGAAATTTTCACTTCGTATCAACATGAGTTGCCAACAGTATTCAATTACTGATCGGTAAAAAGGGGTAAAAGAACCAAATTCAATTAAGGACGTTCGATACATACTAATATTAATGCTGAGTATTAGGTTGTCATTAAAAAAAAAGTAAATTATAATAAAAAATCGACTTTAAATTCAATTAATACCGCCAAATAACAGAGTTGATTCTTTTGAGTGGCCCACATTTTATCCGTAAATTGATTACTTCATTCTAAAACAATGGTAGCAGCAGCTAATAAATTCAACATTAGTGCCGTCATGTTTGTGTTCTTAAATTGAGTTAAATCAACTATATAATTCAATTAATTCCATCAAATGTATGTTGCGAAAACCAACACAACCCTCTATTGAGTACGCTATTATAGTGTTGCTATTAAATAATATCAAGAATTAATAATTAACTTTTGGTGCCAATGTTTTTATGGTGTATAAAGTGAGCTCAACCATTTAAGCACAATCCATTCGAAAGGTTTCTATAATTGCACTTATATTTTTAGTTTTTTCAATCATCATCCGATTTCAGTAAAACCCTCGTTTAAACCATTACTGTTATTATGTGCAAATTACGTGCAACTTATGTGTGCTAATCACGATTTTTGTCCGCTTCTATTATTTATTAAAAGTTGTGCTACCTTAAATTCAAGCTGGCACATTTTTTTTTATTATGAAACCATTGCTGTTATTTCGTGCAAATTATGTGCAGCCGATTTTTGTCCGCTTATTTATTTCTTATTAAAAGTTGTATTACTTTAAACTCAAGTAAGCACAACTCTTTTAATTTTCATCCAATTGCAAAAAAAATATTGGTATTATTTTGTGCAAATTATGTGCAATTAATGTGCACTAATCACGATTTTTGTCCACTTTTTTTATTGAAAGTTGTGGTACTTAAAAAAGAGTAAGCTCAACTCTTTTGATTTTCATCCTATTGCAATAAAAATATTGGTATTATTTTGTGCAAATTATGTGCAATTAATGTGCACTAATCACTATTTTTGCCCATTTTTTTTTATTAAAAATTGTGGTACTTAAAAAAGTAAGCTCAACTCTTAATTTTCATCCTCTTGCAATAAAAATATTGGTATTATTTTGTGCAAATTATGTGCAATTAATGTGCACTAATCATTATTTTTGCCCATTTTTTTAAATTGAAAGTTGTGGTACTTATAAAAAAGTAAGCTCAGCTCTTTTAATTTTCATCCGATTGCAATAAAAATATTGGTATTATTATGTGCAAATTATGTGCAATTAATGTGCACTAATCATTATTTTTGCCCATTTTTTTTAATTGAAAGTTGTGGTACTTATAAAAAAGTAAGCTCAGCTCTTTTAATTTTCATCCGATTGCAATAAAAATATTGGTATTATTATGTGCAAATTATGTGCAATTAATGTGCACTAATCACGATTTTTGTCAATTTTTTTAAATTAAAAGTTGTGGAACTTAAAAAAAGTAAACTCAACTCTTTTAATTTCATGCAATAAAAATGTTGGTATCATTTTGTGCAAATTATGTGCAATTCTTGTAATTGAAAGGTTTCATCATTTATTTTTTGATGTGCAATTCTTGCCATTGCAAGGTTTATTTATTTAAGTTTTTTGTTTATTTCTTATTTTGTAATCGCCAAGCTGTTTGATAATCTTGCAACTCGGCACTGAGCAAGGTGATGGGCATGGTGGAAATAGCTAGGGAGGGCAGCTGAAGGAAGAAGAAATTGTCCCTACTCGTGTTCTTCGACGTCGGGAACGTGTTCAACAGTGTCAGCAAACGGGCAGTGTTGAGCGCGTCGCTTTGCTTGGAGTGGAGCAGGGGTTGGTTAACCTGGTGGAGGACTACCTGACGAGGCGTGTGATTGTAGACTCCAGAAGGAGGAGGTATAAGACGGAGGCTGGAGTGCCTCAGGGATCGGTTCTTGGACCGACGCTCTGAAAGTGTGTGTTTGATGAGGTTTGTGGGATAGTATGTGAAGAGGGATGTGAGATTACGGTGTATGCGGACGATGTGTGTCTGGTAAGTACGGCAAAGGGAGAGGCGCAGATAGAAGGAAAGGCGGAGAGAATGTGTAGGAAGATTGTGGGGATTGGAAGTGGCGGAAGATAAGACGGTGGGGTTGCTAGTGAAGGGACAAAGCAGGACGAGGGAAGTGGGGGGTGATGATTAAGGGAAGGAGAATTCGTATGGAGGAGTCTGTGAAATACCTAGGAGTGTGATTGGATAGTCATTTATCCTTCAAAACTCATGTGTTAAAGGCGGCAGAGAAGGGTAAAGCGAGGGCAGCATGGCTTGGGAAATTGATGTGAAATGTGAAAGGGCCGGGAGAGTGGGGGAGGAGGGTAATTGGTAGGACGGTAGAGCAGAGTATGCTGTACGGTGCGGAGGTGTGGGGTGAAAGAGCGGGGTGAATGCGAGGGTGCAGAGAGGGATACTGCTGAGGGTGGTGCAGGGGTACAGGACAGTGGGTAGACTGGCAGCAGCGGTGCTGGCAAGATCCTACCCATTGGACGTGATGGCTAGAGCTAGAAACAAACGCTGGATGGGTGCGACCAGAGAGGAAGTACAGGAATGGATGGAGGAGAAAATGGAGAGAAGGTGGGAGGAGTATGAGGGCGCGCTAAAAAGAGCGATTGGGAATAGGAGAGATTGGATGGACCGGAAATTCGGGGAGGTGAACTACTTCTTGACACAGGTGTTCACTGGATATGGGTCGAGAGTAGGGTACCTCCACAAGATTGGGAAAAGAAAGACTGGAGTGTGCGAGAGGTGTGAAGTAGAGGATGATGTGGGGCATGTGTTTAGATGCTGGAGGAACGAGGAAGTGTTGAAGAAGTTGGAGAAGAAACTAGGGGAGGCGGTGTACTGGGAGAACATGGTGGAGATAATGTTGAGTGGGGAGGAGGAATGGATGGAGGTGAGTGGAGTAATAGAGAGCATGGTTAGGGGGAGAGAAGGACTCGATGTGACATGAGAGGTAGGAGTGATAATAGGGAGAAGACGACGGTGTGAGCGGAGAGTGTGCGAGGGACCGCTGCCCGTCTCGAAGTATGCTAGAGTAGTGATTCCGAGGCGGGGGTAACGGCGAGTTTGAGGTGGGTTTGGTTGGTAGGCATCCCCTTGGGGATGAGTCCAACAGTTTTTGAGTTTGAGATTGAGATGAGTTTCCCATCTCGGCCCGAAAAAAAAAGCTGTTTGATAAACTAACAGGATTATTTTCACATTGATTTAAAAACATAATTTTAATTATATTCTTGATCATTGACCTCAAAAACCCATGCAATTCAATTTTTATTAAAATACGACGTAGATTACACGTTTTGCCCTTTCATCTCTTATATTTACCAACACAATAACAACTGCATTTACTCAATTATTTAAAGTATTTTTTTCAAAAATCATTACTCAAACCATTTTTTACCCATTTTTGCCCTTTATGAACTAAATTAGAGGAAAGCAATTATTAAAATTTTATTACAAATGGACTAGACCTCCTTACGAGCAATTCCCAATTTTCAAAATGAAAATCGATGCATAAAGGTATAGGTTACTCAGGTCTATATTAAAATGGTTGTGTTCACTTTATCCATCTATTCTCAACGAATAATAATTTCATAATAGATTCACGAAGGTCATTTATAATAATAGTAATAGTAATCATGTAAACAATGATGACAGTATAAAACGATGACTGGATTGTTGGCATTAAAAGTGCAATTAACTTTAAAAAAAGTTGAGCTAAAACTTTTATGTAGGTAATCAAAAATGTTCGGCTGCAAACTGAAAAGGACTTCATATACGCGACGAAAAATTTAATAAAAATTCTTTATCGCAGTTCGGAAACAGTTTTTAACGAATAAAACTTGAAAATTGGGTGAAAATTTATAAAATGACGAGGGACGAACCGACGGCAGAAATTTAAAAATGCTTGAATTCCTTTATTTGTTAGATCATTTGATTTCAAAGACAAATGATTTTTAGGAGGGAAGTGGATGTGGTGTGTGGATCTGAGGTAAATGCTAGATATGTGGGAAAGCAGGGATGGATTATGGTCGATACAGGAGAGGCAGGAATAAGAGTGGTGGGAGATGGACTGAGGGAGGATGAAGTGAGGAAAGGAAACGGATGGGTGGTAGTGCGAATGGGAGACATGGTGGTGTACAGTGTCATCCTGGAAAAATATGAGAGGAGCATGAGAGGATTGGAGGACGATCTGAGGGTGTCAAAAGGGAAAAGGAGAATCATTAGGAGAATGGTGACAGGGGACTTCCTTGCTAAGAATACTGTATGGGGGGTTAGAAAACGGACAGGAGAGGGGAGATTCTGGAGGAAGTGTTGACATCCAACGGGCTGGCGGTGCTGAATGATGGTCTACTGCCCACCTTCGTGAGGGGTGATGGTGGTTCGTCATTCATTGATATAACAGCATGTGATGAATGGCTGAGGGAAAGAGTGTTTAGTTGGAGGGTGCTGGAGGATGAGGAAAGCTTGAGCTTACATAGGTATGTGGAGACGGATATAAGGAAAGGGAGAAAGGAACTATTGGAAGAGTGGGGAAGGAGGTGGACGAAGGCCGAGGCAGAGAGTATGAGGAAGAAAGTAAGGGAGGAGATAGAAAGTGGACTTGGACATGATGTAGATGAATTGTACAATGTGATACAGGGCAGTAAAAGAGAGGGAAAGAGGGGCAATAGGCATGACTGGAGGGCTAAATACTGGTGGAATGAGGAAATAGAGGAGCTGTGGAGGGAGTGTAAGAAGCGGACCTATAATGTTTTTTAAATTAATAAAACTACATTGGAATGATGTTATATTGATCTATAGGAAGCTGTAAAGCTGATTGTGAATTATTTTGATTAAAATGTAAGTACGTTTCTCCTAACAAATTTTTTCCGATTCAATATTATTAGAAATGAGAAAAACAAACTCCAGATGCAGCAACAAGGTTACTGTGTTTGCGTTTGTAGGTAAATATAACATTGTACAACAAGGACACAGACAGGATTATATAGCGAATGAGATGTAAAGAAGAATTGGGTTAAGGACAACTTTTCTCCTGAGCGTATTTCATCGTCATGGAAAACAGTGATAATATTATGCAGATTCTTTGAAAATTATACACTTAGTGTTTACCTAGTTATTGAAAAACAAAATATGCAAAAAATTAATAGATTAGAAGGTTGTCAATGACGTTTTGCGTTAAGAGTAATATTTAGTTGTGAGACGTTTTATTTAAAAAGAGATATTTTAAACCAATTGATGGCAAACGCCTCCCCATATCTTTTATAATTTATTAGATTCTCACGATACATCATCCTGAACTGACGTTTCAAATGGTCTCCAAAATGCCATACTAATTAATTACTAATAAATTATATTTATAAAACTTACTGGTCGTTCAGCAAATAGTTATACTAAAAACAAACCTATTTGAAATATACTACTGTTCTACCCATCTAAACATAAAAAAGTCACGGCGCCACTGGTTGTAAATTATTTTAACGACACAGTGGACCGCTAATTTCTCTCGAGTGAGAAAGTTGCGGCACGAGACGAAGTCGCAATTCTCACGAGTGAGAAATTAGCACTTGCGCACGTGTTCCACACTATATTTTCCCTATTACCACCATCCAAAACAGCCAACATCCAGAAATCAAACAAACGACTGTGTTGCACACGGTACTTTTTTATGAACACTTTTTCTAACATGACATAGCTTATGATGGTGAAAATATACACCATCAGTACATTTTCAGAGATAGACTTCGTTTTTTGTTGACTCCTCCATTCCATGAAATTTCTGTAAGCAGCTTCAAATTTTCCTCTGTTCTTTAATTTTCGGGAATGTATTTTCAAAATCAGAAACATCAGAATCCATTATAAAAATCACTGGCACGGAAAATAAAGGAAAACTGTTAAAACTATAATAAGTATAATGCGGCTAAGATGGCGCCTTCAGCTCGACAGTTTGACAATAAATAAATAAGCAGCAGTTGCCTAGCAACGAATTAGAAGTCGGACTGTTTTGCGGGTTTAAGGAGTTCACAAACCATGGAGGTTGCGGTGGTGATCGCGGTAGCGGTCACGTTTTGTACCGCAGCGACACTAGAAGCGATCAAAATCTTCTCAAACTAACGCGGTGGCGATCGTGAAACGGTACCAAGGGTGTGTGGCGGTACCAAGAGTTTTATAATTTTAAAAAGGAAACAGAAAGAAGCCTTGCTTTTGGCAGCATTTTGTGAAGATGAGAAGCAGAATAGGTAGTAGGTATAGTTCGCTTTATTTCCGAATGACAATTGAAAGTTTTGATGAAATTCTAGTTCTTATTAGGGATGATATTCAAAAACAGCATTCTAATTTTAGAGAACCGATTTCACCAACTGTACGTCTAGCAGTTACATTAAGGTAAATTCAATGAATAATTAAATAATTAATAATACTTAACGTTTATTCTAAGAATACAAAAATAAGAAGAAAGAAAATATTATTAACTACAATTGTGTCTGAGAGAATTCCTCACACCAGGTAGTAGCAGTAGAGTGTTCCGAGTGCGAGATCGAATTTTCATTGGAATATTCTGGTGAAAAAGCTGGATGAGAATTTGATTGCGGTGACAAATGGGGAAACTTTGTTCGCTCTACTTTCTACCACTCACTGCGCTAACAACGTTTAATCATATATAAACAACGATTATCGCCGCCACTAGTTGCAGCCTGTCATATCCTACCGCCACCGCTCAGTTATCGCTAACTGAACGCAACACAAGCCACGACTTAGACCGTCTCTACAGGGTGTCCAGAAACTCTCCTGCCAAACGGAAACTACAGTTACTAGAGGTGATTTTAAGTCGATTTAGCTCAAATTACCTTAATCCGAAAATGCTTCCTAAGGGAGCTACGGCCCTTTGAAGAAGACGTCCTCATATGAGTTTTCTTCAAATTATTCAAAAATACCGTTACTTAAAATATTCAAACTTGGTATAATCAATAAACAGTCACAAACCAGTCGTTCGCTGTAAAAAATTTTTTTCAGATCCATCACAAGCGTGTCAGTCGGGGGGACCAACAGGTATTTTTATTTAAAAAAATTTATTTTCAAGTTTTTTATGTATCCGACACCGAATTTGGAAAATTCAAGATAATTTTTATAAAAAATGTTCTCAAATTCCGTCTCTGATAAACGTAGATTCATCGCAAAATAAAATATTGGAAAATAAATTAGGATCCTGATTTTTTTTTGTTCCGCAACTAGTTTGAAAAATCTATGCGGGCAGGGAAATCACCATCTACCATGGCATGAACTTTTTGAAAATGGAAAGGATGAAGGTTTTCTTTATGAATAATATTCCATATGGAAGACTTGGAAATGCCAGGATACATAGCAGCGAGTCTTCTTCTGGTGCTAACCTCAGGATTATTTTCGATTTCAATCAAAATATCGTCTTCGTATTCCATTGTCATATCAGGTCGTCTACCAGTTTCAGTATTAGGTACTACTAAGCCACTTTCTCTTAATCTTTGGTGTACGGCTACAAATGTTGCGCGAGCAGGATGCCTTTTGTTTGGAAATTTTTCCGCATATCTTCGCTCTGCTGCACGAGCGTTACATTGTACTTCCCCATAAACTAAATGCATATCAGCATATTCTTCATTCCAAAAATAAACCATTTTGATCAAATTAACTATTATTTTTTACCCTCCACACACAATAACAATAATAACTGTTTAGAATCAAAATAATTTGACACATTGTCAGTAACCTCTAGTAAGTGTAGTTTCCGTTTGGCAGGAGAGTTTCTGGACACCCTGTATATGTGCACCCGTATGTATATCCGTGAGTTGTTTTGATCGCAATCGTTTCCGCTACCGCGATCGCGATCGCCACCGCGTTGGATTGTGAACTCCTACAACAGATAAGCAGAATGACAATTTTCTGTAGGTATTTATTTTGGGTATGCCTAATATCACTTTGGCTATGCCTTACGCCACTTTTCCCACAACTTGTGATGCTATGAGAAATTGTTAATTTTGCGTATTATAACGAATGTGCAAAATAGTGTTTTGAATGGTGGTCATAGGAAAAAGTATTTTTAATTGTCTCTAGAACTGTTGATATAGCGTAACCATTTTCATAATCATAATGTATAAAATATGTAAGTCTACAAACTATTACTGAGTAGAAAGTGAAACACAATAATAATAAATCAACTTTGCTAAATGAATAAGCATTTGCGCTGAAAACGCGAAAATTAGCTACTCTTGAGCTTTTAACAATAAAATCAATATCACCAAATAAAATAAAAAAATAAAGAATTTTAACAAAATTTTATTGAGTAGAAAAGTGAAAACTATGTGAAAAAATCAAAATAAAATTGACTACCACATTTCTTTCATACAATGCTGCTATATGCAAATGTTTACACATCAAATTTTTAATAGCATAGGTACTCTTTGCAGTCACACTTGTATTTTTGCATACATATTTCACACACATGACATAAATCAGTTAAATAATCACACAAATCAAAATTTCTATATGAAACTGTATAAAAATGATTCCCTAAATTATCCAAATTCAACTTTTTCCACACTTTCAATTAAATTTATGTATTGTTGCAAACTGGACATTGCATTTTTTTTATTTTTTTGGGTCCTAAAATAAAAAGTCAATTTTAAAAAAGTAATTAACACTATCTATACAGGGTTAGTATAAAGCATGGAACCCCCTAAGTATCTCCTCAACGGTTCAATATTTTTAAATGAAATTGCTCATCCCCTTCTAAGAAGATCCAAGGAATTCAAAAATGCTATCAAATTTAATGTACCATTTCAGGTACATTCGTTCGGCACTTGCAGCAATAAGTTTCATATGCGTAACTCTAAGTCATTTAAATTTGTGTGTCTACTTCTGTATACTTTATTTTTTAGATAACCCCACCGGAAAAAATCGAGAGGAGTTAGATCAGGACTACGAGGTGGCCATTCGATAGCACCCCTACGCCCTATCCATCGACCTGGAAAACTTGATCTAAATACTGGCGCACTATTCTAGAATAATGTGCAGGTTCACCGTCTTGCTGAAACCATATGTCTTTAGCAGGAATTAGTGGGTTATTAGGATTAGGATAATGTCTTGCAATAGCGGGTACAATATTATTTGTTAATAAATCCAAATACCGATGTCCAGTCAGATTACCTTCAATGAAGAAAGGTCCAAAAATATTATCGTCTATCATTCCTGTCGTCACATTTATTTTTTGCGGATACTGCGTATGTACTTGCCTCATCCAACGGGGATAATTTCTAGACCAGATACGATACTTATGTCTATTCACTTTATCACTTAAGCGAAATCTTGCTTCATCTGAGAAAACAATTTTTTTGATAAAGTTTGGGTTTGCTGTTTGTCTGTTCTGAATGTTTTCGCAAAATTCTGTTCTGCGATCTGGATCAGCTTCAGTTAAGTGACAGAAGTGAAATTTATATGGTTTCAATTTCTCGGATTTCATTATGTTCATGACGGAAGTCTGGCTTATGTCAAAGTCAAGAGCTAACTGGGTGGTAGTTGACGTTTGTGGATTTTCTTCAAGTGATAGTAACACATCCAACTTTACATTGTCATTTGTCGCGGATTTTGGTCTTCCTGACTTGGGTTCATTTACTACGTGATGTGTTCGTAAATAACGCCTTACAATTTTCACAACTGCTGATTTTGTGATTTGGTGACCTGGATTAACTTCATTGAATAGGTTTAAAACTTCCTTATAAGAACGCTTGTCTCCATATCCTCGCATAATTAAAATTTCGATACGTTTTCCTTCACTTAGATACACCATAATAGAAAAAACGATAGTAACAAATAACACAGAGAAATATTATTTCACACCTTGTACTACACTAATAGGTAGATTACTCAATAATTAATTTATTTGACAATTAAAGGTTTGACATTTCATCTAAGTCAAAAACGATAAATTATTGATTAAAGCCTCAATTATTCAATAAAAATATGAATGGAAAGTTTTACTGTTTGCAGATTTTCACAAAGAATTCAAAAAAGTAAAAATATACAGGGTGTTCTGTTTAAAATAACAAAGATGATATGCATTTCCGGTTTAACCGGAAATGGTACATTAAATTTGATAGCATTTTTAAATTCCTTGGATCTTCTTAGAATGGGATGAGCAATTTCATTTAAAAATTTTAAACCGTTTAGGAGATACTTAGGGGGTTCCATACTTTATACTAACCCTGTATATAATCACATATTCACATACTTCTCCATTATTGAAACTTCGCAAATTCACAGTTACACTTTTAATTATACAATAGTCAGTTTACAAATTTAATTAAAATTCAAGAATATTTCTTTATAAATTACAAATTTCGTCGTGGTAAAAAATCGTTTAAATTTTCCAGACAATCTCAAGAAATTGTCATGTGCAGTTAAGCGCTAAAAACGTTTCAACAGAACAGTAGAAGCTTTACGTGCACTTTACAATATAACGCTTTGCAATATAACGCATGCGGATTTATCGATGTTCAGCCGTGAGAATTAATGTCTCCTACCGACTTGGTTGGTGCAAATGCTAAATAATTTTATTGCGTCACTTTAGTTCTTCATTTGTTTTAGCAACCATGTTGCCGGCTCTTCAAAATTTTCTCAAGTATAGTGATATACATAAAGTTGTTTGAATTTTCTCCAGCAATTTTAAACGCACTAGTTTTCTAAGAACGTCACGAACTAATAGTCTACTGAAGTAAGGAAAACATTTGTATAGTGAGCTTAGAAATTTTAGAAAATATATCCTGACAACTTTTTTTAGAAAAAGTATTTTAACTAATGAAAGAGAAAAATAGATATAAGAACCAAATGATATAATATTATTTAAAACAAAATACTAATTAAGAACAAACCTTTTACTTAATTGAGAAGGTCATAGTGGATTGGTCGAGGCTCTACAATGTGCGCATAGTCGGGCTTACCTGCAACAAAGAAAATATGCGTGAGTGTCCGTCTTCATTAACTCTACTGATTAGTTAAATAATTATTCGATCAATCACCGACCACAAAGGGATTTAACTAGCATTGTGTTCTATCACTAATTTATCTACCAACGAGGCCTAGCACCTAGGAGTTTTACTTTATGGTACATGGAGGAGATTAAACGCGCCACCATGACCCCTTCTAGGACTACCCTCTATCGTAAAGGGATTAAGCTCGCATTACGCTACACATTCTACTAGTACTGAGTGGTGCAATGAACATGAATGGCTGACTAGCGACATGCTCACTCCAGCTACTAGAGCCTTGACCTATGGTCGAATCTGAGTAGTGCAGTCGACAAAAGGGATTAAACACGCATTTGCCAGCTCCAGATACATTTGTCAGGTGAGAACGAATTATTATTCAATCATTATCAAAGCTCAGATATTTTATATTCAAATGATTCAACAGGTAAATATCAATCAATAATTACGGCATTAATATAGACATAAAACAATAAAGAAAGAACACTCAGTGGAAAAGCTCACCTGAATATCTTTCAGTTTAATCACCCACAAATTCAAAATCTCTAGCACTAACAATAATTTCTCGGAACTAACCACTATTTTGAAACACAGTCAATTAGAGAAAGCCTCGATACATTTTTACTCAACCTGAGACCTTTTATAAAAGCCCAAAATTCATAATGATTCGTAAATCAACTCGTTTCCTTGATGAGAAATATGAAAATGTCTGGGGTAGGTACGTGACAATTAAGATAAACAGTCGGACTCGTGTGCTTAATAATTTTTTGGTTCGCCTTTTTTTAAGAGTATCGATAAATACATTTTAACAATTTTTGTAAATTACTTACACTACGACATTTAAAAACGTAAATCTAAATTAAATTAATCTGAAAGTTGAATGTTATTCAAACAAAACTCAACAACAACATTGTTTTATTTTATTAAATGTACAGCAGATTTTCCAGCGCTGCAGTTTTATCGTTATGACACGTGTCATACTAAATTTAAATTCGTCTAGTTTAAACTGATTTTCTCTTGTTTAAAATACCTGAACAAACCGTATATTCACTTTATATTTCGGGAGTTAAATATTATAGACAATTCCATTTTATTTGTAAACCTGAGAATATTTTTATAGCTCGATACTAGACTTGATATGCGATATTCCATTGACAACGTTCCACCTAGAGAGCTCTCGTCAATTGATTCATTTTTATATAAGACATGGGCTTAGTTACTGAGATACAGGTAAAATTTTAAGTACAAATATGAATTTGTCATAAAACTGCTTCATATTATTAAATTCGGTAAATATAATACTCCTTACAAGATGAATTTTTTAGCGTAGAGTGATTTTGAGGAAAATTGCTCAGAGGCGTGTTACAAGGGTTGGTGGACAGCTTTACCTCCTTATTTTTGATACCACTAGAGCAATATTTTTTTTCCCATTTAACTGTTCATTTTCAGTTAAAAAAGTAAACATCTTCAATGTAGCTAAGATGAACGGTGTTGCAGGAATTTGAATTTAAGCAACAACACTTAACACGTTAAGCGCCACCACGTTAAAAAAATAATCCCTGGGGGCCACTGGGTAAACTTAGTGAAAATGTATGAAAAAGGCTCTTTTTAACTGTTTTTATAGAATTTATGTATTAAATATTGTTTTCTTTCATAAAAAAGTTCTTGTATTCAAATGGATACAGGCGGCCCATTTTCATGAATTAACGTTTTTGGCCACTTTTATCGATGTGCGTTAGAAACAAGAAAAGGAGATGTTCTGCTTGCTACGAAAGACTAAAAAACAGTCATGATTGGAAATATGCCCAAGTTAAATCTTCACAAACTCACCACATATGTAGTACTTGTGAAAAATTTTATTGTTTGAAATGTTTTTTTATTACCCAAAAATCAGAATTAATTCAATAAATATCAGTTACTATAAATTTTATTTGTAAAAGCACTTAGAAAAAATATTGTGTTTTGTATTTCAAATATAATGTATATTTTTTTCAAAAATTATTATTTTATTATCCCCAAAAAAAATTCTGTGGCCAAAACCAAATTTTGGACCAACGGGCCATCCTTTATAAGTCCCCTATACATTTAATCGAACACGTTGCATCTGTTTGAATTCAGCCAGCCTAAAGTAAAAGTAGTCCTTTGCATCCATTTGGATACAGGTGGCCCAAATGATCAAGGTTACTTGTATCCAAAAGGATACAAATGGCGCTTAACGTGTTAATTTACAAATTATGATTTGTAGTGCAATTTGCGTCGAAAAGGGCATATTTCTGAGACTAGTTGCTGGAATTTAATGAAAAAAAATTCCAATGTCTCAAAAGCTATAATAATTAAATAGTATTCCACTGACAGAATTTAAACAATATATCTAAAAATAATTTTCTTTTATGACAAATTTTTTTTAAATTTCAAACTTCTAACATATAACCGATATCACATCTACCCATAAGCGTAAGACACTATATTAATGATATCTAATTATGATGCACGAACCTTATCCATTATTTTTCCTTGACCAAGTCTTATTTCGTTTTTGTAAAATTTGTGCCATCTCTTGATCCCATTTTTTTCTCGGTTTCTCTATCCCTCTTTTCTGATGTACTCTCACATCCGTTTCACTTGTGTTCGGGATCCATCCGATTTATATGGGAAATCATTTCATTTGCTTGTTTTCGTCAACATTCAAGTATTAGATCTACTTCTAACTCTTGTCTGATGTGGTCGTTCCTTATCCTGACTAGACGAGTGACTACTTTGACGGGTCTTAGCTATTTCATATCTGCTGCCGGTATTCTCATTTATATAGTTTCTTTCACCTCCATATATCGTGTTGATATGAAGATTGGTGTCGGTGTGTCGGTTTCGGTACCACATAATTACTGCTGAGACTGACAATAATTATTAATCAAGACCACAACCTCACCTTATTTACTTATGTTTGTTCATGTCATCCCTATCTCTGCGTTCAACTAGCAATTAAATTCAAATTTACATAAATGCGCCACTTCATCCTACGACTCGAGCCATGTATGTCTTACCGCTTTGCGGGAGGCAGCTGAAGAAGAGTTATGGGCAAAACCTGGGGAATGCGACCTGAGGTGGTTCTCTGGCTTTATACAAATGTGATAAGGCCAACGATCACCTATGGAACAATAGTCTGGTGGAGGAGGATAGAAGCCCTATTTGGTATTATCGGGGCAATGAACAGCACGGGGACGGCATCAATGGAACCCTTTATAGGACTTCCTCCTTTCGAACTTTTTGTAAGGGAGGGTGCATGATGGCAATTCTTAGGCTGAAATCGGAAGACTTATGGTCTCCGAACAATGTTCGTGAAGGACACACTGATACAACTGGGACAATACTAGATGAACAGACAGGCTATGCTTAAAGCTATCAGTAATCCAACAATTAGGTCTAGACTAGTAAAAAAGCAAAGAATCCCTTAACAGGCTGATAAAAGACAACAAAGTGTCTATAATATGGGTGCCGGCACATGGTAATGAAATGGCGGACCAGTTAGCTAAAGAAGGCTCTAAAGGAGACTTCATAGGTCCGGAACGTTTTGTGAAATCACAAAAGATTGCATAAGAGGGGAAATCTGGAACTGGCTAGATAGGGAACACCAACTCAAATGGAGATGTACACAAGGGCACCTCCATACAAAGAGTTTACTGAACAAGTTAGACAAGGAGCTCTCAACCAGCTATTGAAACTGGGTAAGATAAGATAAGATAAATATGGGGCTTAAGTGCTTCTGAGAGCCTCTCCACTACGACCTTTGCAGATCTATTGTGTATGCCCTCCTGTTATTATAGAGTTCCTTGTCTAAACCCGTCCTTATTACTAGACGGATGGCATACCTCAGGTCCTCCATATATTGCGAGGGTTGTGGTTTTTCCTCCCCTATCACCTCCCTCCCCTCAGCCTAGTCAGGCCTTCACAGTAGCACAGTATGTGTACTGGGGTTTCCTCATCTTCTTGGCAAAACCTACATATGGTTGTTTCTGCCAATCCGATGTTGTTCATGTGTTTGTTAAGTCTACAATGCCCTGTAAGGAGCCCAACCAGGATCCTGATTGTTTTCCTATTCTGACTCAGTAGATACTCCGTGAATTTTGGCGAGGGTTCCTTGATGAACTCTTTGGCCTGCCTCATTTTTGGCGCCTTGTTCCACCAATCTCGAGACTGATTTTTTATCCAAGTGCTGCTATTCTATATATCTTTTCCTCAAACTCTTGCCTTTTAATAGCTCCCCTGCACAGTGCTGTATTGCTGCAACTTCTGCCTGGAATATCTTCATATGTTTACCCAAGCTCAGTGAGACTCTTATCTTTGGCTTGGCTATATACAGGGTGTTTCATAGTTAAACCACCATAGGTTAACTGCAAGTAGAGGACACTTTGGTGGTTCCAAATAGCCTTGGTTAATTGGTCTAACATAATTGTTAACAGAGATACAGGGTGTTTTATTCATTTAGTCCAATGCTTTTGAAGGCCATATTTTTAGAACCACCCTATATATTTCTTCCATTTTTGGTAAGGATATATTGCATTGATAACACAATAAGATAGTGTAATAAAAATAATTATAATCCAGGTCTGGTTTGAGAAAAATTTGCAAAATTCGATAATCTCCAAAACAACACCCTGTATATCAGAATTTTTAAAATCCAGTAGATTATTCGAAGAGAACAGAAAAAATAGAGCGGCACCAAAATATTTTTCGAAGTGCACATCCCGTTTTACTGCTTAACTTTTAATGTCAAAGTTATTTAAATGTATCATTGACATTTTCGTACGTAATAACTTTACAACCACCCTATAGATTTCTTTCATTTTTTGGTAGGTGTAAGTTACATAAGCATCAGAATCTTGTCATCTAACAAAAACAGTTATAATCCAGGTTCGGGTTAAGAAAAAAAATATTTTATCAAGATTTTTATAAATCAATAGTTTATTCCAAAAGGACAGAAAAAATTGAGTTACACGGAAATGTTTTTCGAAGTGGACACTTACTAAAATATTCAAGTCAAAATCATTAACAATCATCAAGTAGGTCTAATATTCTAAAGGAACAGAAAAATTATCAAATAGGCGTAAACTGTTGAAGTACGGAAAACTTTGGCAGTTCGTTTTGTTATTGGTAGTTAATCGTTTGTTGTTAGTAAATGTCGCACGAAATAATTTAGATCATTTTGAATAATAATTAATTATGCCTCATAAATTTACAAATGTAGAATATGCAGACATACTATTTGTGTATGGCTTTTGTAACGGAAATGGTAGAGAAGCAGTAAGGGAATATGAAAGACGCTTTCCTAATCGTCGCACTCCTCATTACCAGACATTTTCGAGAGTATTTGATTACAGTCGGCAACATGGTAGATTTCCTACAGCGACAACCAATGATTATGGTGAAAGACAACACTTGAATGTTGAAGATGATATACTAGGTAAAGTAAAGATATTAAATTTTATTTAATAGATATTAAGAGTCGATTAAAAATTTCCCTTTTGTTCATTACATTAATATGTTATACTAAATTAGTCTCCTCCAGTGCCATAATTTCATTTTGTTCCAGATATGGTTGACAATAACCCAACAATCAGTACAAGAAGGATTGGCCACGCATTAAATGTACCCCATACTACCGCTTGGAGGAGATTAAAAAATTCAGCTTTAACCCTTATCATGTTCAACAGGTTCAAAGACTAGAACCACGTGATTTGGAACCGCGATTAGACTTTAGTCGGTGGATACTTAGAAGGAGAAGAATAGTTAGCAGGTGCCTATTCACTGATGAGGCCACATTTACAAGGGATGGGGTTTACAATCTACGAAATTCCCATGTTTGGGATTATGAAAATCCTTTTGCTACAAGACAAACACATTCGCAGTATAGGTTTTCGGTTAACGTTTGGTGTGGAGTTTTAGATAATCACCTTATTGGACCATATGTCCTACCCCGTACATTAACAGGGGACGACTATTTTGCTTTTTTGCAAAATATGTTACCAGTGCTATTAGAAAATGAGGAAATTGGAGGAATGTATTTCCAGCACGATGGTGCATCGCCTCACTTTAGGGTAATTGTGCGAACTTTTCTAGACGAGAATTTTAGAAACATGTGGATAGGGAAAGGCGGGCCCAATAATTGGCCTTGCCGGTCGCCGGATTTTAACCCAGTGGACTATCATATTTGGGGATATCTGAATGCCAAAGTATACTCTACTGAGATAAACAGCTTAGAAGATCTTATTCAAAGAATTGATGATGCTTGCGAGGAAATCAGGGCAAATGCATTAATGATAAGACAAGCAACACAAAACATCTTAAAAAGAGTTCGTAAATGCATAGAACAAAATGGTGGACATTTCGAACAATTATTAAAATAATTTGACATTCCGTGTAACTCAATTTTTTCTGTTCTTTTGGAATAAACTATTGATTTATAAAAATCTTCATAAATTATTTTTTTTTCTTAACCCGAACCTGGATTATAACTGTTTTTGTTACATGATAAGATTTTGATGCTTATGTAACTTAGACCTACCAAAAATGAAATAAATCTATTCGGTGGTTCTAAAGTTATTACCTACGAAAATGTCAATGATACATTTAAATAACTTTGACATTAAAAGTTAAGCAGTAAAACGGGATGTGCACTTCGAAAAATATTTTGGTGCCGCTCTATTTTTTCTGTTCTCTTCGAATAATCTATTGGATTTTAAAAATTCTGATATACAGGGTGTTGTTTTGGAGATTATCGAATTTTGCAAATTTTTCTCCAACCAGACCTGGATTATAATTATTTTTATTACACTATCTTATTGTGTTATCAATGCAATATATCCTTACCAAAAATGAAAGAAATATATAGGGTGGTTCTAAAGTTATGGCCTTCAAAAGCATTGGACTAAATGAATAAAATACCCTGTATCTCTGTTAATAATTATGTTAGACAAATTAACCAAGGCTATTTGGAACCACCAAAGTGTCCCCTACTTGCAGTTAACCTATGGTGGTTTAACTATGAAACACCCTGTATACTTCTGCTCCTACACCTTCCTCGGGTTTTGAGCCATCTGTGTAGCAGGCCATTTCTGCATTAATTGGAGGTCCTTCCTTCCATGACTCTCTGCCTGTTATGACTGTTTTGAAGTTTTTTCCAAAAATCTATACTTGGGAATCATCTCGTCCGATGGCATCCCCATTATGGGGTTGATATCCAACTCATTGTATAGCTCGTTATACACCTTACCGTGTAGCCTACTAATGGGTGCTTGCCCTCTTGTCAGTCTATTAGTGATTGACCTGGCTTCACCTTGTATGTAGACATGGAGTGGCGGCAGGTTCAGCAAGACTTCTAGTGCGGCTGTTGGGGTTGTCCTCATGGCTCCCGTGGCTGCCAGGCAAGCTTGCCTTTGGATACCACTTAGCTTTTGGATCGCCCCAGCCTGATGACCCCCAGTTCTTTCCGCACATTCTTCTGCACAGATTGAGGGCTATCGTATCTTTTTGTAATATTGTCTGTAGGTGTTGATTCCATGTCAACTTGTGGTCAAATATGACTCCCAAGTATTTTGCCTCTTGGGCAATTGGAATTTCCACCCTATTAAGAACTGGTGACTTCAGTCCTCTCAGTACTTTCTTCTTGGTGAAAACCACTATCGTGGTTTTAAGAGGGTTTACAGTTAGTTCCTCCTCTTGGCACCATTTGTTAATTATGTTTAGGGCAGTTTGTGTCTGCTCCGAGACTGTATCTGCGAATTTGCCTTTTACAATAATCGCGAGATCATCGGCATACCCTAAGCAATACATGCCTTGCGATGTCAGCCTCTTCAGTAGTTCGTCTACTAGGATAGCCCACAAAAGTGGTGATAACACCCTTCCTTGCGGGCAATCCCTGCCTGCTATTGAAACTGGGTAAGAGACATTTGAAGACAATTACCAACGAGGTGACTGGACACTGCACCCTGAGGAAACATCTGCACAAAATGGGCAAAGAAAATGTGAACTTGATGATGAAACACCTACTCACATATTCTGATTCTGTGAGAACTTACAATTACTTAGACGGAAGCACTTTGGAGAGGAATTAATACAACCATTACAACTACTGAAAATCCCTCCAGTCAAACTAGTGGCCTTTATAGAAGACACGAAGCTTCTGGAATGGAAGTAGATAACATGGAAAATGGTAAAAATATTCAATTCAAATGCCTGGGCTGATGAGTACAACCCAAACGAATGAATGAATGAGCAGACAGCCTGTGCCATCGTTTCCACCAACAGCAGCTATTTTCTAGAATCACAATTCAATGGACACGCAAATAGCGGCACTTCCTCAGTGTAGACTAACACTCCAAGCCTACATACGGTGCTTATCAAGTTTTGTCGACAAAAATGAGGTTTCTCGCCCTATAATCAAGAAACATCCTTTTAAGACTTGACGCTTTTCTCCAACCTTCTAAACGTTAGGGTACTAGTCTCCTTGTGTATGATTCTTCGCAAACAGCAATATCTTCCTTAAAATGTTTCCCACCTTCCCCGTTATTTCGACCTTATAAATGTCGATAGCAGTACATTTCCACAGTATAGCCACTTAAATGGTTGGCCTTTGAAATATTGTATTAACCAATAAGCTAACCATTTTGAACAATTAGGCAATACATTTTAAACGTTTCCTTTATTAATAGTCCTGGACCGATTCAACGATGTGTGTCGTGTCTTAGAATGTGGTATAACAAAAACATCTTCAATAAAGCAAAGCAAAACAAAGTGAAATAGAGTAACGTTCTTCTACTTCTTACATCTGCATTGATCTACTCACTACAACCGTTATATATATTTTTTAAATTATTGATCCAACCAAAACTGCATTTGTGATCAAATTTATATTTCGTCCTGAAGGAAGAACTTGAAAATATTTCATAAAAAAACCCTTAAGTAATTTTTAATTGCACAATATAGAAACATGATGTGTAGATCTTCCACTCCTTTCTAACCAGAGTGAGACCATTCATCTCAAGTCTTGCTAGTGATCCAACCTTCTATAGAATCAGAGCACAGTTCCTATCAGTACAAAAATTTTGCATATGCCCGTATTTATAAACCACAGACTGAGCGTAACCTTGACCACAAGTTTTTGACATTCTTCGTGGAAGAAGTGTAAATAACGAATGCTTAAGGCCGTGCTCAGCTTAATCAATAATTTTTTGTCTAGTCTTTGGTCTTGCATTCTCAGTCTTGTTCTTGTTCATTTGTGTTGTCTTGGTGTTGCTAGTATATGTATGTTTTTTATCGTCACCACTTACTATTCTACCTTTCCTTTAACTCCACTAAATTTATATTGAGAAGCAGTTGAGTCCGCCTTACTCACAGGTAAGTTGGAAAAGTTAAATAAAGGGATATCAATAAAATAACAACGGATCATTGATTTCTGTATTCAGAATAACATGTTAGTTATGAATGGATTTTTCAAACAGAAAGGTATCCATAAGTTCACTAGAGAGGTAAAAAGCAGAAATGAAAAATCGATTATAGACTATGCGGTGATTGACGGGATATACGGAAGAGAAATAATGGATGTTAGGACTAAAAGGGGACCAGAAATAGGCAGCGACCACTACCTTGTAGAAATAAAACAACACAAACAACAACAGAGGACAATTCCCAGCATCCAAAGGTAAAACGCAGGAAGCGATAAAAACATATAGGCTAGCCAATAAATAAGTAGCAAGTAAATATAAAGAAGAAGTAAGCAAAATACTCCATGAAACAAAACGATCAGAGAAATAATATAGAACAGGTTTGGATTTAGTATAAAAGCGCACTAATTCAAGCTGCAAAGGATATACAGATTGCGAAAATCCCTTTCTTACGCTGCGACTTATACAAGTACGACAAGGAAAATATGAGCAGAACTACGTGAAAGAGAGAGAAGACTTGTTAGCCCAGCGATCAGTCCCCTCTACCAAAACAGTTGGGCGTGTATTCAGTCCCCTCTACCAAAAACAGTTTTGCGTGTATTCATCGCCCCACTAGTTCAACCGCTGTAGCCAGAAGCTCAGATTAATTGGTAAAAATGATATTTTTGTCACGTTATCGTTAACATTTTTTCGAGCTCATACACTTTTAGGTAAAATTAAACACCTTCATCCGGCAACAGTGTCTTTTACATAGATAAATCACATTTAAACGTATGTGATCTTTTCGCTACAAATCTTTCACACGTTGGTAGCGCACGCCGTTGTATTTGAAAAGAAAACATTTTACAATGCCCACATTAAAATACGAAACCTGCGAAAAAGTGCAAATTATAAAATGGTATTTTGGAGGTTATTCGGCTGATGCAATAGTCAATTTGTTTATTGTGGCATTTGAAAATCGCCCAATTTCTTCACGAACAACAATTTTGAACATAATTAATAATTTCGAGAAATATGGATGTGTTTCATACTGTAGAAAATGCCAAGCGCCGGAAGATCCAATCGAACGTCCGATAAACGACGAAAGGCAAACTAGAGAATTGAATGTTTGTTTAGCGGTTGAAACAGGACAACCATGTTCTTCAAGACAAATTGCTGAAGAGATCAACATGGATAAGAGACCTGTACAGAATATTTTAAAACAGAACGGGTACCATTGTTACAAGTTTCAGACAACGCAGGAAATTTTTCCCGAGGACAATATCAGACGAATGGATTTCTGTGAAGAAATGATGGAACGTCAAAACGCTGACGAGAACTTTTTAAAAAATATTTTATTTACGGATGAGTCAACCATTTCATTACATCAAAAACACAATCCATCCGTCACAAGATATTGGTCTCGGGAAAATAAACATCTAAGCATTCCAATCAGAACACAGTATCCGCAGAAGCTAAATGTTTGGACGGGTATTTTAGGTGACCACATTATAGGTTCTTTTTTTATTGAGAGGAACTTAAATTCCGCCAAATATTTAGAGTTATTACAAAATCATGTAATTCCTGCAGTTCTCCTTATACCCGATGTTGATCTCAACAGAATTTGGTTTCAACAAAATGGTTGTCCAGTCCATAATTCAAGGATAGTAATGGAATTTTTAAGGTTTACTTTCCCCGACAGAATTATTAGTACTAATGGTACAATTAAATGGCTTCCAAGATCACCTGAACTAGCTCCAAATGATTTTTTTCTTTGGGGATTTTTGAAAAGTAGCATTTATCAACATGAATTTGAAAGAGCTAATAATTTAAATGAATTGAGGGTGGAAATACAGCACATTTGTGCCACCAAATAATCTTAGAGATATGAGATCAAATCTTTATGACAGATTTGGTTATTGCCTGGCACAGCAAGGTGGTTTATTTGAGCACTTAATTCATTAAAATTATGTTTACCTTTAGAACAGATTTTTAGTTTAATTTTTTCAAGAAGTTCATATTTTATGTTTAGAATAAGTACCTACTTATTTTATTTTTTCAATTCAATTTATTAATGGAATGGATCTTTAGTTTTTTATACCCAATTACTTTATTATTTTTATCTCAAGAAAAAATGTTTTATTTTCAAGTTACAATGGCTAAAATAATATCCTATTGTAGTTAGAAATTAATTGTCAGCTTGGTCAGAAACGATCAAGTTGACAAAAATGGATTTTAAGATGTATAGGTTACGTAATAACGAGTGTATTTTTTTATTTCTTTAACAACCTCACTCCTTCCATGTTGGGAAACTACTGAACACAGTGAACCTACTCACATAGTGGGGAGTCAGTCTCTGCTGCAGCGTTGCTAGTTTAGAATGTTTGGTACTTTCTAAGTAATAAATAACTTATTTTGCATTTGACTTTTAACACCGGATAACGGTGTATTTAGTGGGTGAAAATCGAGATTGGTAATATTGACTTTTGAAAAATAAGTGAGATCAACACGAATAAGAATAAAAAAATGGAGTTCAAGAAAAAATTTGGAGAAATTACAATCTGCAATAAACAAAATCCGTACACTGCTTTCGATTTAACAATTATTGGCATTTAACATCGTTGCCGCTTGAAATGCCGTTGAAAATTTTAAAACAACGATAGACAAAAATTAGGAATAATTTTTACAGATAAGTACATTTGGCAACACAACAGTTAAAATAAATAGGAGGGGACTGAATACACGCCCAACTGTTTTGGTAGAGGGGACTGATCGCTGGGCTAACAAGTCTTCTCTCTCTTTCACGTAGTTTTGCTCATATTTTCTTTGTCGTACTTGTATAAGTCGCAGCGTAAGAAAGGGATTTTCGCAATCTGTATGTGGAGTGACAAAAATCTGCAGGAATAGACACACGAAATGGACTTCACGGTGGACAGAAGAGAAGTTGGAGAGAAAAAATTAAAATGGAAGCAATATTTACAGAAAGGTACACAAAGCTCATATAATATCTACAAGGAACAAAGGAAAAAAGTGAAAGATATAATACCGGAGGCGAAGAGGCAATGATGGGAGCAATTTGGAACAAAAATGGAAGATGACATCACACAAACCAAAAGTTGCTTTACAGAGTTTTAAAAAACGCAAGAATGGGAGGCAAACAGACTAGTATTAAGCAAATAATGGATGAAGAAAGCAAAATAATGGAAAGATGGAGGCAATATTTCCACGAATTGTTAAACCTGCAGATACAAAATGAAGAAGAATTAGAAAAACAAGGTCAATATGAACAAGAAGAAGGAGTATTATCAAATAGGGAAGTCCTGGAAGTCATAAAGGAGTTGAAAAAATGCAAATCAGCAGGTCACGATCAAATCACAACTGAAATGATGAAGAACATGGGGGAGAAAGGATTGGAGGTTTTAACACAAATTTAACAAAGTATGGAAAGAAGAAGTTGTGCCACAAGACTGGAAGACCGGTATAATAGTTCCTATACACAAAAAGCACGACAAAAGAGATTGTTCAAACTACAGAGGTATTACACTGTTAAGTACTCTCTTTAAAGCCTACGAACGCATATTAAAAAAGAAACTTACAGTGCAAACCGATAAATTATTAGAATAATCACAAAGTGGATTTAGGAAAGGGCGTAGCATCAACGACCATATTTTTATGATTAAACAAGTGACACAGAAAGCAATGGAAAGAAATTTGGAAATATACCAGGGATTCGTTGATTTAGAAAAGGCGTTCGACAGAGAGCCAAGAAATATGATTAAAGAAGCATTAAATAAAAGAAACGTAGATAAACAATTAGTGAATGGTGAATGCAATAATAAGCCTACATGACGACAATACAATATATGTAAGAACAGACAACATGGTGTCAAGGGAATTTAAAGTTAATAGTGGTCTAAGACAAGGAGGAGTATTAAGCCCATTGTTATTCAACTTAATATTGGATGATGTGATGAAAGACACAAGAGAACATACCAAAAAATTGTATATACATAGACATCTATGTGAATGCGCTTTTGCAGATGACCTTGCAATATTCGCAAAAAACGAACAGGATCTACAAAGGAATTTGGACATTTTGAATGCGAAGCTAGAAAATAAAAACCTAAAAATAAACGGAGAGAAGACAAAAGTAATGGTGACAGGAAAAAAAAATAACGAAATAAATGTAAATCTTAAAGGAACATATCTAGAACAAGTAGAAAATTTTAAATACCTAGGAGTAAACATCAATAATAAAGGGAACCATGACATGGAAATAAATACAAGAATAGAAAATGCATCAAAGGTGTACCATTGTCTTAAAAATTCGTTCATTGGAAAGAAAGAAATCTCTGTTAAAACGAAAATGACTGTATATAGAACTATATTTCTCCTATTAACTTTTGGATGCGAAAGCTGGGTACTGACGAAGAGGATGGAAAGAAAATTACAGAGTATGGAGATGAAATACTTACGGAAGGTCGCAAAAATTACAAGGAGAGACAGAATACGAAATTCAACAATAAGAGAAAACCTTAATCCAGATAATACAAGATCGACAATTAAAATGGTTTGGACATTTAACTAGATTAAGCAATAACATGCCAATAAAACAGATATGGGAGGCAAAAAGACATGAAAGCAGAACCAGGGGAAGACCAAGGAAAACATGGGACGATAACATAGAAAAAGTTTTGAAAAGCAAAGGCATATCTTTAGCGGAAGCAAGAACCAAAGCAAGAAACAAAAACACATATTATTTAACAGTGAAGATGGCGGCGGCGGCTTTAGCAGCTGCTGATACCCAATGTTCGTTTTGGTTATTAGAGTACTAAAAAAAAGTTTGATCAAATTTCTATGATATATTGTTACGAAGTCACCAACTCAAAGCCGGCCCTATCGCTCAACTATAAATTTTGGCTAATGCGCTTTCTAGAATCTTCTGGTTACGCATATGAGAAGCGTGGTAAATTCAAGAATGTTCGAGAATTGAGAAAGAATATATATACGCGAGTATTTGAGTGAGTTAAAAGTTAAACAGTTAGTTATTACAGACTTAGTTCACAAACAGTTTTCAGAAGTAATCGGACAGTGAATGAAAGAGTGAGTTTGTTTTAATTATTAAAGAACTAAAAAAAATGTATCTCAAATTACTTTAATGCGTATAGAAAATAGAAAATTTTTTGCGGAAAATAATTGCTTCTTCCGGTTCCCTAATTCAAACGGTAACGACGATCGCGTTCGGCTCAAGCTACGGCTGCCAGTTTCAGCCTCATCCTACCTTCCCATTCATACTTATCAAAGTACAATATTGGATGTTAAAAGGAGTAACCTAGTTTTCAACTTTTATTAACTGTTGAAAATAAAACTTCTCACTAACGTTTTCTTGCACAACACAAAATGTGTATTTGTCAACAAACCTATTAACTGTAGAAGTTTTTCTATAAAAAAAATTCACATTCTATTACAGAGAGATATCTATTGCTTCATTGTATTTGTTGGTTGTTTCTGATCTGATATGTGATTACATATTTTCCGGGTCAAAGTAGGTAAGCAAGCGGAAAGCAATTTAAATTTTATGTGTATGAAATGCAGTGCGCAAACAACATAATTAAGTGAAAAATATTTTCTACCTCAGATTATGCAATAGGGTGGTATTTTTCTATTGAAACTTTTTGTTAAAATTTATAGTTTTATTTACAAACTGAAATGTAGCTTATAATAATGTCAAAATGAAAGATAAGCACAATAATTATTCTAATAGTGGTTTTTTGTTAATAATACCTACGAAAGCTTATTAAGTAATCGTAATGGTGTCAAAAGATGATTTGTAGATAATAAAAATACGAATACAACGCATTTTTCAGCGAAGTGATTGGATAATTAGGAGCGAAGAAAATTCGAAAAAAACTGGAAAATTCGTCATTTTTTCAAAAATGCATATCTTCGTCGTTTTTCAAGTTATAGCGTTGAAACTTCGTAGAAAACAAATCTTTTGTATGCACTTTATGTGCGCGAAGAGCAGGAATCATGCGACAATTACTTTCACTTCGCTGAAAAATTCGTTGTATTCGTATTTTTATTATCTACAATTCGTCTTTTGACACGATTACGATTACGTTTTTTTAGTTTTAAATGTTTTTTTTATTCGGTTATTTAACGTCGGTCTATTTCTGCAACTGAGGCTAATCACCGTCGCCGAGAGCACTCTACTCCTAACCGGAAATTTTGCCGAATCCACCAGTGGTAGGGATCTTTATCGAGCCCAACATCCATGGACTCGGGTCCTCGGTTTTACGTCTCACCCTAAAGACGACATATCTACATTATACCTCGTGCTCATTGGTATAATGCCTGCGAGCTGTGATATGCTACTCACCCTAGTAGTCTAAAGTGTTTCGCTGCAGGCTGTACTGGCTCTACGACGGTGTTTCCCCAGTGGTCACCCATCCAAGTACTAACCTCGCTCGACTCTGCTTGGCTGTAATTATCGCATCAGAGGCGTTCCACTACAGAGCTGGGTCGACGCCCATGTTATTTTATTGTTAAAAAATTGAAATTATTTTTTAATAACAATGCTTAATCATTTGTAAGGAAAATATATATGATGAAAATTATTCATCAAAACTGTCTAAAAATTTAATTATCACCCGAGTTTTTCCCGGGATATCGAATTCCTTAAATTCCTCACTTTCGTGAGCAAAATCGAAAATCTATCAGGTTCACACTACTTGATGTCTTTTACATTATGGTATAGTCTGTTTTCTACAAGGATTTTTGTTAAAAACTCACAGTTTTGATGCTCTATTGCTTGGCCTATTAATACGAGTTCCAAATCTACCAATTTAGCCAATTCTTGATCATAATTTTTAAATTTTTACGAAAAACGAATTTCGTTTTTAAATGTTCGCTGCTGCCGTGATGTCATGTAACAGTTCTTAGGTCCAATAACAATATATTGCTGGTATGCTGTCTGTGAGTGGTCTGTTCAAAACTGGATAATCTGTGAAGCGGTAAATCTATCTACATCCTGTAATCAGAATACTCGGTAACGAGAACACGAGGTTCACTGCAGACAACGCCTACGATATCCCAGGGCTGGATTTTTACCCTAATTAGGTCGCATCTCTACAATATCTTCGAATGAAGACAGGTCTTTATAATATTTTAGATAGTTTGGGCGCAAAACTTATTAGTTATTATTTTCTTAAATAAATAAAAGAGGTTTAACAATCGTTATAGTGACGAGAGGCGATAGGTAACATACTTACTGGTGGTAAGTAAAGTTGATCCTCGTTTTTTTGATAACACCTTCAATCTTGGTCAATGTCCATTATTCCAATCCTCTTGATTGCTAAACGAAGCTCATTTATCGCAACCGAAGAGCTGTGACTTCCCATCAAGCATACCCTACACGTGCTCAATGGGCTTGGTATTAGGAGAGCACGCATTACTGTACGTTTGTAGCTAGTTTATTTTCAACAAACGCAATTTTTTCAAATTACAACCACTTCTGTGGTAGTTTTGAATGAAAACAAAATTCTAATTGAGATTACGGCAACGAGAAAAACAATCAAAGTTTATCGTTCTCTATTCAAAGCAAAAACGGCTCTAATGGTGCAGGAACTTGACAGGGAAAAATTGGGTTTGTAGTCCAAGGATCCCGAGCTGGATGTACCAATCATCACTTATGGAGCCATTGCGTGGAGTGGTAGCACTAGCCTATTGACGACAAGAGACAACCTCTCCAGACTAGCCTGTATATGCATTACAGGAGCAATGAGAACATGCCCGACTGTGGCCATGGAAATGATTCTCAACTTCACACCACTACATAAGGTGGTGGAAAGTGTTGCAGAAAGAACAAATTAGAGAGCGAATCATTAAAAAAACCCAACTCCTCGCTTTTTATAAATCAGAAATCCTGGAACAAGCCACAATATGGTATGCTGAAAAAGTATAACTTTTCAAAGAAATTCGATATGGAATTAAGGAACAAGTAGGAATGGGATCCAAATACCATTACCAGACTTGGAAAGAGTGCCATTCAATGGTATACAGAAGGCCCAAAAGCAATAGAAGGGACTGAAACCAAACACTCCGAAAGCTTATGAAAAACCCCAAGTATTATCAAAATGGTATAGGAATGCCTAGGGAAAATGAATTAGGCGTCACCTTACTGTGGATTCCAGAACAAACTGAACTATAAGTAAATAAATAGCAGATGAACTAGCAAAAAGAGGGGATGACACACTCCTTTGGAGGCAGGAACCATTTTGCGGTATCAGCTTGAATGTAATATTGGAAGAAATAGCGAAACGTAAATTGCATTTAGGAATTCCAAAATCCGATTTAGGTATTACATAAGTTAAAGAAATGGTTGGTGAAATCGGGCATAAAAGTTTTAACAGGTGTCCTGATTGGACACTGTCGCTTGAATAGGCAAGGTCAAAATAATGGAGCAAGAAGAATGTAGATCCTGTGGAATGGAAAAAGGAACCTTTATCCACATACTTGCGGATTGCATAGCAATTCAGAATCCTAGGGCACAACACCTAGGAGACTACAGGATAGAAGACACTTACCTAAACTAAGGCCTGCAGATATCCTAAAACTCCTCCGGGAGATGGTCTAAAGGAGCTTCTAGTCTCTTAGACTTTCCTCAGAAAGTGGAAGAAATGTGAATATCTCCCCAATATACATACATACATCATGCTCTTAAAAATGAACGTACGTAGCTATCCAGTAAGCATTCTCGTAATTAATCTGATTTCGTTCTTTAATAGAAGAAGCTTTTTAGCTTATGCAGTCGAGTACTCTATAGATTCCTTCGCCTGTTATTGTCGTGACGTATTGTGTACTTCCTCTCATTTTTGGAACTCTAGTCACTTCGACAGACCACAGGATGGTTCAGGTCCAGCCGGAGGCATTCGTGACCCTGATCTAGCTAGTTATTACCATAAATATCCTCATTTCCTGGCACTCTGTCAATGGTAATTTTGTTGCCCCTTTGCCAGTTTCTTGGGAGATTATCTGCAATCCCATGAGTATAGAGACTCGAAGCTATTGGCTTTGAGTGTTTTATCCTAGCTTAGCTGTGAGACATATTGATGTGTAATTATTAAAATATCAGCATTTTACAAAATAAATAAATGCACAAGACAAATTTAGTTTGCTAAGAAATTTATGAAAATTGGATTAAGGATAAAAAAATTCCCAAATGTTAATTTGAGTTTGTTTTTGTGATAATACTGTTACTCGCTTAACGACATAAGAATCTGCTGCTTATTTTTTTTATTACAACACCGAAACTTTCTCCGATTTACTTTCTCTCGATAAGTTTCAATGTTTGTGTGTAGAGTCAGTGACCCAATTACTAATTTGTTGATTCGGCATAAAAGTAACAGTGATTTATTTAAATAACAATAATAAGTGGGTTTTTAAATTATATCTTGTTAAAAGAGGTATAAAAGTATCTAAGATTATTTGCATATATAGACAGACAAGAAGAATGAAAACAGTCACGAGTAATACTGATAATCTCGGTGTTTGTTTTATACTTTCGCCCAATTCTAGATTTTACGAATAATTAGATATTAAATATATTTGTAGTGAACCTAGAGATCAAAAACTTCCGTTATTCCAAAATCAAAATCCGACCACCCATCGATACAGTGCTTAGAGAATTAGAAAATTTCATTCGTCCGTTTTTTTTTCAAATTTACCTGGAATTCAGGCAATGTCCGACCAGCCACATACTTTTCAGAAATTATCTAAAAAACTACTGCCAACGATCTTTTTAAAATTTATCTCATTTCAGCCCCAAGCTTAAGCTAAAATTTGAAAAAAATATTTCGGTAAAAAATCTCATCGACAATAGCAAAATACGAAAATTAGTGATTTTTGTAGGTATGTATATTTTGATTTTACCTCGAAAGATTTTTTTTTGGTTTGTTATAACCGAATAATTGAATAGTTTGTGAATCTAAAGTTGCTTTGTAAATTAGGAAATACCATTCAACAAAGTTTCACTAATCAAAATGACGCTTTGGTAACTATCAGAAACTATTCTAGTTAATTGAATAATCGCATTTAGGCTACATATAAGATACCATTTACTTTTAAATCAAATTGCTAAATTATGAAGTTTCTATAAGTTTGGATCAAACTAAGTTAATATATTTTTATCCGAATTCTAATTAGTTGAACTTTATAAAGTTTGTCTAAAATCAATTGCAGAAGTTAAAGCAGCTGTTCGTCTCCCTTGCCGACTTTTTCCTCTGAATAGGCATTTGCTTTTGCAATTGATTTTCGATAAACTTTACCTGTGGTTTCTTTGAAACCTGTAGAGTCTGCAGAAACTCTCGTGAGCTATGACCTTGAAAAGGTCTTTGCCAAACACAAGTGAAATAATGTCTGTTAAAAGTACATTTCACAACACTTTTTTAAATTAAACTAACTGTTTAGCAAAAATAAACTCCTGGCATAAATATGTAACAGCTTTGTATAATGATTCAAACCCCTCCCAAACATGGAAAAAAATTCGACAGGTCCAAGGACACTAAACTAACACCAAAATCCCCCATCTTTTTCAATGGCACTTCCAAACTATTTCTAACATCTTTGCTGAGGGGGCGTCCATAAATTACGTGAGACATTTTTTAGGATTTTTCGACTCCCCTGGTGAGATTTCGTAAGATTTTCCTTTACACCCTCCCCCCTCCCCAAATCTCACGTGAGATTTTTTAAAATGTGTTTTGGCTGTAAACCCGTTGAATTAAAAAAAAATAGAAAAAAAAACAATTTGTTCTATTACTTTAGTTTGAGAATATTGCCGTAGTTTAAAATCACTGTGATAAAATTAAATAATAGAAGTTTTTTAATTTAATTTAACTTCACTTTCACGCAATTTTACATGGTTTTCTATTGAAAAAAAATTACGTGATATTTGTTAAAACCCCCCCTCTCCCCCAAGTGAGATTTGGAAAGATTTTACTTGACCCCCTCCCCCCCTTGAACACCTCACGTAATTAATGGACGCCCCCTGATAAATTTGATGAAAAATTTTAAAACAAACTCAAGCCTCCCTTCACAGATAATCTGCCTCCCCCAAACTCACGTTACCTCACCAACAAAATATCGACGATGCTAATTCACCTTTTTCATTCACTGAACTAACAACTGCCTTATCTTCATGTAAAAATTTCGCCGCTGGTCTTGACGACATCCCCTACATTTTTCTTAAAAATGTATCCACCTATAGTCTTACTAAACTATTACAACATTTATAACACCATTTGGTCCTCTCAATTATTCCCTACTCATCCATTCATCCATTATTATTCATTATTCATTCATTATCCATTCATCCATTCATCCATTATCGTTCCCGTCCTGAAACATAGACCGATTTCCCTCACATGCACTACATGCAAATTAATGGAAAAGATGATAAACAGACGACTCATGTGGTTTATCGAAAAACACCAAATCTTCCAAAATGAACAATCCGGCTTCAGTCGTCACCGATCCACAAGAGATAACCTGACAGTCTTACAAACCCACATTACCGATGCTGTAAATCGTAAATAATAGGTGCTAGCCTCTGTCTTTGACATTGAAGCCGCATTTGACACGTTACCAAGACAGACGATTATTGATAAACTTTCATTTTATGGCAACATTCTCTCATTTATCCGACACTTTCTTAGTAATAGATCCTTTAGGGTCTCAGTAAATAGCTGTCTTTCATTAACCCATGTCCAACAAGACGGCGTTCTCCAGGGCTCTATTCTTAGCCCCACATTATTCAATCTAGCTATTAGTCGTTTATGTAACAATCTTCCGTCCCCTGTCAAATATGCTGCATATGACGACCTTGTTATTTACTGTCACTCCTCCAATCTGCTGTAAACCTATTACATAGCAGAATATCTTCACTTGACCTTTTCCTCTCCTCTCCTCTACAAAATCCAAGCTCATAAGATTCAGCAGAAAAGCCCCATCCCCTTACTCTGAAATTTTAGTGAACAACCTCCCTCTCCCAGTCGTCAACACTGCAAAATTCTTTGTGTGATATTCGGCTCTCGATTTACTTGGAATCACCATATCAGAGAAACCAGAGGACACTGCCTAAAACTCTTGAATATCATCAAAACACTCTCTCACTATCAATAGGGAGCTAGCGAATATTCCCTCCTGAATGTATACAGAGCTCTCATTCGATCCAAACTCGATTATGGCAGTATTGCATATATGTCAGCATCCAAAAACGTCCTGAATACCCTCAACCCCGTACACAATACTGCCATCCGACTTTTTTTAGGCGCATTTCGCTCTAGTCCCGTTTCTCTTAGTTTCTTATGCTTCCTCGACCTACTCCAACCCCTTTAACCCAGTTACCTCTTTAATAACTATTGGGATTTTCTGCTCAATGGAATTGATTTAGCCGGAACTGGTTTTAATATTTTATTAATTGAAACACTATTACAAAAATCAACTACAACTTTCAATGTGACAATCTATTAATAATTTGTACATGCTACTCAACTAATATCTATATAAATAAACTAGAAACCAATGGATACATTATTTACCATTGCAACCAATGGAAGGCGCTCTACGCACTTTTCTCAACAATAACCAGAATTCCTCAAATTCCTAGCTCACCACCACCCAAACCGCGCATACTTACCATTCCCCTCTGTTTCGGAATTTTTATATGTTAGATCTGTAATGTGACTATCAGGTTGTCTCTGAATGTATGTCAGTTGTAATCGTAATAGAAAAAATGTCATATAAGTCAAGTGAGTTTTAATAAAGATCCAAATACAAGAAATTATGCAATTACCAAGGGTTATCCCGACATATTGGTCCTTCGAACGAGATATTTGATATCCAGTGAGTAACAAATAAGTGAAATCATAAATCAGAAGATAAAATTCAGTTGGAAGTCATACCAGTTAGTAGTAGCAATAATTACACACAAGAAAAATTCAACCTAAAGGTTAGATGTGGTAAAGGCGAATATCCACAAACAAGTTGTTTTTTCTACCCGGCGTCCTTCTGGTTATGTGGTCTAAGCCCAGGCCGGAATAAAGTGAATATAACATTTCGAAGAAAGGGAGGTGAATTTGTTAATTAATTAGTCGGAATCAAAGAACGGTATACACAAAGTCATTGGTGAGGTGAGTAGGTCATTTTTATAAATTGTAAGGTTAATACATGCTTCAGATTATTATATCATAAATAAACACAATATAACATATAACTATAGTGTAACACAATAATGGCGAGTGAGAAGGAAATAATTAAAAGGTATAAAAGTGATCGTAGCCAAATTATTTCGCAATTAAACAGATTTCAGGAGTATGTAGAACATTGTGACCATTTGACAAGTAAAATAATTGTGAATGAAAGGTTAAATAAATGCGAAATACTTTGGAGCGAGTTTAATAAAGTTCAGCTAGAAATGGAATTTTTAGAACCAGTTGATCAGGACATTCAAGAGTTTGAAGAAAAGTATTTTGAAGTTATATGTCATTTTAGAGAATTACTAAACGGTAACACTCAACCTTCAGTTGATAACTCAACCCAATTTAATCAACAGTTACCATTTACAAGTCAAGTAAAGTTACCACCATTAGATTTGCCCACATTTGAAGGTAATTATAATAAATGGATGAATTTTTTTGATACATTTTCGAGTTCAATACAGAATAATAATAGTTTAAGTGCAGTTCAAAAATTTTATTATTTAAAATCTTGCTTAAAGGGGGAAGCTGCTCAGGTAATTAAGTCTATTGATGTTACAGAAGTAAACTATGAAGTTGCTTTCAGACTATTGCGGGATAGATATGAAAATAAAAAATTAATTATTGATAGTCACATCAGAGCTTTGTTCGAAATTCCAACTATAAGTAAAGAGTCTTGGATTGATTTACGCAATTTAATAGATACAATTCAAACTAATTTAAGAGCTTTAAAGGCTTTAAATGAAGCAGTGGAACATTGGGACACACTTTTAGTTTATCTTTTTGTTTCAAAGTTAGACCCTATTTCTAGAAAGGAATGGAAAACATTTAGTGTCAAAAGTAGCACTGTAACGTGTGGTGATTTTATAAAATTTTTAAACGAACGGGCTCAGATTCTTGAGAGTTTTGAACCAAATCAATGTAAAGGGCAAAAGATTCATAACAATAGTCATAACACCAAATTTGATAAAACCCGGTCTATTAGCAAAAATGAATATTCCTCACAATCCTTTATTTCTTTAAATGATCAATGTGCTATTTGTGGTAATGGTAAACATCCTATATATCGCAGTCATAAGTTTCTGAATTTACCGGTGGATCAAAGAATCGCAGAAATAAAACAAATCAAACTATGTCTTAATTGTTTTAGGCCAAATCATTTTAGTTCAAGGTGTACATTACAGGGTTGTAAAAAATGTGGAAAGCCACATAATACTTTACTACACATTAATGCATATAAAATTCAATGGCCTTCTCAATCAAATACTAATGTCATAAAAAATAATCAGGCAAGCCATTCAGCAAATTCAAATGCTTCAAGTAGTCATCAAGGTGCAGTAAATTTATGTACCCAAAATGAAATTTCCGAATCGAATATCAACAGAAACACAGTACAGTCTGTAAATACACATTGTGCCAATGACAAAATGTCAAATGAATGTGAAGTTTTATTGAGTACAGCAAAAGTATTAGTATTAGATAAAAACAGACAACCTGTAGTTGCCAGAGTACTATTAGATGTAGGTTCACAGTCAAATTTCATTACAAGAGATTTAGTTTCACGATTAGGCCTAGATACTATCGATACTCATATGTCAATAGTAGGAATAAATTCTACAGTCAGTAATGCTACAAAGGTGGTAAATACTACAGTAAGATCTCAGTTTAATGAATTTGAGGTTGATTTGCAGTTCTTTGTATTAAACAAAATAACTGGCAATCTACCATCAATAAAAATAAACAAAACATTATTAAAATACCATCTAATATCAATTTAAGTGACCCATCCTTCAATATACCAGGTCCAATAGACCTGTTACTAGGTGCCAACATTTTTTATGATTTGCTTTTAGTGGGACAAATAAAAATAGATGAAAATATGCCTATTATACAAAAAACCAAACTAGGTTGGATAATCACTGGTAGTGTGCCAAGTTTTAGTGGCTTAAATGTTAATGAAGTACAAACAATGTGTAGCTTAAGTGTATGTGATAACCTTAATCAAATGTTAGAGAAGTTTTGGAAATTAGAAGATGTACCAGAAAGTAAGTTAATGACTAGACAGGAGAAAGAATGTGAAGAATTATTCTCAGCTACTGTCAAACATGAACAAGATAAGAAATTCATAGTAAGACTACCTACAAAGGAAGGAATATAGAATCTGGGAGAATCAAAGGATATGGCAATTAAAAGATTTTACAAGTTAGAAAGGTTAGAATATAATGAGGAAATGAAACAGCAGTATGTAGATTTTATGGATGAATACTTGAAACTAGGACATATGACACCAATACCTGAGGAACAAATAGAAGTAGAAGGAAGACCAGTATATTATTTACCTCATCACCCAGTGTTAAAGGAGACCAGCACTACAACAAAATTGAGAGTTGTCTTCGATGCCAGTGCTAAAACCAACAAAGGCATCTCTCTGAATGATATGTTGAAAACTGGACCCATAATTCAAGATGAACTGTATGCCATATTACTGAGGTTCAGAAATCATAATGTTGTCTTGGGTGCAGACGTAGAAAAAAATGTATAGACAGGTGTGGATTGATCCAGAGCAGAGAGATCTGCAAAGAATAGTTTGGAGAAATAGTAAAGTTGAACCATTAAAACATTACAGATTAAATACGGTGACCTATGGAATGGCACCAGCTTCATTCCTAGCGATTAGAAGTTTGAACCAAGCATCAGATGAACAAGAAGGTAAGTATCCAGAAGCAAGTATGGAAATAAAGAAAAATTTCTATGTTGACGACTTACTAACAGGAGCTGAGTCAATTGAAAAGGCAAGGAGATTAAAAACGGAAATTTCAAGTGTTTTAGAAGAAGCAGGATTCACCTTGAGGAAGTGGATTTCTAATAAGCGAGAAATATTCAATGACATTGACCAATACGATGAGGTGTCACATCATGTTTTGGACCAAACCATAGCAAGAACCTTAGGCTTAGTGTGGAATATAGAAAGTGATAGTTTACAGTATGTGGTGAAAATAGATAGTAGTTTGAAACCTACTAAAAGAAATATATTATCAGCAGTGGCAAGTGTTTTTGACCCATTGGGATTGGTTGGTCCAGTTATAATTGAAGCAAAAATGTTCTTACAGACGTTGTGGAGAGAAGGATTAGATTGGAATGATGAATTACCCAAGAAGTTATATAGTCATTGGACAAGGTTCTATAGTGAATTATTAAGTTTGAATAAAGTTAATATACCAAGGCAAACAATTTGTTGCCATCCAGTTCTAGTGGAAATACACGGTTTTAGCGATTCCTCTGAACGTGCTTACGGTGTTTGTATATATTTAAAAACAAAAAATAGTGATGAAACTGTGCAAGTGCGGCTTTTATGCGCCAAATCGAAGATAGCGCCCTTGAAAACTATTACATTGCCCAGACTGGAACTCTGTGCTGCACTTTTACTTTCAAGAGTTATGCGGAAAACCATCGAATCATTAAATATGGAAATTCATACTACACATTATTGGACTGATTCTCAAATAGTATTAGCTTGGATTAATGCAGAACCAAGCAATTGGAATATTTTCTTATATGACATTTTATTTCGGTTACGATTACAACTGACATACATTCAGAGACAACCTGATAGTCACATTACAGATCTAACATATAAAAATTCCGAAACATATCCCGCCCCCCTTGAAAGTACACACTTTCAACCAATAAGCCAGAATAATAACTACAACGATAAATTGAGAACAATACTTAAACAATAAAATAAATACTGACAGTGGGTTCAACATATTTTAAACAACTAAACATAAATACTGATCGCAATGAATCAAAATGTTTTAAATAACTGAACATACAAATTGACAACAGTGGATAAAAAATCATTCCGTAGGCAACAAACAAATTTTTGCGGCGGCACGCTTAAAAATACCTCTTTCTGTTTTGATTGATACCACCCGCACTATTTTGTCGGTACCGGGATACACTTGCACAATACGACCTAATGCCCATTTAAGGGGAGGAATATTATCCTCTTTAAGGAGGACCAAATCTCCTATTTTGAGATTAGGATTGCTGAAACCTTGCCATTTAGTGCGCCTGGTTAGTTCACTTAAACACTCACGATACCAACGTTTCCAGAAACTTTGTACAATTTGCTTCATATGCTGATATCGGTTGAGACGACTAGAGTTTATATCGGACACATCTGATTCCGGTAGAGCGGTTAGAGCGTCACCGACAAGAAAATGTCCCGGAGTCAATGGTGATAAGTCGTTGGGGTCACTAGATAAAGGGCTCAAAGGCCTTGAGTTAATACATGCTTCAATCTGTACAAAAATGGTTGACAATTCCTCAAAAGTTAGTGAGGCATTTCCCACAATTTTTTTTATATAATGTTTGGCTTGTTTAACGCACGCTTCCCAAAGTCCCCCAAAATGAGGACTTCGAGGAGGAATGAAATGCCATTTAATTCCATCTCCAGCTAAATAATTGGAAATTTTGTTTTGAAATTTTATATTATTAAATAGCTCCGCGAACTCTGACATTTCTTTGTTAGCTCCTACAAAATTAGTACCACAATCTGAAAAAATATTCTGACACTTACCTCTTCGCGCAATAAAACGCTTTAATGCATTTAGAAAGGCTTCAGTTGTTAAATCCGAAACCGTTTCCAAATGTACAGCACGTGTCACAAAACAAACGAATATACAAAGATAAGCCTTAATACGATTACAATTTCTTAATGTTGAAGTTTTTATAATAAATGGACCTGCAAAGTCTACTCCTGAGTTGAAAAATGGTTTTGTAGGTACTAAGCGTTGCTCAGGTAATTCACCCATTATGTATGAAATACCTTTTGGACGCACACGAAAACAAATTATACATGAGCGAAGTACTTTCTTTATTTCACTTATACCGCCAAGAATCCAAAATTTTTGTCTTAGGCTGCACAATAAATTTTGTGGGCCCATATGAAGATTTCTTTTATGTTCGTGCTTTATAATTAACGTGGTAAAAATATGACCCTTATTTAATATTATAGGGTATTTTTGACAAAAGGACAAAGATGATTTCCCCAATCTACCACCGACACGTAGAACTTCTTGAAAGTCAAGAAAAGGATTTAAACTTAATAATTTGCTATTAGCGGGTAAAGCCTTGTTGGCTCTCAATGAGGTTATTTCTCTTGCGAATGAAATACCTTGGGCTAATTTAACTAGACAGATTAAAGACTTATCTAGCTCATCAACAGATAGTATACCAAATGATTTATTGTTTTTACTTTTTACACTATTTTGAAGCCATCTTAGGCAAAAGGCCACAACTCTTTGCAGCCTTATTAAACTTGAATATTTGTTGAATATATCTGATTCTGCAACATGCATAAATGCCTTTGTTTGTTTGCGTTTTTCTAGAATATCTAGATTATTGTTTTCTTTTAAAGTTTCATGCCAATTGTCTTTTTCTTGTAGCCACTTAGGGCCTTGCAACCATAAGTCGTTTTCCGCCAATTCTTCTGGTGAACAGCCACGAGATATAATATCTGCTGGATTATCCTTACTTGTAACATGCTTCCATTTCTCGATCTTAGAATTTCTCTGAATCTCTGCAACACGATGCGCAACGAAAATATTCCAACATACTTACCATTCCCCTCCTTTAAAAAAACATTAATCCCTTACACTCAATTATCCTTAACCAGCCCTGTCCCCATCCCACACAACTCACCCTAGACCAAAATACTCCCAAGATGTAATATCTCACTCACCAAGTTCAGCAAGGAAGAAACCAGTCATGAACTCATAAGGAAATCCTTCCTAGAAATCCTAAATTCAAAGAAATACGACCGGATCCTCTTCACTGATGCCTCCAAAAACAAGACTGGTATTGGATGTGCTGTTACTTCTTCGCAATCAGCCGTGGGATCATACAGAATCCCAGCCTCTTGAAGCATTCACACCGGAGAACTATTCGCTATTCTACAAGCCTTCAATTTCTGCGTAACCCCCCATCAACAAGTTGCTATTTGCACGGACTCTCTCTCATCTATTCAATCAATCAACAACATATTCACAAAGCATCCCCTCATTCAACGCATCCACGATCCCTATCAAACCCTTATTCCACTTGATATAACCATCAGCATTATATGGATTCCCTCACATATTGGTATAATTGGTCATTAATACGCCGATTGCCTTGCCAAAGAAGCTGCTTGATCCACCACTGCATCTACTATTCTGCAAATCTCTAGTGACCTAAAATTCACTATGAAAATACGGAAGAAATGGCAAATCAGTGGAACCATTCCGTAACATTTTTAAGGAAAATACATCCGACCGTTGAACAGTTTGACATCCCCGATCTTTGAAGAAACATGAAGGTCTTCTGCCAGTCTTCAATTGACATTCAACACATTCTCGTAGATTGCCTCTACTATACTAAAAGACGTCAGCAACTTGGAATGAAAACCAACATTAAGGATATCCTAACTAGTGCACACCACCCAGTTTCTAAAAGAAGAAAACCTTCTGAATAAAATTTAAAGACTTTTCATTATTGTTTGTTATTATTTCAGAATGTTATATTTATAACCTTTTGTAATTTACTGTACCTCGTGCTAATGGCCTTAGCTGTCTCAAGCACGTTAAATCGAATAAAAAAAACTAAGTGTTTATAAGCTCTCCACTATTAAATTGTCTTCTTAAGTAACAATCGTAAAGATCAGCAGATATAGTTTTCCTTGGTTAGGTTAGGCATCACATAAAATGTAACTTCTGTCATTCTGACGATGATATGCAAATATCGAAATAATTATAAATGATATTTTAGAGTTTTCATCAATTTTTGAAGCTTGCTTCTTATTGCACGACTTTTGGGAAGGCTGTGAACTCGTAAAAAAAATTTGGAAAAATGATCGAAAATTGTCAAAAAATGTCAAAATTTTGAAAAAATGGTTAATAATTGACAAATATTTTCAAAAATTGTCAAAAACTCAAAATTTTTGAAAAATTGTCAATAATTGTCAAAGACGGTCAATAATTGTCAAAACCAATCAAAAATTGTCAAAAATGATCAATAATTGTTAAAATTTTGAAAAATGGTCAAACATTGTCAAAATTTTGAAAAAATGGTCAATAATTGCCAAATATGTTAAAATTTTTGAAAAATGGTCAATAATTGTTAAATATTTTGAAAAATTGTCAAAAAATTTTAAATATGGTCAAAAATTGAATTGAATTTGGAAAAATCGTCAAAAATTGTCAAAAATTGTCAAAATTTTGAAGAAATGGTCAATAATTATAAAAAACTGTCAAAAATGGTCAATAATTGTTAAAATTTGGAAAAATGGTCTAAAATGGTCAAAATTTTTGAAAAATTGTCAAAAATGATCGATAATTGTCAAATCTGTCAAAATTTTTTATAGAGCTCAAAAAACTACATCGATCGCCGCCAACCGCGTGAAAATCGGTTAATTCATTCAAAAGTTATAGCAGTTTGAAAATTAAAAAAATCGTGTTTCATCGAACTTTGAGCTCTAACTTTGAGCATCGAATAGCTTTATCTTTGAGCTCGGAGAGCTCAAAATAACACAAAAATTAAATTTAAATAAAACATCGCAACTAGCGACAAAATCGCATGCGTTTGAGAATTGAATTTAGCGGGAAGTTGCAGGGATGGCCTTTAGGGTCAACCGATTTCCAAATTTTTTTTTTATTGAATAGTGGAATTAATTAGAAACAGTTTAATTTAAAAAAGTAATATGAGTAGATTCCACAAAGTAATGGTCCAAACAGTAAATACATTACACAATATTTCGTTGACTCGGTATCTTATTTAATCATAAAACTCTACAAATCCCTCATTGTACAGTTAACAGAACAGATCTGCATTCAGTGAAATTTGGATACTAAAACTAGCTATTATTTTACCAGCCAAACATTTGAGTTGTAAAATAATCGTACTATTAGGCATTATCCTTTCGAAGAAACGATACGACTACCTGCTGTGGATTTTTGTTTTGAATCAATCATGTTGGTGTAAAATTAAAACGAATGAGGTGGAAACGAAAAACTTTGCTTGTGATAAATACTTCGGAGCTATTTCTTTTATTATGAATATCTGAGGGGTAGCGCATTTCCACAGATGTATGTATTTTATCAGTAAGGTTAAAAATAACAGTTACTATTAAATTGTTGTAAAATATTTTGTCAATTTTGAGTCCAACTCTGTAATATCCGATAAACACCTGTTAGTTTGGGGTTTATTGCAATACAATACTCTATGTACTTGTTGAAATAAACTATATATATATATATATATTATGTACATAAAAAGTTTTGGGCGCATCCCAACTCGTGCCCACTAATCCCTTAAAAGGTACAAGAGTAAAGGTCTCAATAATCTGTATACCTAACTCGTGCTCGATTGAAAAATTTACCTGTTCAAATTACCATCCCATCTATAGGAACAGGTATTATTGTTAAATTGGGTTTTCCTGAAGTACACAATTTATTATGAAAAACGTAAAAAGTTTCCAAAACTTCCATCAAATGCCGAAGAGGTGTTTGAAGTTTTAAACAATATCAATACACGCACTTTACAAGATGAGAACTTTGACCAACCTAACAAAACCTAACCCCAACCCCAGTTAGATTCGACGGCGGACCGAATTACGAAAAATTCGGAGTGCGATTTCGGAATTGGGTCCCATGTACCTACCATTTGTTTAATTTGACCAACCTAACAAAACCTAACCCCAACCCCAGTTAGATTCGACAGCGGACCGAATTACGAAATCAAGTGATATTGGAAAATGGTTGCGTTATTTCAAATAAATGACAACTGTATATGTAGGTCTTGAATATTTAATTATAATAAATAAGAATTAAAAACCGCAGTTCCGATGCACCCGGGCACGAGTTGGTGTATTAATTTTCTACCTGGTTTTTGAACGGGCACGAGTTGGTCAGTGATTTTCGGGGCCAGGTAATAACGGGCACGAGTTGGGAAACGCCGAAAGTTTTTCGTGCTCAACTTCCGGTCAACAGAAACCCCTCTTTCAATTACTTCAATTACAGTTAAATTGTTGTTGTTGTTTGTTAGTTTAAAGACTAGCTGTATAGTATACAAAATATATAATATAAATATTCATTACTTTTTATTCCACATGAAGTTTTTCAAAAAGGGGAAGGGAAATGTATACAGTGCGTCTATAAACTAACGTATACAAATTCATTATTAAATTAACAGTATTAAAAAATCCAGAAACACGTCGATTTTTTATTTTAATTTACAATTTTTCAAAAGAAAATTCAGTCATACAGGGTGAATACTTGGATATTTCTGACAGTCGGTTTTATCAAAATTAAATCGACATGTCCTGTATCGCCTCAAATACAATAGGGTCGTAAAATTCGGCACAGTGGTTAAGGATTCATTAATATGATAAGCCGGTGGCCAGTGTCGTGCAGTCAGTTTAAGGGTTTTGCCGAGTAGGGATGGGTCTTACAGTTTTTTTTTATTATGTTGAATAATTTTGGCCCAATTGGATGGTCTCAGTAAAATCGGCTCTTAATACTGTAATAATATGATACTTGCTTAACTTTTGAACTATGAAATAAACCCGACAAATGAAACCATTCAGGTCTTTACCGAAAAATGTAACGATGTAACGCCAATGGTTTATTGTCGCTTTATGGCTATCGACCCTTTCTTGTGGTCCTATGCAATAGGAAATCTAGTATAGTGATACATATTTGGAATCAGCTCAGCAAAAAATATCTGCAAATTGAAAAAAGGGGTGTTTCATTTAAAAAAACTGTTGCTGACGTCATCACTCAAAGGTTATTCACCCTGATTTGTTTTTTTAAATAGTAAATGAAAATTAAAAAATCTACCTCTTTCGGGATTTCTTCATACTGTTTATTTTTCGAATAATGAACTTATGCGTTGTTACTTCATGGACAGACTGTATATTCCCGTACCCCTTTTAAATAACTTCATGTAGAACACAAATTATTGAAAATTGGATCCAACTAGTCTATAAGCTAGCAAAGTAAACACTTTAACCATAACATATACAAAGTAGTTAAAAATAAACCCCTTGACTACCAGGAAAGTTGTTTGAAGATTTAATTTAGGTACAATTAAAATTAAGAATGTAATTAAGGAAAAATGACAGAAAAGTATTGACATAAAGGTCAAGGATGTAACCTCTTTGCTTTTCTGAAAATTTCGTTACCAATAGAACTTTCAAGGTTGTGACCAATGGAAAAACATCTAAAACACTTATTTTAACCTCCATTCTATTCTTATTAACCATACAGATCTCATTATTTTCTGCCAATGTAAAATCATCACCACTGCAAGCACACTTCTTCAAAACAATTTAAACAATTGGTCCGTGAAGACAGGTTTCAAGTTCTCCACGACAAAATCAAAAGCCATTATTTTCTTTAGAAGACACACATGTGATCCTACAAGCTTAACCTAACGGTTCTCCCCTACAGTGGGAAGGCCACCTCAAACTTTTAGGAATAACTTTCGACAAGAAAATAACATGGAGACTACAGATCCAGCAACTAAAGGGCGAATGGCAAAATAAATGTAATAAAATCAATAGTAAATCTCCAGTGGGGTGCACACGAAGAAATACTCTTTGGGGTCTACAGCGCTTTAATTAGATGCAAATTAGAATACGGAAGCATTACGGCTTGTAAATCTCTCTTCAAATTTCTAAACACAATCCAAAATACCTCACAACGACATTGTCTCAGAGCTTTCAGATCAAGACCCGCCGAAAAGTTTACAAATCGAAGCATCTTCATTTAAGACGTCACAGAATATGTCCTACTTTGCTAGAATATCTGTCAAACCCAACAGCCCTGCAGCCAAGTTCATTAGAACATATAAACCCAGAACCAATGGTAAAAACACTATTAAAAGATATTAACCTCACCTTCACCACTCCTGCAATTATCGCCTCTAATACCCTTCCTTGGACCAAAGTACCACCAAAATCCAACACCAGTCTGCTCAAATACAACAAGCCAGACACACCCAGTTCACTCCTAAAACAATCCGTCAGCGATTTATTGCAAGCAAACTACTTCGATAAAGTTTTTTACACTGATTCCCCCAAAGACGAGATTGGTGTCTACTCTTCAACAACAACCACAAGTCAATTATCCACACACTGCAAAGTTATACGCAATATAGCAAGCTCTAACTATCACAACAGAACAAAGCTCAAACATAGCCAGCCATATGTACAGACTCCAAACCATCAAACGAAAATCCAGTAGCAGAAAACATTAAAAACAGCTGTCACAAACTCAGCAGTAGTGGAAGCGGCACTAAAGAACAATAATTTGGATACCATCTCTTGTTGGTATTATCGGAAATGAAAGCACCGACCAGGCAGCGAAGCAAGCAAGTTCCTCTAATGAAACCATTCAAAATTTACAACTACAACAAGACGTCCAATCCGAAATAAAACGAATGACAGTAAAATCATGGCAAAACCAGTGGAGCAGCAGAACTACATTCTATGCAACCGAACGTAAGTTTCTCCTATCATGCAAAAGATGAATAGGAAAGACAGAACCTTCATAAGAAGGTAAGGAATAGAACACACTCGATTCTCTTACGAATATCTTATGGCCCCAAAAAATCCACCTGATTGTGATTACGGCACGCTTAAAAATGTACCAAGTTCACCAAATATGTTTAGTTTTGTGATAAGTTTCTAAGTTTTATAAAAGACTGTAATCTCTATTATTGTATATAATAAGTGAATCATTAATCTACCTGTGTCGATGACCATAGATGTCGACACACGTAAATGGCAATAAAAAAAACATTCTAAGTGAAAATATATTTAATATTGATTTGAAGGATGAGAAAATGAATGAATATTTAAAATAATTATCATTTCTACAAACAAACAAGTAGTTTTATATTTTTAATATTTATAGGTATTTGTGGAATTAATTTAAAAAAATAGTGCACAATCTCTGTTAACACATTGGCTGCCACAAGGATCACTGGTGATCCTAACTAACAGATTACAATTGTGCCATTAGGATCACCCCGGTGTTACTTGTGCATATTTAATTTTCAGAATTATTATAACGGTCGGCACTGTGAGGACGCTCAAATAGTTTTACTGTGGCACACTAGGAACCCATAACTTGCTTATATTCTTTTGTTAGGCGCGATAATGTCGTAAATAGCTTGTAACGACAGTTGATAATAAGGCGTTGTAGAAACGATTAGTGGCATTCATTATCAAGTTTTTCCACGGAATTATAGTCTATTTCAGAAAGGTATAGAGTAATAAAATGGGGAATTCCGTCCAGTTCGGCTCAATTTCGGTGTCGGCCATAGGCGTAGGTCTTGAAATAGTATTGTTTGTAATATTAAAATTTCAGATGACGAAGAATATTATGATTTTTTATAATTTAATTTCTGTATAATGTATTTTTTGTACAATGTTCAATAAAAAATAAGTGTACCTAATACTATGTACATAATGCCTAATTTTTATTCTGTTAAAATAAACTTCTTTCCTTTTTACGAGTATCCTACCGGCACGCCTTTGGCACACTATTTTCAGTGTTTGTGAATGGATAACAATAGGCTAAACCCATATATTGACCCCAACCCGGGTGGTACTACCTGCACTTGATAAAAAGAAAGAATTTTACAATGAAATCAATGCCAAACTATGAAAGTGGCTTAAATATTCGTTGGGTCACTCTGTGCTCCCTTTGCATACCTAATGAGGTTTTATTACTCTATATCTTTCTGAAATAAACTATAGCAGTTTTTTTTTGTAAATTTGAAATTATATGAAGTAAGTATATGTAGTTTATTCGTTTTAAAATCTTGTTGCTGGATTATTTGTAAGGATAAAAAAATATTACAGTATTTATTTTACATAACCTCAAATGCTTTTGCTTACATTTAATTAATGAAAAATGGTGCTAGTAAAGTTACTTTATTTAATTGGAATTTGTCTTTCAGATCATGGATAATTTACCAAGTACAAGTAAAACGCATCGTATGCCAAATAAAAATGAAAAGTTGAGAGAGGCGGAGTTGCTCCAATTATTAGAGGAGGAGGATTCTGATGAATTTGTGTTATCCGGTTCAGAATACAACCCGAGTGACGAAGAAGAATCTGATGAAGAAGATGAATGTAACAGTGATTCAAGCTTATTGGATGAAAATGCACAACAATCGGTAGAATCTAACGACCAGCAAAATAATGACGATGAATGGTACGAAGTTGACTGTACTCATTTACGTCTCGATATACAGTTTGCTGGTAATTAATCCAATGTCTATGATGATAGTTATCCTCAAAATAGAACCGAACTAATTCCTTTTCATGTATACAGGAAACTGATCGATGATGAAATGTTACAACTTATTGTAGAGGAGACTAACAGAAATGCTGCGCAAGTAAAAAATGCACAACGTTATAGCAGATCATCCAGAATTCATGCATGGAAACCTACCAATAAAGAAGAAATTTTAAAATTTTTGGGTTGTGTTATGTATATGGGAATTGTCAAGCTTCCCAAAACTGCTTATTATTGGAGTAAGTCACCATTGTATAATTTCACTTTTATTCCAGAAACAGATTCCAGCTTCTTTTGAGATTCTTACATTTTGCTGATAGCACGGCTGCTTTACCAAACGATCGTTGCCATAAAATTAGAAAATTATTTGAATTGACACAATTACGTTTTGCCCAGCAACGTAATCCTGGCTCAATACTAGTTGTTGATGAAAGTATGATTCCCTTTCGAGGAAGACTACTGTTCAAACAATATATACCTTCAAAGCGTCACCGCTATGGCTTGAAACTGTTTAAATTATGTAATCCTGCAGGTTATACTCTAAAAATGATTATGTATACCGGCAAACTGGCTAATAAAGGCAGGATTTATCGGGAAAAATTGTACTAGATTTAGCAAAAGACTATCTACAAAAAGGAAGAGTTGTAATAACCGATAATTACTACACGTCTGTGCCTTTAGCAAAACAATTATTAGATGCTTATAGTCACTTATTAGGGATACTACGTAAAAACAGAAAATATATTCCAGAAGATATACTTTCCGCAAAATTAAAAAAGGAGAGATAATTGGAAAGGAACATCGTGATGGCATTGCAATAGGCAAATGGCACGATAAACGTGATGTCCTCTTCTTGACGACCAAACATGGAATCGACATGAAAGAGACAGGTAAACATAAGAAAGATGGTGTAGCTATAATTAAACTGAAGCAATTAAAGTCTACAACAAAGGGAAAGATGGTGTTGACGTCTCAGATCAACTCGCAAGCTATTTCTCACCTCTGAGAAAAACTGTTCACTGGTACTATAAAGCTGCAATTGAAGTTTTATTGAATACGGTTGTCATCAATAATTTAATAATATATAATTCCTTCAACACACCAAAACATCAAGTTATCTCATTTCGGGAAAAGCTAATCTTTAGTTTAGTCAATTACAGTCCGATGCCTGAACGTATTACTACTGTAAAGCATATGCTTGTTACAGTTGACGCCAAAACTACGAACAATAGGAAGAAGAGAAAACGTTGTAACCAATGTTATGCTGAAACAGTTGCAACAAAAGGCAGTAAAGAAGCTCAAAAGAAACCCAAACTTGTTTCTACATTTTGTAATGTTTGCTAAAAATTTTACTGTGTGACATGTTTCACTAAAAACCATCAAGTTGTTCACAATCACCGGTGATACTAGTGGCACATATGTGTGTAATATGTTACTGCAGTGCCATTAGGATCACCCGTGATCTTGCTATTTTTTTCAAAAAAATTTATAAGAATGTAAATTATTAACCATTTGTATGAATAAATATTGTTTTGTAAGCATTTTTCACTTTGGCACCTGGGGAACTTACCTAACACTCTTATGGTGGCAGCCAATGTGACACCAAATCAAAATTTCTTAAAGAACGCTTGTCGGTGCTTTTGTAAAACATGGACGGTCTTGAAGACATATTTTTTTGGTTATTCAACTGAGATCGTACTGAGTATAATACTAAAGCTTTTAAAATGACTCTTCAAGTAATACTGAAACTGTAATTTGTGGGATTTGTTACGACAGCCTTTTTATATTTTATTTGACAACTGTCTTCAAAACTGTCACAAAATATATTACTATGGTTACACTACCCTGAAGTCCCAACATACTGCGTCCCCAGAATTGACGTGGTAGATCAAATACCTAAAATAAAATCAATCAACTCTAGTATCTCAAGGGAGTTTTTAGTTTTCTTCCAAAACGTGTTTTTATTATTTTCTTTTGGTTTTCAGTGGGTGGCTCATCCTCTGTAGATAACTTTTCTTTTTCTTCAGAATTTGATTTAGTCGAAGAAGACAACTCCAATGGATATAAACGCTGTAGTGGTCGAATTAGTTCACCCTTATTTGGTTTTATTCTTGCTTCTCTATGAATACCGTCTTTTGGTTTATATAATTCCTCAACTACTTCTCCTATCTTCAGATTATCGTTTCTTCTGCATCCTACATTATTCAGTTCCGCAAGGTATTCATTCTGAAACCTCCCCCTTAATGATTTTCTTAAATTTTGTAGAAACTTAAAACAATTTTTGAAAAAAATATTATCCACGATGTCTAAATTAACAACCTCGTCAGAAACGCTGTGTAATGGTTTTAAAAACTTTGATGGGGTTAGAACCTCCCACTCATAAACATCATAACATAAGTTAGCGGCCTCTCGTTAATCACCGCTTCAATATCTCACAAAACCGTATACAGATACATTCAAACACACACGGAACATAGGGATTTTAAGCATTGTATCAGAACTGCTTTTGAACTGGTCGACCAACATCCAGCTTCAACAGATTAAAAACACGATTATTACAATCGTTTATTTGGACACCTATAACATATCGTACAATTCCCACCACTCCGTATTCTCAACTGTGGGCGGTCCTTAATTAGCAGTCAGTAAACAGCAGTCGGTAGGTAAGAGTACAATTTAAAGAATCTTATTTTGTTTTATTTACGAATTTATTTTTATTTTGAAAGCCGTTATTGCCAAAATAAATCAAAACATATTATCTTAACTCGAAACATTAATTGTTAAAGAGAATTTAACAATTAATTTTCGATTTTAACAACATAAAACGTAAGCGTATTGTTTCAATACGTAGCGACGTTTACTACCCCCATCAAATAATTATTCAATACCAAATTGCACTTCGCACATAACTAACAAATTTTGGAAGGATAATGGGCGGGGTTTCTTACATTGGTCTGAATCCAGCTGTCCAGATCAATACTTGATAATAATTGAAGTGAACTTATAGAAATGTTTTGTTGGTGGACTATTTAGATCGGACAATACATGAAATCCCTATGTTCCGTTTGTGTTTGAATGTATCTGTACAGCTCGATGTAGTGAAGCGAGGCCTTTCCTAATTGCCGACGAAGCAGCTTTTTTACTACTCAAACTAACTGTTCCTACCACCAGCCCCACCAAGAAGCCGATGGTGGATTAAAATTCCATTTTATTCTTTTGGGTCCAGAAAATTATTCAATTTCTTCCCAATTTAACTTACCAAACATATTATTGCTCAGATGAAAATTTGTCCCATTGTCCGAATAAATAATTTTAGGCCTTCCCCTTCTACTAATAAAGCGTCGAAGAGCGTATAAAAATGCTTCAGTTGAGAGGGACTTTACCAACTCTAAATGTATACTGCACATGTAAATGGAGCTATCCATTAAATATAAGGAACCTGCAAAATCGATACCAAACGATTTCAAAAACTCCTGCATCATTGAATTTACTGTTTGGACCCTTACTTTGTGGAATCTACTCATATTAATGTTATAAATGAAACTAACTGTTTCTAATTAATTCCACTATTTAATTAAAAAGTCATCAAGTAGGTATCACATAAAATGTAACTTCTGTCATTCTGACGATGATATGTCAATATCGAAATAATTATCAATATCCTTTAATAATTTTCATAAATTTTTTAATTAAATAGTGGAATTAATTAGAAACAGTTAGTTTCATTTATAACATTCCTGCATCATTAATCCTGTTAGTAGGTAATGGGGCAAAGGGTGTTTCAATTGGTTTACTATTCAATTTTTAACAGGTAACACATGAGTAAATTATGGCATTTAGAGTTTTTCTGGCTTTTATTAACCAAAATTTTTCTCGAATTATTCCTAATAGTTATTTGTGTATTTAGAGCGTAAAGTAACAGATTGCCGCTTGAGAAAGAATGTTGCCGCGCGACGATCTTTCGAAAGCGGCAATTTTACTTTACGCTTGAAAAAACACATCATTTTTTGTACAGTCGCCCTTTTAATAATTAAAACAGTTTTTTACATTATCTTAGGAGTGCTAGAATAATCGTCATTTTCGCTATTCATCATGATTAACCTTAAAAAGATCTACTGACTAGGGATGTTAAAAAATAATCGATTTTTATGCAAATCGATTATTATTTTCTTATAATCGGTTTTTTGTTATCGATTTTTATGGTAATATTAAACGATTTTTAGTAAATCGATTTTATAAATTACGTGTTTAAATCGATTTTTGGAAAAGGCTCGTATTATTTATTGACTATTTTTCAAAATTTTGACAACTTTTGACGATTATTGACCATTTCTCAAAATTTTGACAATTATTGACCATTTTTCAAAATTTTAACAATTATTGTCCATTTTTCAAAATTTTAACAATTATTGACCATTTTTGACAATTATTGACCATTTTGACTGTTTTTCAAAATTAGTGACCATTTTTCTAAGTATTTGATAATTTTTACCATTTTTCAAAATGATGACAATTTTTAACCATTTTTGACAGTTTTTGACAATAATTATCCATTTTTAACAGTTTTCAACAATAATTAACAATTTTTAACCATTTTTGACCATTTTTGATAATTATTGACAATTGTTGACAATTATGGACCATTTTTCCAAATTTTTGACCATTTTTGACAATTATCGACCATTTTTGACCATATTTCAAAATTTTTGACAATTTTTCAAAAACTAACAATTTTTGACAATTTTTCAAAAACTAACAATTTTTGACAATTATCATTTATTTTTCAAAATTTTAAAATTTTTTAATAATAATTGTCCATTTTTGACAGTTTTTGACGATTTTTGAACATTTTTGACAATTTTTGATAGTTTTTGAGAATTATCGACCATTTTTCAGAATTTTAACAATTTTTGACAATTGACCTATTTTGACAATAATCGTCCATTTTTGAAAGTTTTTAAAAATAATTGACAATTTTTAACCATTTTTGATAGTTTTTGACCATTTTCACAATTTTTCAAAATTTTAGACCATTTTTCAAAGTTATTGACCATTTTTGATAATTATTGGCCATTTTTGACCATATTTCAAAAACTTTAACAATTTTTGGAAATTATCAACTATTTTTCAAAATTTTGACAATTTTCAACAATAATTGTCCATTTTTGATAGTTTTTGACAATTATTGGCCATTTTTGACAATTTTTCAAAAATTTCAACTATTTTGCAAAATTTTTGACCATTTTTCAAAATTATTGACCATTTTTGATAGTTTTTCAAAATTTCAACAATTATTGACCAATTTTGACAATAATTGTCCATTTTTGACAGTTTTTGACAATTTGTGAGCATTTTTGATAGTTTTTGACAATTATTGACCATTTTTGAAAATTTTTGACCATTTTTCAAAATTTTTGACGATTGACCATTTTTCAATTTTTTTTAAAAGTTTTTGACAATTATCGACCATTTTTGACAATTTTTAACAGTTTTTGACAAAAATTGTCAATTTTCAACAGTTTTTGACAATAATTGACAATTTTTGACAATTATTAACCATATTTCAAAATATTTGACATTTTCCATATAATTTTATTTGATTTTTAATCTGATAAATTGTTAAATATTCACCAATTGAGTTAATTCGGAGGGCGTGGTTTGATTAAATAAGCGAGCGAAAAAGATTCCTTTTTTGCGCTAGAGCGTAAAGTAACAATTCTCGGCATTTGTCGACTTTACGATTTCATTTGAATATAGTAATTAGTCATTTTACGCGCGACTGTAGAAAATAGCTATTTGTGTATCAAGAGCAGAAAGTAGTACTTTGGCAGTCGAGACAGAAAGTTGCCGCGCGACGCGTCAGCGGAGCGCGGCAATCTGTCGAGACTACCAAAGGACTTTCTGCTCGAAATACACACAAGATTTTTTCTACGATCACACCAAAATAAAATTAATTTTTTATTAAAAACGTGTTACTTTCATTGCAATATTGGAAGTTTATTTGACATATTAAGCCTACTATTTGAAGACAAAAGATTAATTGTGTATGTTGTGTTGCCTATTTATGACAATAGACTTTATGATTTAAAGATTTATGATTTTATGGTTGTATGAATATTATAGTTCATTAAATAAATTACAACTTTTTTAAATTTTATTTGAACGGTGACAATGCACTAGGTTCTTTCTTTGACATAGACAGACTTGATTCTTATAATCCGTAAGTTATTTGCAAGTATGTTGTGTTGCCTACCTATTGCCATTTTTTGTACTTAGCAGTTTCCAGATTGCAGTTTCGTGTATTTAAAGATTTATGTATTTGAAAAATCAGTAGATATCACTTGTATCCATTTTCTTGTTTTTTTAAGTACTTACTGACTTATAGTAAAATATTAATACAATTACACAGCACAGAACTATCTCAAAAATATTTCAGTGACAATGAACTAGGTTCTTTCTTTGACATAAACATACTTGATTTTTATAATCCGTAAGTTATTTGCAAGTATGTTGTGTTGTCTACCTATTGCCATTGTTTGTACTTAGTAGTTTCGTGTACCTATGTACGTAGGCAACACTTATTTCATTAATGTCAGATATTTATTACATTAATGTCAGATATTTTTTAGATTTCCCTATTTCTCATTAAATTATTACGGAAAATACTGTTGGATGCTTTAATATATTAGAAAATCAACTAAAATATTTATTTATTCTACAGTTTATATTAAAATAACTACTAGCTCTCTTTTATCTATAAATAAAATTAGGCGTGCGCCAAAGTTACTTTCTGCTTAAGAGCGCCAATAATGTCAAATTATGACAGCTCGCGGAAAACATCAACTTTGCGGTTAGATTTGAGTGTGCAAAAGCCTACTTTGGGTAGTGATCGTAGGAAAAAGTATTTTCGGACCAACATGACAACTTTTTTCATGCTCCTCAACAAGTTTTCTTATTATTTCATTTTTGTTAGGAATAATTATGGGATATTTAAAATCTTTAGGATAATCACCATAAATAAGCTTGGTTTTTTAATCTTAAAATTCCATTTTTATATCCAAAAATATCAAACTTCCTCAATCCCTTCACATTTTCTTTGTTTTGAACAAATTTTATTAAACATGCCTCCGCTTCTTCCAAGAGTCGACAGCGAGCAGCCGAGTAGACAGGACACGTTCTTGATTACTCTAAGCAAGCGAAGCGGATTCTGAGAAAACTATCGGACGGAGGCTGATTTCCATCAGCCGAACCGGCGAAAGCAATCAGAAGACAAAAACAGCTTTTTTTAACGCAAATAGTGTTTTTCAACACTATTTTCTATTTTGGAATATTTCAAAATTGCTAATTTTGTAAATTCGTGATAAATAGATGTTTTGTATGTTTTAGGACCTATTGAGAAGAGGAACTACAGAGATGTCGGCGAAAAGCAAAACAAAAAAACGGGATGAAGACGAAGACAGAGACAGCGATTCCAGCTACGACAGCAGAACGAGGAATACGACAAACTATCGGAAAAACATGATAAACTGTTAGCAAAATTCAGAGGACTGAGAGAACACTACAATAGGCAAAAAAAGAAATACGAAAATGCAGACAAGGAAATAGAAGAACTGAGAGCCACAAACAAACGCATGGATGAAGAAGTGAAGGGACTAAGGATTGCCATGGGAAACATGGCAAAAAAAGTAGAAGACATGCAAGAAGAAAAAAGAAGCCGAAGCCGCTCAGAAAGCGTCCGAAGAAAGGCGCTTGGAACAGAATCCCCCAGAAACAAAGAAAACGAGAACGAGGCGATGGAAGTGGTGTCCATCCACAAAATCCAGAAAGAGCAGAAAAAAGAAGCCGCCGCCAGAAGAAAAACAGACGATGAAATGATGGACGAAGCCATCAACGAGAACAAGAAGAAGACACACCGACCACCACCAGTCATCCTACCACTGGGGCTCTGTAAGGAAAGACATTTACCGTCTTGGGATATAGACGAGGTTTATATGAAAATCCCCTGCGAAGGACCCGATGATTGCAGGAACCTGACAAGGTACCTGGGCGAAGAGAGAAAGGAAGTGGAATGGTACACATACTCACCACGGGAAGAACAAAAAGGAAGAATTGTACTTAAAGGACTGACAAGCAGCGAGGATACTAACGAACTAAAAGAAGAAATCGAAAAGGAAGGAGTCCGAATCGGCAAAATAAGCCCAATCTGCTCTAGATTTGGCGAAAGAAGACCACTGCCTATCTACATGGTAGAACTAGAAGTAGAAGAAAAAGAAAAAATTAGGAAAATACAACACATCCAACAAGTGAGGATAAGATGGGAGGAACGGAAGAGAGGAAAAGGACCAACGTAGTGCTATTACCACCACGGACAGACGACTTGCAGAATAAACACCAAGTGTGTCAAGTGCGGAGGACCACACCGCTACAGCGAGTGCACAAGACCGAGGGACAAGCCAGCCACCTGCGCAAACTACCAGGGAGAACACCCAGAAAATTATAAGGGATGCCCATAGGCCCCAAACAACAGGACGACGAGAAAACCACCCTCAAAGGAAAAGAAGCCAGGAGTCAGCTACGCCCAAGCGGCATCCAAGAGAACGACGGTGACCCCGAAGAAACAAGAGATTCTCGAACAGGCTATTAGCTCAGCTAATGGCCTAAAGTCATATATAGAGAATATATAGAGAAGGCCTGACACATCCATAAAAAGATGAGTCGGGATTTCAACTAGGTCAACAAAAACAAGTGGATCCACTCTATAAGGTCGTCTTTAGTCGTAATAAGTCGGCTAAGGATTTGCCCCTTATAGAGGAAGCGAAAAAACAAACACAACAGAAGACAAGAAACAATGAGAAGACCGCCGAAGATAAAACCACTGAGGTTACACGGCCGAAAAGAAGACAGCTCGACTCCAGCCAACAGCCATTCGGCTAGGGACGAGCTGTACGCGAAAAACGCGAACGTGGATGATGAGGACCCATCGGATGAGATGGGGGTGGATGGAAGGTTCTCCCTGGGATGCATCGGGCTCATATCGCGCGTGTGTGAGCTTCCATTTCTTGACTGTCTAAATTTGTTGTTTTTCTTGAATTCCATGCATTTACTTCTCTGCTTTTTTTAACATTGTGGTAAAATCCATCCAACTAGTCGTCTTAATTTTGAATACTTTCCAAAACAATTTATATTTTGATAAAATTCTTCAGAACTTTCTTCTAAATTAGTAGTAACCAGTTTTTTACTTTCCTTCCTAGCTTCTTTTTCTGTAGCATGAACCTCTCCTTTTGGTCATTTTTCTTCTGATTCTTTGAGCCACTGTGGTCCTTGCCACATCTGATATATTCATTTCTCCTGGTACATGTTGCCACTGGTTAATATCACTGTATTTTCTAATCTCTTTTACTCTGTTTCCAACAATCGTATTCCACAAACCTTTTGTTTTTATCCAGCTTAAAGTTATCATAGAATCACTCCAGTAGTAGGTTTTAAGATCTCTAAAATCTTCTACTTTCTCAACATTCTCCGCTAACCTTACCCCTATTAGAGCAGCCATCAATTCTAACCTAGGAAGTGTTACAGTCTTAACAGGACAAAGTCTCGATTTTGCAAGTAAAAGTTTAATCAAAACAAATTTTTTAAATCCTATTTTACTTGCACCAACAAAAACATGAAGCGTTTTATTAATTATTTCGTTAGCATTTTCTGAATTTTTAAAAATATATCTTGGAATACTGCAAAAATTCAAGCAATTTATACTATTAAGCCAAATTTCAAAACGATGTTTAACATGTTCCGGTAGTTTTTTATCCCAAGCTAGTTTTGATTTCCAAGACTCTTGTAATAATAACTTTGGTAATAATGTAAATGTAAAGCCAATCGGGTCGAAAAATCTCTGGGTAGCCGATAAAATACCTCTTTTAGTTCTAGGAATGTCGTGAAGTGTACATAAGTTTTTGATATCACAAGATAAAAGATCTGTATGGTAGTTCCATTTTATCCCTAAAACTGATATAATTTTGTTTTGAATATTTTCCTCTATTAGAGAATTTTCTATACTAGTCATCCTGTTATAAATCCATCCCCTCAAATCCGTTTCATTTTCAATGCTGAATACACAATTATGTACATAAAAAGTATTCAGGAGTTGATTTGCAGTATCTCTATATATTTCTTGCTTTCTCAAATTTGTGATGCCTTTTGGCCCAATATAATAATATAATAATAAATATTTAAAATAAGAATTAAATTCCCTTGATCTTATTTCAACAAAACGTTCGAACATTTCATTATTATATAAATATAAATTAAGAAGGTTATTTAATAGAAAGTCAAGTTCAAGCGTGAAGTAAGGCAAAACAGTAATATGTTTATTTGTTTTATTTGAACTTGACTGGTTATATAAATACGCATTCAATATTTATTAGAGGAGAAGTTGATTTAGAGTAAGTCATGAAGAACATTCTATATAGTCGAATGATCAGAGATCAGTAATCTTTATCTATTAAGTATAAGTGTGCTATACGGCTAGGTACTTATGTATATCATTAGCAATAGTAAATAGTGTAATGTATTATAGTAAATAAATCAAACATATCCCAGTGCTAGAAGTAGTTGTTTCATTCCCTGGAGATGATCCTCCAAGCGACCCGCAACACCACCGATTCAGAGGCCTTTCCACACCTTTAGTCTACCAACGTATCCATTGAGACGTATCCATTACATGGCGATCCTGCCATGCATTTCATCCATTACAAATTCAAATTTAACGTTGGCGCCAAAAGAAATGGACTTGGTTTCAGCCCCAAAACTACTAGTGTCTGAAGAGTTGAATTTCTCTTTTTTCATAATTTTTCCACCATAAAAAACGCCAATAATTTATATCTTCCTTTTTTACACTTATTTGTAAAAATGCCTTAGCGATATCAGCCGTTACCCCAATTTTATGTATTCTAAATTTTGAAATTAAAGGAATAATAAGTTCTATCAGGTTAGAACCCCTTTCTAATAAATCGTTCAGAGAATTACCATTGTTATCCTTCGCTGATGCATCGAATACTGGCCTTATTTTTGTAGTAGTACTGGATTCTTTTATCACTGCGTGATGAGCCAAGTAGTGCATATTTTTTTCTAATGGTTCCTCTTCTACTTCTTCTATTATTCCTATAGCTTTCCACTCTTGAAAAACCTTATCATAATCTGAAAATTTATTTATGTAAATTAAACGTTTTGTGGTAAAAAATAACCTTTTTTCCGCTAAATTGTAATTTGAGGTTATTGCTGGTTATTACTATGGTTACACTACCCTAAAGTAGGGATGTGAGATTAATGGAAAAGAATCGATTAAATAAAAATCGATTTTTCTTTATTCAAAATTAATCGATTTGTCAAAAATCGATTTTAATAAAAAATTAATCGATTTTAATAAAAAATTAATCGATTTTAATAAAAAATTAATCGATTTCTGCGAAAAAAATTGTATTATTTTAAAAAGTACATGCTTTTCATATTCCGATAATAAACCTAAGAGATTCATTCATTAACAATTTATCAGATTAAAAATCAAATAAAATTATATGAAAATTGTCAAAAATTTTGAAGTATGATCAAAAATGGTCAATAATTGTCAATAATTGTCAAAAACTGTTAAAAATCGACAATTTTTGTCAACAACTGTCAAAAATGGTTAATAAATGTCAAAAATTTTCAAAAATGGTCAATAATTGTCAAAAATAGTCGATAATTGTCAAAAGCTATCAAAAATTGTCAAAAATGAACAATTATTGTTAAAAATTGTCAAAATTTAGAAAAATAGTTGAAAATTTGCAAAAATTGTTAAAGTTTTTGAAAAATTGTCAAAAATTTTAAAATATGGTCAAAAATTTGGAATAATGGTCCATAATTATCAAAAATGGTCAATAATTTTGGAAAATGGTCTAAAATTTAGAAAAATTGTCAAAAATGGTCAAAAACTACCAAAAATAGTTAAAAATTGTCTATTATTGCCAAAAACTGTTAAAATTCGACAATTTTTGTAAAAAATGGTCAATAAATAGCAAACATTTGTGAAAAATTGTCAAAAATGGTCAATAATTGTCAAAAATGGTCGATAATTGTCAATAATTTTTAAAAAAACTTGAAAAATGGCCAAAAATTTTCAAAATTTGTCAATAATTGTCAAAAACTATCAAAGGCCTTTCCACACCTTTAGTCTACCAACGTATCCATTGAGACGTATCCATTACATGGCGATCCTGCCATGCATTTCATCCATTACAAATTCAAATTTAACGTTGCCGCCAAAAGAAATGGACTTGGTTTCAGCCCCAAAACTACTAGTGTCTGAAGAGTTGAATTTCTCTTTTTTCATAATTTTTCCACCATAAAAAACGCCAATAATTTATATCTTCCTTTTTTACACTTATTTGTAAAAATGCCTTAGCGATATCAGCCGTTACCCCAATTTTATGTATTCTAAATTTTGAAATTAAAGGAATAATAAGTTCTATCAGGTTAGAACCCCTTTCTAATAAATCGTTCAGAGAATTACCATTGTTATCCTTCGCTGATGCATCGAATACTGGCCTTATTTTTGTAGTAGTACTGGATTCTTTTATCACTGCGTGATGAGCCAAGTAGTGCATATTTTTTTCTAATGGTTCCTCTTCTACTTCTTCTATTATTCCTATAGCTTTCCACTCTTGAAAAACCTTATCATAATCTGAAAATTTATTTATGTAAATTAAACGTTTTGTGGTAAAAAATAACCTTTTTTCCGCTAAATTGTAATTTGAGGTTATTGCTGGTTATTACTATGGTTACACTACCCTAAAGTAGGGATGTGAGATTAATGGAAAAGAATCGATTAAATAAAAATCGATTTTTCTTTATTCAAAATTAATCGATTTGTCAAAAATCGATTTTAATAAAAAATTAATCGATTTTAATAAAAAATTAATCGATTTCTGCGAAAAAAATTGTATTATTTTAAAAAGTACATGCTTTTCATATTCCGATAATAAACCTAAGAGATTCATTCATTAACAATTTATCAGATTAAAAATCAAATAAAATTATATGAAAATTGTCAAAAATTTTGAAGTATGATCAAAAATGGTCAATAATTGTCAAAAACTGTTAAAAATCGACAATTTTTCTCAACAACTGTCAAAAATGGTCAATAAATGTCAAAAATTTTCAAAAATGGTCAATAATTGTCAAAAATAGTCGATAATTGTCAAAAGCTATCAAAAATTGTCAAAAATGAACAATTATTGTTAAAAATTGTCAAAATTTAGAAAAATAGTTGAAAATTTGCAAAAATTGTTAAAGTTTTTGAAAAATTGTCAAAAATTTTAAAATATGGTCAAAAATTTGGAATAATGGTCCATAATTATCAAAAATGGTCAATAATTTTGGAAAATGGTCTAAAATTTAGAAAAATTGTCAAAAATGGTCAAAAACTACCAAAAATAGTTAAAAATTGTCTATTATTGCCAAAAACTGTTAAAATTCGACAATTTTTGTAAAAAATGGTCAATAAATAGCAAACATTTGTGAAAAATTGTCAAAAATGGTCAATAATTGTCAAAAATGGTCGATAATTGTCAATAATTTTTAAAAAAACTTGAAAAATGGCCAAAAATTTTCAAAATTTGTCAATAATTGTCAAAAACTATCAAAAATGGTCAAAAACGGTCAAAAATTGTCAAAAATTGTTAAAAATTGTCAAAAATTGTTAAAAATTGTCAAAAATTGTCAAAATTTTGAAAAATAGTTGATAATTGTCAAAAATTGTTTAAGTTTTTGAAAAATTGTCAAAAATTTTGAAATATGGTCAAAAATGGTCAAAAATTTGGAATAATGATCCATAATTGTCAACAATTATCAATAATTATCAAAAATGGTCAATAATTTTGGAAAATGGTCTAAGATTTTGAAAAATTGTCAAAAACTATCAAAAATGGTTAAAAATTGTCAATTATTGACAAAAACTGTTAAAAATCGACAATTTTTGTAAAAAATGGTCAATAGAAAAATTTTTTGAAAAATGGTCAAAAATTTTCAAAAGTTGTCAAAAATGGTCAATTGTCAAGAATTTTTAAAAAAATTTTCAAAATTTTCAAAAATTGTCAAAAATTGTCAAAAATGTCATATCAAAAATGGTCAAAAATTGTCAAAAATTATCAAAAACTGTCAAAAATGGACAATTATCGTCAAAATTGGTCAATAATAGTCAAAAATTGTTAAAATTTTGAAAAATGGTCGATAGTTATCAAAAACTATCAAAATTGGCCAATAATTTTGAAAAATTGTCAAAAATGGCCAGTAATTGTCAAAAACTATCAAAAATTGTTAAAAACTGTCAAAAATGGATAATTATTGTAAAAAATTGTCAAAATTTTGAAAAATAGTTGATAATTGTCAAAAATTGTTAAAGTTTTTGAAATTGAAAATTTTGAAATATGGTCAAAAATGGTCAAAAATGGTCAAAAATTTGGAAAAATGGTCCATAATTGTCAACAATTGTCAACAATTGTCAACAATTATCAAAAATGGTCAATAATTTTGAAAAATTGTCAAAAATGGTCAAAAACCTTCAAAAATGGTTAAAAATTGTCAATTATTGTTATAAACTGTTAAAAATGGACAATTATTGTCAAAAATGGTTAAAAATTGTCATCATTTTTAAAAATGGTCAAAAATTTGGAAAAATGGTCACTAATTTTGAAAAACAGTCAAAATGTTCAAAAATTGTCAAAAATGGTCAATAATTGTTAAAATTTTGAAAAATGATCAATAATTGTCAAAATTTTGAGAAATGGTCAATAATTGTCAAAATTTTGAGAAATGGTCAATAATTGTCAAAATTTTGAGAAATGGTCAATTATCGTCAAAGTTGTCAAAATTTTGAAAAATAGTCAATAAATAATAATACGAGCCGTTTCCGAAAATCGTTTCAAACACGTAATTTATAAAATCGATTTACAGAAAATCGATTAATATTACTATAAAATTCAATAACTAAAAATGAATTATAAGAAAATAAAAATCGATTTATATGAAAATCGATTATTTTTTAACATCCCTACCCTAAAGTCCCAACAGAAACATCAAAACACTTCTCAAATACAATCAATAAACAATAAATATTTTCCACTGTCGTAAGAGATTATTTCACATGGCCACATATTTTCGACTAACTATTCAGTCATTATCAATAAACAGTTAATTTCCGTTTAACAGCGTCGCTACACACGATACGGTCGTCATGGTAACGGCGTAAATTCCCGCATATCTGTAACGACACCGTAGCGCATCGGTAACTAATGGACGATTTCCCGACTTGATAGTTTCAGTGTTGCCAACTATACAGCATGATCATGTCCTCTATTTATTCAGGAAATATTTTTATCTTGTTCGTCGCTTTTGGTTTCGGTAAAAATGGAATTCGTTGAAAATAATTTACATTATCATTATAACCATGATAAAACTATCAATAGAATAGTTTAAATATAATTTTCTACACCTTATATAAAATTTAAAAAAATATTTCAAAACAAAATGCTGTTCAACTAAGAAGAAACAACTACATTCCGGACTATAATGTCCCAACAAACATTGCACTATACTACAAAGAAAAACGGGATGGTATGATCTACTAGATATAACCAATAGATGTAATTAGAAGGAGTCACATCACTTGCAGACCGGTTTTGGAATACTTGCATCATAATCAGTGCAAGGAAGATGATTCCTGTTCAGCACCTGTCAGCCAAACTGAAGAAAATATTATTGCAGTGTATACATGGTGATTGATTAGTGTGATAAAGCTCAGTAGGTCTGTTATCATAAAAGGTACCCAAAAAAAGTTATGCATAAAAATTGTAGATAGCTTCAAGCTTCATATTTCAAAATTAGATGATACAGGGTGTTTCATAACTCGGTGCCAGATCAAAGTTATGGTTTTTTTAAATGGAACACCCTATATTTCACTGTAAACCTGAAATCGGATTCACTTCCCCATTACAACGATATGAGGTTGTAATCTGTTATACAGGGTATTTGAAAAGTTATAACTAATTTTCCGTAAAAATCGTTACTTTTTTCTTGATATTCGAAATTATAAGAAAGTCGTTTAGGGCAAATCAGAATTCAAAGACTAGCCTGAATATGCATTACAGGAGCAATGAAAATATTTCCAACGGCGGCCATGTAAGTACTTCATGCCACTGCATATGGTGGTGAAACCAAACACTTTGAAAGCTTTGGTAGAGCCCCAAGTATCGGATATTCACGTCATAGGAAAGAGTGCCCAGTTCAATATTGATAAAATATATAGAAGACAAAGTATTATCATCATGTCGAACAGTCAAGCAGCCATTAGAGCACTGAGTTCCTGCGTAATCAGTTTTAAAATGATATGGAAATTCATTCAACATCGTCACCTTACTGTGGGTTCCAGGACACAGGGATAAAAGGAAATGGAATAGCAGATGAACTAGCAAAGATAGAGACTGGAAGACCCTTTTGTGGGCCGACATATTTTTGCGGTATCAGCTCCAATGGAATATAGGAAGAAATAGACAACGCCGAAAAGAAGATCTGACCATTGGAAAGATCTAGTATGACTAAGACAATTAAATATACTCCTGCGAAACTACTAGGAGAGAGAACAAAAGAATGCACTACTAGTTTTGATAGGTGTCCTAACAGACATCTCAAAAAGCTCAAACTAGTGAAGGAAGAATGTATATTCTGTGGAATGGAAGGAAACACTTTCATTCACATATTTGCGGAGTGCATAGCAGTACAGAATTTAAATGTAAATGTATTAAATATACTTCTAATTTTTATACAAAATTGTTTTTATCAAAAAATAAACTATTACCTATAAAGTATTACGATTGATTGAAAATGTTAACATTGGAATTGGAATATTAAAAGTAATCAAAAAGTTTTATAACTAAGTACGTAAGTACTGAACATAAAATGATATAAATATTATTATGTATGTGAGAAGTTCAATAGTTGGAAAAGTTTCGAGTTCAAATCCGCGAATAAATCGTTTTGATAAACCTTTGTGAAACAATTTATACTTTTTAAAGGTCAAGGATATTTTAATAAACGTCTGCAACGAGGATTAATTTATTGTTTTCATTTTACCGACCGCATCAAAACCATAATTTAATTTTTATGTTAAATTGGTGTCAGCACTGATTTCTACACCATACTTTTTCATGGTCACCGCTTCATTTCAACGATTAAATATAACAGCTCTGAATTAAATATATTTTTTGTAATCTTAGTTTCGTAATTTATAAAATATTTAATATACATTATTAAATATAATTTTGGCAGAAATTTCAGCTTAAATTATTTGATAATTTTTTTTCAATTTAAAAAATTTACGTCTCAGGTGTAAATTTTAACAAAAATAATTAATATAAGCAGTCTATATTTAAATTACGGATATAGAATGGGAGAAATATATAATAAAACGACAGGTACGGATTCAGTAGTGGGGCAAAAAAAATCAATATAATAAGGTAATTTTTGGGGAAATATATTAGTCATTTTACTCAAGTCGATAGTAGGTAGTCCCTGCAGGGAGGGAAACAGGAATTAAGGCAAGGTGGAGCTCAAGTCCAACTTTATTTAATATTTTCATGGACCAAGCAAACCAAAACAGATACACAGGGGCTTTCTGTAGGTATGAAGCAACTTAGACCTGTAAAGATACGTGAATGTGCATTTGCTGAGACGATCTATAGTTTGGGAAACATAACTGAAGCTGTGAAAGTAATGCGGTCGAAAACATTCGATATTGCCACGTTTAACTATGAAAAACCTAAAGTGCTAAGTATGTAGTGATAATAATTAGAAAATGGACTTTTTATTATTAACAATATGTCAATAATGATTAAACGTTAGTTTTTTAATGTGATTGTTTCATTGGATTTTGTCTATTAACATTATTTTTTCAATTTCTGAATATTAAAAGATGAACACTTTTCCAAATATGTTATGGGTTTCCTTCAAGCCGGCAACGTCGTGCGAAAATCATAATTACCACGACCTCCGGACTCACTCAATTGGTGAATATTTTATATTAATATGAATATGACTTCCTATTGGCAAGCGCGGGCGTGTGTTCTTCCCTCTCACTTCGACAATTGACTGATATTGATTATCCAGTGGCGTTTATATTGTCAGTATTTACCTTCGTATTTTCAGTTTTACTTGGTATCTTATTATTTCGTATCCATATTGAATTCAAGTACGATATTCAACATTATTTGTTTTTAACAAATACCTACCGTGTTTTGAAAAATACCTTACCTTTAAAGCAAAGCATAAATCAGTTTCTATATAGATATAATTATTATATAATAATAATTATTATTTTTAATACTTTTATAAAATAGGTACCGTACGCCATTGGTACGTTTATAACAGATATCAGCCATGTTTCCTCGCCCCTTACCGATGCCGCGTAGCTTCAGATAGACTTGCCAAACTATAGTTATAATGGCCAATACAGAGAAAGGTCTTCAAAAAAATATAGACATATCAAATAGTACTCTAAAATTGAACGGAATGAAAATAAATGCAAATAAAACAAAAATAATGATGATAACAAAAAACAAGAAAGGTTGAATAAACTTTACTTTAAATACTTAGGAACAACAATTCACTGGTAACCAGGATCTGTGAAAGGAATAACAAAACGAGACAGAATAAAGTATGTAGACATAAGAGAGGAGCTATAAATAAAATCCACGCCAGACTATATAGAAGAAAGACAACAGAGATGGTGGGGACATCTACAGCGAATGTGAGAGAGACCCTTAAAAAAGATGTTGTTTGAAACACTACAAAAAATATTTATTCACTTCTCAGGGTTGACTTTATGAACGTGGGTTCTTATGAACCTAGAGTAAATTGTAGAGGATAGTCTAATCGGATAACATGATTTAGAAGGGGTAAGCGTTATATAAGCCTTTTGCTAAGTTAGATAAATCTTCCGATAAGTTGCAGATATCTTCCGGTAAGTTCAGGCAAGCTGTGAACTAAGCTTCACACAGGAACACTAAGAGGTATGCACTTCAGACAAGTCTCGTATAAACATCAGCAGGCTTTGTAGGAACCTTTTAGAAACTATTAGGTATAGTTAAGTTTTCGATAGAGGCTTCGTATCAACCTCGTAAAAAACCCATAAAAAAACCTCATAGAAAACCGCTAAAAGATATAAAAAATAACAGTTTCCATCATTACACAATTTATTAAACCCCCAAGAAAATAATAATTTTACGATTACATGATTTACATCAAATCCTACTTAAAGGAAAAAAAAAGGTTTTTTTACAATTAAATTTTTTTGTTTTATAAATTTGGTGATCTTTGAATTCTGTACAAATATGTTAGGTAATAGATATATGAGAATTCAGGAATTAAACAACAGGTAAGTGAATAGTAGTATCGTTTGCAAAATTCAATAGGAAAAACAGATATTTATTTTTTATAAGCTTCCGCCATGTTAAAATATAAATACCTATGTCGTTCCATTTAAATCCAAACACAACGACAGTTTAGTTAATCTCTATGTCTTTAATTAATGTAACAAAACTCACCAGAGATAAGAATGATCGTTTAAACCATTTATTTAACAACATTTATTGTTTTCAAATTCAAATTCTTCAATATCTCTGCGGCTTCAAAGGAATTTTATTTCGCCCTTTCTTAGCGAAAGATTCAGAGAGACCAGCCAGCAGACCGCATTTACACTTTCCTCTCTCAGTCTTAGCGCAGAATCGCTAGTGTGCGTATGTTACATGTAAAAATCAATACTTCCCTGGAAATGTCTACTATACCACTCTAACGTTAATGTAAGAAACAATAATTACTGTTTCAAATGGAGGATACTAGACTAGTTAAAAATGTATGGGAAGGGGAAGCAAGGGTGATTATTAAAAGAGACAGAGGTAGACCAAAAGAATCCTGGGATAGCAACATAGCAAAAATATTAAGGGGAAACAATGATATAAGCAATCCTAGCTCCAATTGTGCTAGGAGGAACGGTGATTCCGTTTGCCCTAGAAACAAAGTATTAAAAGCAATATCTATATCAATAATGGCATCCATCACATTTATTATTAACCTATGCTTTAGCAACGGAGTTTTTCGGTCCGTTTTAAAAGAAACGATAGTCACACCAGTATATTAAAATGGAGATAAAACCTATCTATGTACTTTTTTTTAAATAATAAATTATTATTATTCCCTGTATGAGTTACTATTTTTTACGATCGACCACAAAAAAGTACTTTAAGTTTATTCATAAATGCGGCAGAGTAATAAATCTTCGTGACCCTTGCAAAACCAATACAGGATGAACCATCCAAGTAATATTAAAATATTATCGTGAGCATTAATTTTTTTTCCTATCCCTGTGTCGGGCAGGTAGCTTCACCCCGTATCTGGACGAGTTTATGGTCTTTTCTATTGTCGAAAGATTAAAAATTAAGTAGTCAGTGACGTGGGCTGAGGATGAAATACATAAATCCCACATCTTTCAATGGTTTCCACAATGTCGTTCTGCCAAGTTATGGATAATCCTTTTCTTCTTGAACAGATAGCAGAATTTTACCAGAGTACGGATTTCTTTTTTCAAATAAGTCATTCTAATTTTCAGTGACCCATCCAGTTCAATTTTTGGGCGACCTGAAGAAGTTTTAGGTGGTTTGAAGAGTTTTTCCTGGAATAATTTGTATACTGTCGATTTCCCAACACACATCATATTAGCAGTTAAAGGTCGAATCTCTCTTATCAGCACCTCATAGGAACAGCGACTGATCATCACCAGAAGATTTTATTTCTTATGTGTATTTAAATGTAAGCGCGCCTACCTAACAACATCAGCACAGCACCGACAAGGCACGTCAACGCCTCAACCACAACACATTTCTCAGAGAGAATATTTTGCGGATGGCGTGCCAATACAATATCTCTGACAATATAAAGTGATGCCTATAGTAAGGTATCGCGGCAATGCTGATCCCGTGTCGATGCGTTAAGTGAACTCATACACAACAGTCAAGTTAACCACTCGACGGTGCTGTGACGATGCTTGTCAGGTGCTGTGCTGTTAAGTGAGTTTCGGCCTTAAATTCCACTACATTTGTAAGCAGCCCTTAAGAGACGTACCGAGCATGGTTTGAAGGTCGGTGCTGTACGGGGCAAAGGGGGAGGCGAGTTTGGAACCTGTCGGGACACATTGTTGAGCAGGCTCGTCTCGAGATTACGAAATTTCACTCCGACGTAACTAAAAATGCATTGATATGAAGATTTATATAAAGAACACATTTTAAATCGGAACGATTCATTCTTAAACTCTCATTTATTGTTCCGCCGGATTTATGAATAAATTATAACCGGAATATAATTTACCTGAAATTTTTATCCTAACAAATAGGTAGTAAACATATTCAAGATCATTTATTTTTAAATTTTGTATTATATCGTTGATACAAGTTCAAGGTTTTTCATCATTGAATAAAAATATAAATGTGAATAAATGTCAAGGTATTTCTATTTTATTAATAGCGGTGGATAATAAAATTTATATTCTGTTTTCCAACGAATATATTAAAATATAAAATTAATTTTATAATCAACTATAAATGATTTTCTACTATAAAATTGTTTGTGCAAAGTAATGGACTTTTTAGTCAAAATACGCATCACGCAAGTGACAGTCAAAGGCGTATAGATAGTGAAAAACTACAAAATCGTGTTGAAATGAGTTTTGCAGCCCAAGGGACGATATAGATTATTTTCGGTCATATTTATAGGGTTGATATGATTCATTTTCAGATATGGTAGGCGAAAAAATATTTTATTTCTACCCAATATTTTTAATAAAGTATTACTAGTGAACTTATGTTGCTCGTTTTATTTTAGGACTGGGACGGCAATGGTATACCAACATAAATCTGGGTACATTAACCGGAAAGAAAAACGTGAAAGGGACGAAAAGGCAAAGAAAGGTCAACAGAATCTGTTGGGTTATTTTTCCCAGGCAAAAAATAGCTCTAAAGTAGAAGACGAAGCTGGTAATGATAATGAGCCCTTGACATTACCAAGTACTTCACATTCAACCACACCCTCCAATGATTCATATGTTGATCGTGCACCACCTTCACTTTCACTAAATAGCGAAGAATCTGAATCTTTAATCCCACCACAATTGCACGAACATGACAATGACGATGAGGCACCATCAACATCTACACGCTACAGCGTGAAATTTTTGACATAAGTGGGCCACAGGACCATCCAAACATTTACCCGCAGACTCAACGGGACGACAATTTCCCTTATCTCTGCTTAAGTTCAAACTTCCTAATAGTGAAGTTGTCCCAAGAGATTGGCTTGTTTGGAGTAATATAAAACAGACTTTATTTTGCTTTCCTTGTCGACTATTTTGTGCTCAAGCAGAATCGGTGCAATCTAAATTTGCTTCAGTTATCAAAAGATCATAAATGGAAATAATTATACGAAAGAATACCTGAACCCCAAAGCAGCCATAGCCACAAAGAATGTTATATGAAATGGAAAGACATGGAGATCAATCTTAAGAAAGGAGGAACTATATTTACCAGGTTTCAAAACCAATTTCAGAGCGAAATCACTACATGGAAACAGATCCTATACAGGCTCCTAGACGTGACTTTATTTTTAAGTGAGCGTGGTCTACCTTTTAGGGGGTTGAATCAGAAAGTGGGGCACCCTAACAATGGAAACTTTTTGGGCGTGCTAGAACTTCTAAGTCACATGACCCTGTTCTATCAAAGCATCTGGGACAAGTTCAGCATTCTCAAGAATCAAACAAAAGAATGCAAGTGAATTATTTGTCTTGGAGAACTCATATCAAGTTGTGCTAATTATGTAAGGAAAATTATTGTAGACGCGCTTAAAAGATCTAAATACTATTCCATTATGGTTGATGCTACACCAGACTCAAGCCATGTTGAGCAAACCTCTTCTGTATTTAGGTACATTGTTTTCAAAGAGGACGTAAAAGAATATGAAATACATGAACGATTTTTGGAATTTTCTTACTGTAATGAAAAAACAGATTGCAAATCTAATCAAAGGAGTTCTTAAAAATTACGACATTTCCTTAGATGATTGTAGAGGTCAGGGATTCGACAATGGTAGCAATATGAGTGGCAAGTATAAGGTTGTGCAGGCTATTATTTTAAAATCGAACCCTCTGGCTATCTACTCACCCTGTGGATGCCACAGTTTGAACATTTGTGGAGTATGTGCTGCTGAGTGTTGCACTGAAGCACAGACTTTCTCTGGAATTGTTCAGAATCTGTACAATTTGTTCAGCTGAAGCTCAAAAAGATGGGAGATTTTAAAAGAAATAGTAGGATCTTCACTGCATTCATTATCAGACACGAGGTGGAGTGCTCGAGTGGAATGTGTCAGAAGCCGTCTCATATTTGTTAAATCTCAACTTAACAGTAGAAACAAGATCAACAATCAATGGAGAATTAGAATATCTAAACACTTTTTAGTGTGTACTTATGGCGTCGATTTGGGTAATGGTTTTAATACCTATAAATTACAGAAGTCAACTGCTCCAAACGATGGACGCTACTTTGGTCGTTGAAGTTAATAATATTGACGAATTAAGTGCACTAAGAAATAACTGGGACAAAATATTGTCTGAATCTAAACTTGTTGCATGTGCAAATGGCATTGACCCAGAGTTCCCCACTTCTCGTGCAAGAAAAAGGAAAGCTTTTCACGATGAAACATCAACAGCAGATCAGATGTTCAATATGACCCCTAAAGAACGTTTCAAAATTGAGGTGTTCTACACAATAATTGATATTTTGGTTTCTAACTTAAGATCAAGATTTACAGCTCTTCTCTCTATTCTGTTGCCTGCCGGTTTCCGTAGCTCAGGCTGAAAGGTCGTTCAGTGTGTTGTGCAGAATAAAAAACTGTCTCAGATCGACTATGTGTTGGCAGAGGTTGTCAGATTTGCGAATACTGACTACTAAGTCAAAACTTGCCCGGACTCTTCATTTTGATCATTTAATACAATCTTTTGCCGAAATGAAAGCAAGAAAAGCTATGTTGTGAATGACTATATGTATACTATATGTACCTATTTGAAGTAAAATAAAATACTTGTTAAAATAAAAATGTTTACTTGCTACAACAATTTTTAATTTACTTCCTTTCTTAATAAAAAAGTACTCCTGTTTATAAATTATAAAAAAATACGATTTTCTGTTGAATTGGTGTGTGCCCGATGAGCCTTTATCCCCGGGGTCCTGCGCAGCTCTGGGCGGCACTGCTTGAAATTTTCAACATCATTCAGAATTGGATGGCAATAAAAGAAAATATGAAAAGAATTTAAAAAAAGGAGAATTATTCATAAAACGTCACTTTTTTAGTTTTGATATACATCATATAGTCTATATACATATAACAGCTTGGTTGATAAAATTATTGTATTCGTAGCCGAGTGGTTTAGAGGTTTGGCTGCGGAAATTATGAATTGTAAGCGTACGGTTCGAATCCTGGACACGGTGACATTTCGATATGAATAACCTTCAATATAGTTCCTATTAATCCGTAGACACACCTTATAGTAAATCGAAATAAAAAGTAAAAAATAAATATATATATACCACGTTTTTAAAATAACTAAAAAGTAAAAAATAATAATAATAAACGTGGGGAGCTACTTTCTACTTTTTTATAGAACTGTCACATGCGCCCCACGTTTATTATTATTATTTTTTACTTTTTAATTCGTTTTAAAAACGTGGTATATTAATTTTTTTTTAATTTCATTCATTATGTTTGGAAATAGACATTTTATATAAAAACTCATTGCCCGTCTAAATATGAATTTCATTTACTTCCTTTATGTAGTTGGGAAATTTTTTTACATAATTTCAAGATATTTAAACAAAAAAAATGCTGTCATTTATTATACTTTGCTTTATTTGGCCATTTTATATGAACAATTCTCAACAAAATATTTTTATATTGTTTGATTTTTCTAAATACGTTTAATGATGATAAATAATAAGTATTTTGTTGTTGTCATGATTAAACCATATAAAACGACGACTAAGTTTTACATATAAGTTATAGAGAATAGTAACAAAAACAGCCATATGTAACAAAGTACTGAAAACATTTCTATTTATTTCAGTAATTATTTGTCTCTAAAAATCTGAAAAAATTATTATTGTTAAAACTTTTTTTTCATTGTATTTTGAAAAAATAATTCCTTAACTGATTATTTAAATTAATGTAAAAAAATGTTTAACAGCATTGAATTAGATCGATTTTTCCAACGAGACCTTATTCCTTCAAGTGTTGAAAACTCACCATCGTTTATTTAATACTGAAACTTGATGTTCGCTTAGGCGCTAGTTAAGGGTCACTCAGGAAAGATGGCGGCAAGAAACTTTTGTAAAGGGTGGTTCTACTCTATGTTTGTGTTGCATTAGGTATGCCAGAGGGTTGTCAGACTATAAGAAGCAATAGGGCGCCAATACCTTTCAGACATCGATTAAAGAATACAATTGAATTTAAATAAAAGAAAACTAAGGTGAAAAAGGTAGAAACCCCTTGTAGAATTTAAGTTAAGATAATATTGAGAAATTAAAAACCTACGATAACCGGATTCGTTCCTCTACAGCTCTTATAGCCGGGTGGATTCAAAATTAAATTCAAATAAAAATTAACATTTATTTTATTAATAGATATCGAAAAATAAATATATTATTCTAACGCTTTACAACAAAGTTTTGAACAATATTTTTCAAAAACAGTGACCGTACAATCAAGAAGAAACAACTACTTCCTGGGCTACATACCCCGCATTTGAAGATGTCGCTATTGACACAACTTTAAGATTTCCGTTACTGGAAAATATGAAAATATTAGAGCTCTAGGACGAGAACATATACCTTGTACTGATGAGGCGCAAATACACCGAAAGTTATTTTGTCCCTTCTAATTGCAAACCAGAATGGTTGGTTAAATCTTGTAGATCATACCGACCCAGTTTGTAATTCAATGTCTGTTGGGACATATAGCCCGGGAAGTAGTTGTTGCTTCTTAGTTGAACGGTCACTGTTTTTGAAAAATATTGTTCAAAACTTTGTTGTAAAGCGTTAGAATAATATATTTATTCTTCGATATCTATTGGTAACACACTTTACTAAATACGACAATTTTACAGAAAACTGTAATAATACTTGATTAATTACAGGAACGGAACAAAAAAAAAAATAAGACCTGTACTTTTTAGGTACTTACTTTTGACTGTGTTTCCTCCTGGAAGGGTGGATGGAAAGCTTGGCCTGAAGATATCCCAGTGATGGGTCGTCAATCTATTTAGAGGTGGACTGCCTCTGAGGTATTCTTGAGGTTTCTTTGAGATATTCCTGTAGTAACCTAGAGAGTGTCCTAGAGGTATTCTTAAAGTATCCTAGAGGGTGTCCTAAAGGTATCATTAAAATTGTGTTTATCACAGCAATTTAGGAAGAAAGATATAATAGATAAGCAGTAAAGGTAGGTAATTAAATAAGAAGGTATGTCTTACCTTGAAGACAGTCGATAGCGATAGCTTTGCTCATGGCGGTCAGAGGAAATTCGGCGTTGGCTTTGCCAAAATGGAGGCGGCTGTTGGCATATGACAATTGTCTTATGGTCAGGGTTGGGGACTTGGAAGTGGCTATTGAGACGTCGACCGGGAATTAAAGAATAATTTGCGACATAAATTTAAAAGTCGAAAAAGGTCTAGACATGTTACAATACTTTATATTTTTTATCTGCTAATAAAATTTTGAATACATTTTTCCAGTCGTCACTCCGAATCCGATGAACTATCGCTCAGATTTTTAGGAGCTATTACAAGAATTAACACGTTTTTGAACTTGTGAACTAGACTTAATTAAGAAAAGAAAATAATTAACAATTAACGTGTATTTATAATAACTTTTGTCAAAATAACTACATTATTATGATATAAAAAACAATGAAAAATATTGTAGAATTAAAAAAAAATCAACAAACTATGTTAAAGCAAGTCATTTGGTATTTGTATATCGCGTGATTAGCAATATCAATCAAGTTGGTTGTGGAGAACAGCCGTTCAATTTGTTTTTATTTATCGTGATTAATCTGTTATTCGCAGTCAGTGAACTGTAGTAAAAGATAATATTCGATCCATGCCGTAGCACAAACCTTATCCAATAAAATCTATAAGAGCTTTTATTATTATTTTTTTATATATTGAGATTAATAGTTAGTTCAATCTATTTCACAGCTGTTAATATTCGGCGACCTAAAAGTTTGACCAGCAAAAACATTTTATAAAATAAAAAAAACATTGTTGTCTTCGTTCCAATATTAGGCTAATTTTCCCCTAATGTTTACCACACTGATTTGGACGACGCTCCTTCATTCTTCTCCTTAGATTCTTGCAGATTTTTTTACTCATCCATGTTTTTTGAACATTCTCATTTTCAACGGTTCTTCCCCAATACGCATTTTTTCGTTCTAAACAAGTATGGAGTCAATCAGGCGACTGCAACAGACTCTGGCGTTATCAATTGCGCGACTTCAGCGTGACGACAGAAACGTCTAGCAGCGAGATTCGTTGTGACATGTTGCAAAATTAATGCAATAATAACCACGTGTTTATGTGTGGTGTGGTGTGGTGTGGTGTGGTGTGGTGTGGTGTGGTGTGGTGTGGTGTGGTGTGGTGTGGTGTGGTGTGGTGTGGTGTGGTGTGGTGTGGTGTGTGTGTGTGTAAACCTCTTATAACTTCTGAACGGCTTGACCGATTTGATCGCAGTTGGTGTCATTCGAAAGGGCTTTGCCAAACTTAGATTTCCTGTAAGTTGGAACCAATTCGGACCGGTAGATTTCGAGAAATTGCAAAAAGTGTTTTTTTTCATTTTTTCAAAATATCTCCGAATTGGCTGAACCGATCGACCTCAAAAACTAATGAGCTCTTAACCTTGAAAGCTCGGATCGATCACCACCAAGTGCGTCAGAATCGGTTGATGCATTCGTGAGATGTCGAAAAAAATCGAAAAAGTGTTTTTTTGTGATAACTCCGAAAAGTTTTATCAGATCAATTTTTTTGTTCGAAATTTTTTATAGAGCTCAAAAAACTACATCGATCGCCGCCTACCGCGTGAAAATCGGTTAATTCATTCAAAAGTTATAGCAGTTTGAAAATTAATTAAAGACTTTCATCGAATAGCTTTATCTAGAAGAGCTCAAAAACATCGCAACTAGCGACAAAATCGCATGCGTTTGAAAATTGATTTTGGCGGGAAGTTGCAGGGATGTCCTTTAAGGTCAACCGATTTCCAAATTTTTTCGTTCTTTTTTGTATTTTTTATTGCCATACTTTTTTAACTGGTCTTGTGTCGTTCAAATGTACCTTAAGTGTTGATTCTATGTCAAGGTCTTCTCTTATTTTTGTATTTCTTAATTTATCTTTCTTTGTAACTCGTCTAAGATACTTCATCTTAACTGCTTGTATTTTACTCTTTTGTCTTTTTGTTAATACCCAAGTTTCACACCCGAATATTAATATTGGACGGTAGATTGTTTTAAATACATTTATCTTTGCTTTCTTGGAAATTTATTTTTTATTTATAAATGTCGAATTCATCGTGTAGTAGAGTTTCATCGTTTTTTGTAGTCTATTGTTAATTTCAACTTCCTGCGTAGTATTTTCTTCTATTTCTACTCAAGTATTTATATCTTCTCACTTGTCCAATTTTTATTCCGTCTAATTGTATGTTTAACTGTTTTTGTTTCTGTCCTATAACTATAACTTTGATTTTACTTTGCTTGACCGTCATTCCAAATACTTCAGATACCGTGTTCCATATTATTTCCATATTATTTTGTAAATCCTTTTCTTTCCCTGCCATAATTATTGAAATCACCTGCAAAAGCTGCTTCTGATATATCCACTCTTATTAAATGTCTATGTCCCACGTGTAGTTTTGCCATTTTGGTTGACGATTTTTTAATTATTTCATCAATGAAAATTGTAAATAATAATGGACTTAGTGCCCCTCCTTGCCTTAATCCTTCTTGTGTTGAAAATGGTTCTGATGTTCTATTTTTGTATATTACACAATTCCTGTTATTTTTGTAGATATTTTTAATTATGTTTATTATTTTGTAATTGACTCCTCTTCCATAACTTCTCCCTTGGGGCTTTATCAAAAGCTTTATAAAAAAATTTGGGCATATTCCACTGCGACCTCTTCAGATCTATTGTGGTCCTCCGAATCTAGATTACATTTTCCAACCCAATCAGTCTCGAGACTGAACCTTTTATTGCCTAGTACAAGAAACCGTACGTTCGCCAGGCAGTCGCACTTGCATAGGATGTGTTCCACAATTTCCTCCTCTAAGTGACATAATCTATACATGTCTTCGTCTGTCCACCCTATCAGTTTTGCCTCTGTTTATCTCTGTCTTAGTGAGTTTTTAGAGATTTCTGTGCCACCCACTATTTTGTGACCATGTTTATTTTTGGATATTGCGACGCCGACGTAAAAGGTTCTGGTCCAATGAATGGATTTCTCTGGTCATTTCATCCACCTCTTCGTTGCCTTTATGATCCTCGTGCCCTGATACCCAGACTGTCGTACCTTGCAACGGTCTAAAAGTCCGTTTAAGGCTTTCCTAGCTTAGGAATGACCTCTATGGAATCAAGTGCCTTTAGAGCAGCTTGGATGTCTGTCAAGATAATAACTGAACGGTATGTTTTTTTCTGCCATTAAATTCTTAATCGCAGTGGAAAATTGAAAAAATTGGAAAATTGTGACGTCGATAGATAGTGACAGCTATCCTTTGTTTTAGCCGTACACCTATTTCTGCTTTGAAGCCGTCCGTATACCAGGTTGCCCCAGTCTGTATGGGTGTACCTTTTTTCCAGTCTTCCCTACCTGGTATAGTTTTTGGCAACTTATTATTAAAGCTATCTTGTGGCTGTTGCGTCAATGAGCTGCCCCATTAAACAATTCGCTTTCTAGTTCCTCGATAAACTTTCGATAGTCAATACTGAGTTACAGATCTGGTTTCGCCTAGTATTAAAACGTGTAGAGGTGGACGATTTCTTATGAACCTAAAAACAAACATTATAAAAAGATGTATACGAAAATAGTTATTTGTGTATTTAGAGCGTAAAGTAAGAGATTGCCGCTTGAGAAAGAATGTTGCGATCTTTCGAAAGCGGCAATTTTACTTTACGCTCGAAAAACACACATAATTTTTTCTACAGTCGCCCTTTTAATGATTAAAACAGTTTTTTATATTATCTTAGGATATAATAGGAGTATAATAATCTAGGGAAGTTAAAAAATAATCGATTTTTATTTAAATCGATTATTATTTTCTTATAATCGATTTATTATCGATTTTTATAGTAATTTCAATCGATTTTTATAAAATCGATTATAAAAATTACGTGTTTAAATCGATTTTCAGAAACGGCTCGTATAATTTACTATTTTTCAAAAATGTTTGACGACTTTTACAATTATTGACCATTTTTGGCAATTTTTCAAAAAATTTTCAAAATTGTTGTCCATTTTTCAAAATTTTGACAATCATTAACCATCTTTGACAATTATTGACTATTTTTCAAAATTTTTACAAGTCAACTTTTGACAATGATTGACCATTTTTCAAAAATTTTGACAAGTCAACTTTTGACAATGATTGACCATTTTTCAAAAATTTTGACAAGTCAACTTTTGACAATGATTGACCATTTTTCAAAAATTTTGACAATTTTTGATAATTATTGACCATTTTTCAAAAATTTTGACAATTTTTGATAATTATTGACCATTTTTGACAATTTTTCAAAAATTTTGACAATTTTTGACCATTTTTAACAATTTTTCAAAAAATTTTACAGTTTTTGACAGTTTTTGACAATTATTAACCATTTTTGACCCTTTTTGGCAATTATTGACAATATTTCAAAAATTTTGACAATTCTTGAAATTATTGACCATGTACTTTACATAATACAAAAAAATCGATTTATTGGCAGAAATCCATTTATTTTTATTAAAATCGATTTTTAACAAATCGATTAATTTCGAATAACTAAAAATCGATTAATCTCACATCCCTAGAATAATCGTCATTTTCGGTATTCATTATGGTTAACCTTAAAGAGATCTGCCAACTACTGACTTGTTCAGACTTGTCAGAATTCGAATCAGAATATCAGTCAATAGTCGAAGTGAGAGGGAAGAACACACGCACGCGCTTGCCAATAGGAAGTCAAGTCAGAAGGGCGGTTCCATAAATATTCATCAATTGAGTTAATTCGGAGGGCGTGGTTTGATTAAATAAGCGAGCGAAAAAGATTCTTTTTTTGTGCTAGAGCGAAAAGTAACAATCCTCGGCATTTGTCGACTTTACGATTTCATTTGAATATAGTAATTAGTCATTTTACGCGCGACTGTAGAAAAAACAGTCTTCTTCTCTTCGGATACTTCGACGGCTGCTCCTTAGAGAATCCGCAAGAAATATGAATAAATAGTTCTTCATTTTCTGAAGAGTTTCACAAAAACATTGCTTCCACGTTGATAAAATTCAACAATAATATTTCATTACAACAAAGGCAACCGCAATCGCGAAATTGACACTAGTATAGGTCGCTGCATACGTACTACAAAAGTCGCGCGTCTATAGTCTACATTGCTACGTGAGCGATCGCGACAAGACCGTCATGTCTTAAGCGAGTAGAGCGATACACTCGTTTCGCATTAGGTAAAGAATATTTCACAATATTGCGTTGACTCAGCATCTGGCCTCAAGGATTTAATAATAAAAGTTTATAAATCCCTCATTGTACAGTAAAGGTCGAATCACACTTATCAGCACCTTATAGGAACAGCGACTGATCATCACCAGCAGATTTTATTTCTTATGTGTATTTAAATGTAATCGCGCATACCTAACAACGTCAGCACAGCACCTACAAGGAACGTCAACGCCTCAACCACAACACATTTCTCAGAGAGAATATTTTGCGGACGGCGTGCCAATACAATATCTCTGACAATATAAAGTGAAGCCTATAGTCGGGTATCGCGGCGGTGCTGATCCCGCGTCGATGCGTTAAGTGAGCCCATACACAACCGTCGAGTTGACCACTTTCACTGTGGATATTGGGATTTTGGTCAACTTACATGTTTCTTTTGCTGCATCGGTTATACTATAACCTCGATGTTGCAAAGATTCAAACGCATTTTTCACAATTCGCTTCGAATCCGGCGATAAATGCACTTTTTTGCCCTAGGACGCCACATACCTGAGTCTGAGCACCGCATGTCCCAAGCTTTCAGCCAATGAATCACAAAAATATTTCTTCTTTATCGAAAAACTCCGTAAAACTTCTAATAACTGTTTTTTTTGTGTACTTTTCCTCATAGTACATACAAATCATTGTTCAACATACAGGGTGCGGCAACGAAAACAAAACAGATCGCATATCTTGAAGACAAATTTTTTTTGGTGAAAATGCAAAAAGAGGTCGGTTTTTATTTCAATGGGGACATCTTTCGATCATATCCTCAACTATCCTACATCCCTCCCCTCCCCTCTGTAACTATTACCAATAAAATTTAAATAACGAAAGAACTAAGTGTGACTCATCATTGAAAAGGTAATTTTATAAGGAATTTGACACTATGACATGTGACAGTTTAAATAAGCGTATTTTTATGTGAAAGCCAAATTCAACAATTTAATGCATAATTACCTTTGGAATTTAATTTAACTTACTACGCCTATGTTTTCGTAAAATAAAAATGGTTTTTGTTTCCATAACTACCAGGTCTGTTTTTTTAGTTTAGCGTCATAGTTCGTGGATAATTTAGTCCAAATACTAAAATTTTGTAGTGTAGCACAGTAGTGGAGAAAATTAATAAATGGGTGTTGAATTGTTGATAATTATTGTAGATTGGTTGACGGTTCGCATATTTGAAATGTGGATTTACGATCCCATAAAAGTGATTTGCTGAAACACTCGTCTACTAGCAAACATAAGTCCAAGTCAAATGTGCTAGTCAGTTATGTTTGTGGAATTTTGGTTTTGGTAGGAAAAACTGTATTTGGACAGTTGGCGATTTTTGGGCGACATGGCAACGTTGGAAAATGTTGCGATTTTTGGCGACATTTACTGGACGAGTAATCTAAGTTGTTTCCAGGGTTTCGAACTATATGAAAATAAAATACGCCAATTTCTAAACAAAAAATCGCCCAAATCGCCCAAAATGTTTTTCTCTTCCGAAATAAGTTGTTATACCATGTAATCATTAAAATGATTTTTTGTTGTTGCCCAGATAGCACGAATAAAGTTTTAAAATTTTGTAGTTGCAGTTAATCAACTTTTGTGTTGACAATGCTTGTAATTGCTACCAATCTAAATATATTCAGAAGAAACCAACATAAATTATGTAGGGACCCTAAATGTTACCACTATCCTAATATTTTGAAATTGACAGATTGGTATTAAAAATAAACAAAAATAATGGAAAATCGAAGATACTTTTTTTAATGAGTCCCTACGCAACAAAAACGAAGTACATCAGAAACTCTAAATTTATTGTAACTTCAAAATTAAACATCAATATGTAAATAAATTTTAAAAAATTGTACCTTTTATACTAAGGAAATACATGAAACTTTTTTTGTATTTAGCGTAATTTGGCATAGTTTTTCAACTTATGTGTTTTGACAACAGAAAAATTCATATAATGATTGATTTATATTAATTTTTTTCATTTATAAAGCATTTAACATTCAATAACCTGAACAGCCATCAAAAATGTCGAAACAAAATTGACTAAATGTCATGTCAAATGTCAAAACCAGCTAGTTCTGTGATCTGTGTTTCAAGCTAGAGGTGGGATTACGATGAGCGTTAAAAGCGAACTGAAAGAAGAAGTAGCTAAAGGTGGTTCATATTTCAGTCTGTTTCTGTTTCCATAGGAAATATCTATTGAAAAATCGCCCATATGAGCAAACGGAATATATTATATCGCCCAAATAATCGCATATCGCAAAAATTAAATTTTACTCGCAATTATCGCCCATTTTGCGATAAATCCCCCGAGTTGGCAACCCTGGGTGTTTCGCTGCTGACTGTACGGGCTCTACGACGGTGTTTTCCCAGTGGTCACCCGTCCAAGTACTAACCTCGCTCGACTCTGCTTGACTGTAATTATCGCATCAGAGGCGTTCCAGACGACGTTAAAACATTAATTTCTGTAGATAGGAGGATACGAAAAAGTATAGCAATTATTGGATAGTAAACAACATGCAAGAGATTGAACCTATTATAATATCATTAAACGATGATTCGGAGAATGAACGAGAATGTGAAAATAAAGAGTTTACAATTTAAGGTCAGTATCAAAATTAATTGAAAATTGTTGTTCTGGTATTCTCATCTTAATATTTCAGAGTTCTTAGTAAAGACGACCTTGCTTCTTTAACGAAAAATTAGCAAAACTTACAATTGCATTAGGATTGGTAACGCTGTTATCCTGTATCTGAATGTGAACTTCACTATATCAATAAATGTTATTGGCATATCAAACATATTTATTACGAATCTAGAGAAAAAAACCTTTAAAACGATACTTCAAACTGCGCTTTGGAGTGTTTTCATATATTGAAAATATTTTGGTATAATCGTTTGTTTTTGTATACGTACGTCAAACCAAACACACAAAATATTTGCATTATCTTCTTATAAACAAAACCTCGAATTCCAACTCTGTTTTTAAATAATCGATAAATATTAAAGGATGCCCTCAATACGTGATCGATTCAATGTCAAGGTTGAGAATAGTCCAATCGATTTTAATATTATTGTGAACTGGGTATGGTAAACAAAAAGTGGAATAATGTAATCAAGTTGAAATTACGTGTACATAAACTTAGTTTGTATTTTCTGGCAAGCTGCCAGCTCACTACACAAAACCTAATTTTGTATTTAAAAGCGCCCTGATAATAGAATAAAATCGTCAGACAGAACAGGATTGACAATTCCGAATGTTATATCACGGCAATTAATAAAATCTGGTATATTTTTAGAATTAATCTATTTTTCTACAGTATGACAGTTTTTTTGTAAATAGGTCATGGGTTTTTGTAGTTTTAAATCGGTGCGTGCTAGATTTTGAATCTAAAAAAAATTAGATATAGCCCGTTCAGTATTAAAACCGTTGCACGTCACATCTGTCATAACTGTACTATGTTGCCAAGCCCTTCAAATAATATGAGAATCTAGTATTTGTCAAATGAAGTTTATCAAATATTCTAGGTTAGGTTTAGTTATTGACGGTTATTGCGAGCAAAGAAACTTCGACTTATTTCAGTTACATACAGAGATGTTACATATGAAACTTTTATTTGTATGTTAACCGTACAGCACTAAGAAATTCTTATTTTAAAAAGTATGGAATTATTTTTAGCACTAAAAAGGTATGTATGGAATAGTTAACACTTTTATTTGTATGTTTATAACACACACTTAATTAGTTAGTTCTAGTATTTTAAATGCATATGTATATATAATATCAAGGAAAAAATATTATCTAATAAAATTTCATTACCTAAGTACATGTTGGCTTCTAGAATGTTGTCACTATAATATGAAATATTGATGTAAGGTTTACAGACATCCTATAAATAAAAAAGTTCTGATAACCTGGATCTACCTCCTTTTTAAAGGTAGGCAATTTTATTTTATATTTTGGTGAAATAAATCATACATTTTTTTTAGAAAAGCCAGGATGTGAAGCCTTAGTGTGTAGGTCATTTTCAACAAGGAAAATCATCCTGAGATATATGATCATTGATCATAGCAAAAGAAAATTCTGCAGCAAGCACCAACACAGCTCAGAAAAGAAGAGCAATCCATTCTATTCTCCGAGTGAAGGTATATGCGAATGATTGACTAAATCGTAGCACTGAAATCAATACATATTATAAATATCAGTATATTGGTGAATTATTTATCACTCCATCATCTCCTAATCAATCCAAATTTATATTTACCATTTTGTTTTAGCTCTCCAGCTTCTACCGCAACTGAAAGTATTGCTAATAAAACGATTGATCAAATGAGACGTTTCAATTCAATAAAAATTATTTCTTTGAAG